>VBSM01003211.1:4625525-4666277 GCA_008086735.1 Cheirogaleus medius
CCTGGGCTCAAGCGATCCTCCAGCCTCAGCCTCCTGAGTAGCTGGGACTACAGGTATGCACCACCATGCCTGGCCCATTTTTTCTATATATTTTTAGCTGGCCAATTAATTTCTTTCTATTTTTAGTAAAGACGGGGTCTCGCTCTTGCTCATGCTGGTTTCGAACTCCTAACCTTGAGCCATCCACCCGCCTTGGCCTCCTAGAGTGCTAGGATTACAGGTGTGAGCCACCGCGCCCAGTCAGAGAATGTGCTTCTTAATAATTCAGTTCTTACTATGTTGCTCTAGATTCAAGTCTTTGATGGGTCACCATGTCTCAAAACAGGGTTGTGCACTCAAAATGCCTCTAGGGGCCAGACGGGTAGATTGGTTACGTAAAGAAGAGGAGTGCTAGACGATGCAATAGAGAGCAGTAGGGTCTGAGGCATCAGGGAATTTAAAACAGCCTGCTGAACAAAAGGAAGTCATCTGCAAGCCAAAAAACTGTTTGTTACCTCTGCCCTAGAAAAGAGAATTCTGAATCCAGATGTAAGCATCCAAAGCAGCTGTTCTCCTGTCCCATAGTCATCTTCCCATTTGTCACTATTTGCAAGTAATGACAAACATGGTTTCCAAGTAGGAACAGGCCTTCATTCCTTCACGTCCCTGCCCCCAATACAAACACACACTTTGGGATCATACGTGGCCATTTTTCAGTATTCAAATCAATTTTTTTTCTTCTGTGTGGCATTCTCTAGTATCTCAGTATCTTCTCCAGCTGATTAATTATACTTTGAGCTTTCCCCTTATTGTTCCCTGTTCATTACTCAATTTGCATATATTATCATTGCATTGCAATTATTTATGGATGTGTGCTTCTTAAGATAGTCTCTGAGCTTCTTGGGGAAAGGGACTATAGGATCCTCCCCTGTCAACCTCATGATACCTCTCCTAGTGTGTAGGTCATATTTAATGGATATATCTGAATAAGTTTACTCTGCCTTTGGATTTGTTCATATGAAAAGCAATAACATTAATGTTTTTGTTTAATTTCCTTTTGCTGTTCTAAAACCTGGACTCCAGTGTGCAGCTCAGCAAAAGCACATAGTGCTTATCTGTTTTATGTATCTTTCTTAAGTTTGCTGGTAGCATTTTGACTGTTGCAAATCACCTTCAGACATTAGGTTCTTTTAGTAATAGAAAGAGAGTCTTTGGATCGTGATTAGGGTTTATGGGAGAAGCTGCACCACAGTAGTGAAAGTCCTGGTTCCATTCACTTACTGAAAGCTTTTGTAAAGATGATGTACCATTTGTTTTTCTTTGTCAGTGTATTCAGGGGAGTCAACAATACCTACTCTATCAAGTTGCCATCGAAATATTAAGGTACTCGATGCAAAGAGATAGCACAGTGCCCAGGTCATTGTAAGTACTGCCCTCCCATATAAACCAGGAAAATTGATTCCTCTTTCCTCCAGCCCTCCTCTTGGTAGCTGAATAGTAGCCCCTCTCAGAACATTCCACAGCAATCGGATCCTAATAAATACTGTCCTAGACATCATGTTCACTGCGTTTTGGGATCTAAGCCAGGTATGGGCATTTTAAAAGAGCTTTAGAGAAAGAATTTCCAACTGTTGCTTTGCCTAAAATACCTTTTGCCAGTTAGATCTGTTTTGAATTCAATTGCTCTGCTCCACTTGAAATTCCAATTTTTTTTTTTTTTAATCATCTGAGGGACAAAAGTCCCAGTGAGGACTCCTGTGTGATTTTGGAACGTCTCTTACAGGAAAGGTCAGCATTTCCTTTGCCTGGGAGAGGACATAGATGCCGTTGTCACACTCTGAGCTGACAAGCCTGTGAACAGAGACGGGCAGATTGGCTTTAGGACATAAAGCATGAGGATGTGTTGACTTTTTGGACATGTCAAGTCTGAGTTGCTCACTGAACTTCTCCAAAGGGAGGAGTGATCAGGGGAAGACTTTCAGTTCTACCACTTGGAAGAGACTCTGAGGGAGAATAACAGGGAATTTACATCAAGGTAACATTTCTCATTGACCCAAACAAACCATCTCCATCTTCACTTGTCTGAAATTTTTTGCTTCTGGAAACTCATGAGCAGCATTTGGACAATAAATAACAAAACCTTATAAAACAAAACTAAGCAAAAAACAGCTGCCAGCTGGTTTTATGCTGAGGCAGCTACCAGGTGCTAAGCAAATGTAACCAGAACCCCAAATTGAGTTAGTTTCATGAAATCCAATCTTTCCCTACATCTCACAGTTGCACGTCTGAGTACCCTGTGTGTTTGAACACACCTTAAATCCATCATCATCTACAGAAAAGTATACCATGAATGTAAGAGCACCTTATATCTCATGAATATTTCTGCCACTACTTCTTGTTCCCATTTTGAAGCCAAAATGTCTTCAGCAATACGCATCTGTATTCTTGAACAACAGATGTGAGCTCGAACATTCCGGTGACTCATGTTCCAAATCTGGCCTTGGTTCACATGCTCCTATTACCACCACGAGTGCCTGGCACTCTTGGTGTAACTTTCTGTCTTGTTTCTGACTCCTGTGTCCAATATACGACGTTTCATTCCATTTTCACCCTTAATTTAGCACATCTAAAAAATGAAAATCTGTGGTCAGATATGAATATGAGATGGAAAAATGTATTAGAGTTCAAGTATATGTCTTCATTACAATTTATTGACTTGCTGATATCAACGACCATGAGGAATAATTCAAATCTCCTAAGCATCTACATAAACAATCTTAGTACAATTCTATCTTAATACATTTCCTTTGCGGTGGCCTAATGGACTTCCTCAGTGTGCCTATGCAACTCTTAAGGACTCCTCAGCTTTATAGAAGAACAAATCATTACACAATTTTGGTTTATCTGACATTCTCAATCACTTACCTTCCCTGATTATTGCATCTGATTAGAATTAAATTGTCTTTCTACCACTTGATATTTGCATTGTCCATATATTTGAAATGAATGTATTTTTCTGGAGTTAAAATCAACTACATAAGCATTAAACTTCTCTGCTTGGGGAAACTCTGATTTCAGTATAAGGGACTCTTTTTCCCTTCTGGCATTTGGAGACCACACATTTAGAGCCCATTGGTAAGGCCTGTGTCAGTGCCCTTTGCAAGTCTAATCAAATGTAATTTTTAATCAAATTAGAGAATTAATTAGGCAGATGAGATTGCAATTTTTCGTTAATGTTCTGGTGAGAGCACATGAGTGGATGGCTGCCATTTGTCTTACAATCTGTCACTTAACCATATAGTTCCCCAGATTTCAAACAGTGCTTGATACAGTTATTTAATTTTGGAAGTGAAATGGTTCTCAAGATGGCCAGTCCCTCATTTAGAATGAGGACATTGAGATCTGGTATCATTCAAAAAGTGACTGGTAAAGCTGGCAATAGAAATCACATCTCCTGGACTATCAGTTCAAGATCAGGATCTGGGGTATTAGGAATAGCTTGGAAAACCACAAGAGCATTCTAATGCAGAGCACATTAAAATACATAACACAGAAAGATTCATAGCCATAATTTTTAAAATGTGCCATTGTTTTTATATTTGCTCGAACTATGAAACGAAAATATATGCATTCATATATTTACATAGGTACATGTATTTGTACACATATGCTCAGATATCATGTATAATTATGAGATGATTTGTAATAGTGGTGTGACAATTTTTATTATTAGATGTTGAGGGGGAACATTTTCAAATACAGATGGCCAAAACTTTTTTTAGAGATTTTTGTTCAGGTTTTGAGTGGAAATCAGTAATATTCATTTTCCTTTCTGTGAATTCTGATATAGATAACCATGAGTTATACTTTTTAGTACACTGTTTCATAAGGTCCCTTCTTATTCTGACTGTGGGCAAGTCTATGATTCTAAATAACACCTTCCCTCTGCCAGCCAATAAAGCTTATGTAAGGAGGTATCATTGGCCATTGGGCCTTTGCAAGTAAAAAGTAACATGTCTTTAAACCCTTGAGAATTTAGTAATGCTGCATTAGAGATTTGAATTGAAGAGATCCAATTCAAATTGAATTGAAGGCACTTGATGGCTGAACTCAGAGGGCATCTTTGGGATAAGTATTCTTATCTTATTCTGTCTCTGTGGCTTTAAACTCAGGAATTGGGAAGGATGAAAGGATCCCTAGAATTCATAAACTTAATAAGAGATTTGCTGTCTTTTTACAGTTAAAAATATATAAGGTGTCAGGTTTTACAGAAACCTCCTAAGATTTACTTCTGGCCCTACTTATGTATGATGTAATGTATTATTTTATTTAGTCTGGGTAGGGTCTAGAGGAGGAAAGGAAGACAAGGAGCTAAATCAGAGTCTGATGTGTGTTTTAGGGATTGGTAAGAACGAAACTTGGACAGGATTCAGCGTTGATTTTATTCATGTTCGTTCTTGGTCAAGAACCAGGGTAATGGGTGTGCAAGGTGCCAGTCAGAGAATGTAACTCCCTATCGATTCCCTTATGGAGTCTGTCCAGAGTTTGGGGTTCTCAGTATTTTACATAGAGGATGCCCTATCGGTGCAAGGAGTGCAGAATTGAGGGTAGGCATACCATTTACACAATTCTGAAAAGGAAACGATTCCGTTACTCAGCAAGTTGCGTCTTTTAAACATTGGATCAAGGTTCTAGTCTTTGACATGACAGCTGGGCCAACACGGGAGTAATCTCTTTCTCTTTTTCAACACTTATGTCTAGGATTTTTTCGTTGTTGTTATCGTTTCTGCCTAACGTCCTTCTGGGTAGCTCTAACATAAGCCCTGCTTTTTACATTAATTTTTCCCAGAGCACTCAACTCCATGTCAAAATTGCTACCTTTTAAGTGAAAATAGAATTATGCTGCTGTGGTCTAAAAAAGTTAAATCTTTTTTCTAGGCCCACATGATCAGTAGTGGGATTCAAGTGCCTTGGAGAACCTGAATTGTGGAACTTCTCCCCACCCTGTTATCAAGCACCACTTTTCTTGTGTGGGTTTTAATTCTTACTGCCACCACGATTCCTTTGTCTCCGATCTCTTGTGATGGCTTTGCCTTACCTGTGTTTGTGGAAGGGAAGGTTAAAGTCACACAAGGATGCTGGCAGCATAGGAGTGCTGGGGGGAGGGGCTTTAGTGGGGTGGGGCAGGTTGGGCATTGGGCTAAAGCAACCAGGAATAGAGATTGCCCATATGAATGAATGCTATGAGCACAGCACGCATTCAATGGGCCCACTCAGAGCTCATAGAAAACACAACACACCAGGGATAAGATTTTTAAACATTGCAGGTCCTAATGCAAGATATGGCTGGAGGTGAAAAAATTTGGTGAGTTCTTTTGTGCCTGCAAATAATACAACATATGCAGGGTCACGTGAGGCTTCTATGTGAGCTACACATGGCTATAATTTAGAAGGAAAGTGTGTAGCTTTGCTTTCTAAGTCAAGTGAGTAATGTTATTAATGGCATCGTCAGTGTTTTGGAATCTAAGAAGGAAGTGCATGCTACTTAAGAGGCTCACTCTGCCATGTTGTAGATAAGAGATAGTAAGGAACAAGGTGTAGCCTGAAGTTTCAACATGAAGGATTCTTGTGTAAGTTCTCAAGAGGTCATGAGGACTAAATTGCCATTCTTACTAAATGACTTGAAGGAAGGAAAAAAAAAAAGGAAAATAACCCTGTAATTGCCAGTCTGTGGTTACTTGGGGTCTATAGCATCAGCACAGGCTCAGTAAGAAATTTCAACCAGTATGTACTTGTCCCTCATCCTATGAGTGGAGAACATTACGTGGTATCCATGTGAATTTATCTTAAAATCTCAAAAGATCCCTCACCCTTTTCTTTGTAAGTCTCAAAGTATGAGATTGATTATGCATCGACACCCTCTGTGGAAAAGAACAGCTGAGGGGCTTATTCCCTCCAGGCTTTAGACATAAGTACTTAAATCTTAAAGAACAAAAAGATTCTCTGAGGTCTTGTCGGTATTGTTGCTTGCTATTTTATTCCCAAATAAATGTTGAACTCTTTGAATCCTAGGCATGTAATTGTCATATTTGTACATTTGTCATGTAGGTGGCATACATGACTTTGTGTTTGGTATGTTACGCAAAAGTGTAGCATATTTAGATCATACTTAATTTATGTTTTTACTTTGGCCATTATAAATCCTGCTTTAGTTTGTTCATTTGTTTTGGACTTTTACGTTCGTTATTAGGAGCAGCTGCTTCAACCAGATTGCCTGGAGAATATGCTGATGCAGCCACTTTTCTGCTGTTTGATCTCCTGAGCAATTTATTTAATCTTTCTAAGCCTCGGATTTTTCGACTATAAAATTGGGATAACACAATACTCACCACATAGGATTCTTGTGAAAATTAAGTAAGATACTTTACATAAAGCCCTTAACACATATTAAGTGCTCATCAAATGAGTGGTATTATTAAATGTTATTTGAATTGCGCCATTATCCTAGACTCTGGATGATATCGCCAGTCTACAAAAAAAAAATCATTATAATAATAAGACAATAAACACGTATATTGCTTATTGTGTTCTAGACACTGTTTTAAAAGCCTTATTTACATATTAACTCATCTAATCTTCAGAACAGTCTTCTGAGGTGGGAACTTCGCTGTGGGCATTTACAGATAGTGATGGGAACAGCAGGTCCCAGCCACCGTGTCTTTGAGCTTTTCTCCAGGCTTCTGCTGTGCTCTGTTGATTCAGTGGTGTTCTTTATGGCCTTCAGACACTTTCAATTCTTAGATATGAGACAAAGACATGCACGAGAGTATGTTTTCTTAAAATAAGAAAAAAAATTAATATTTGACTTTTCTTTTCCAAATTCAATCAGGGTAGGGTGTAGAAACCAAATGCCAGTTTTTCTATTTGGGCTGGAAGTTTGTTATGATTTCTATCCTAAGCCAGATTCCTTGCCCTGATTAAATCAATCTTGGTTTTGCTTCTGCAGCAAAATGATGTCAAAACACACCGGCTTGACCTCAATTTTGCTGCAACTCCTCCTCAAATGCTCTGAATACGAGGGTCAGACTCGCAGCAATTCAGTTCCATTTGACTCCCTCCTGGGAAAAGTCAGCTCCCTAAGCTCTTCTTCCATTTGCTGGGCTCCAAGGAGACATAATCATGGATGCCTTCTGCTCAGTGGGAGAGGATCGAGTATTGATTATTATCTGAGCTGCTGTGTAGATTGGAGTGCAAGTTATTTTTTTACACCTTTTTAAAAATAGTTTCCTGGAATCGCGTGACTTAGATATTCTGCTTCTAATGATAGATTTTATGTCTCCCAAAATCTCCAAAGTGGTTACAATGAAACTTGCAAAAACTTCAAGTTTTGCAGCTGAATCTTTAGGAGTGCAGAGTTTTAATGTTTAATTGTGTGACACAAATGCAATTTCAAAAGTAAGCCATATTTATCTCGCCATATGGTGTGTGATGCCTTCAGTCTCTTCCAACTAGTCACTAACTGCCTATAAAAGACCATGATGCATGATGTTTTTGCTTGGGTATAATCCTTATTTGATTGGGCTTTCATTTATTTTAAAATGCCACCTAAATCTTCTTAATTTCCCTCCATTAAAATGTGTCTATTTAAAATTCAGGCAGGGGTGGTCTTTATTGTTGACTGTTGATTGGGGTCTCATTCGTTCACCTTTCATTTTAAAGAATAAATTACCATTAGATTAGGTCAAATCAGAAGCCCACCTCAGTGACACAAAGGCAGCGAAACACCCACTGGGACAGGGTCTGCTCAACAGACCAGTGAGAGAAGCCAGGGATGGTTCTACTCAATGCAAATAGACTAGGTGTGAAGGATAGACAAGGTGCTATTCCTCGGAAATACAAACCAAAGTACACCTCTTCCATGAAAACTTCCTGATTCCTTCTCTCCCAGCCTTTTACTTTGGGCTGAAGTTAATTTCTTCTGAGAATATTCATAGCCCTAATAACAATAATTGTAATAAAAATAGTCATTTGAGTGCTTATTATGCACAGATCAATTTTATTCAACCAAAATTTTATATTTTTATTTTTAATTACTGAAAGTCTCATAGCACAATGTCTGGCCTATACAGAAAGCAATAAATGATTGTTTAAAGAGAAAAATAAAGAAATAATGAGTGATAAAAAACATTAAAATACTTCCTTTCTATGTAGCCTTACTTTATCTGATTTAATCTAATTTCTAGTTCAAAGACACAACTTGGCTTTTCCTTTCTCCTTCTCCCCACATGTTGCCCTCTTACATAATATTCTAGAATTATCATCTCTTTTCAATTCACGTGTCTCATTACTAAAATGTGTAGGACTTCAAGGTTAAATGGTGACTTCTATAGAGGTTTCAACAATCCTAATCTCTCTATTCCAGTAAAAATGACCAAACCACTCTTACTTTCTACCTCCCGAAATACAGAGACCCAGGGACGTAGCAAACAGGAATCCTAACAGTGCTCGCTCTATCAACTGCTCTGCTGATCTCACGGGTGTTTCATTAAGCTACCAATAGAGACGAAGACCCAGGTCATAGGAGTCCCAGTCAGAGGACTGGAACTCAAGCTATGTGAAGAGTGGGAAGCATGATCAACGCACATCTAACTGAAGCCCAGTGGAGCTTCCAGGCATGGAAGAGATGCAGGGAACAAAACTTCCTGGGAAGAAGAAAGTCCAAGAGTAAGTGTGTTGTTAGATTTTTTAGGTTTGATCCACTGTCGCATTGCTAAGTGCTGGTATTCTCAGTAAAATGTTTTAAGATCATGCTTCTTGGGCAATAAAATGAGGAGAATATATCGTGAAGTTGAGAAAGGAATCAGAATGGTAAGATCCCTGAGTTGGAAGATCCCTTCCATCCTTCACCATTGGAAGGATGAAGATGAAAACACAGGAGAGAGTGAAGCTAAAAATCTTTAATTGTAACTGATATATTTTAACAGTTGCCATTTGAACCAGAAATGGAAGCTCCTTTACTTTCAGGTTAAAATTAATGAGGTTGATATAACGGGTAGCATTATGTCTGATTCTGTATCAGCTAATATATCTTCTTCTAAAGATTTACTCCAAATCTACAAAACTTAGCATTGAAATAGGTAGAATTTTTATCGTCTACATATTATTGCTCAAGAGAAAGAAGAACTAATAAAAAAACTATAGCACGAAACTCAAACAACTCGTACATTTACAAAGAACAAACAAAATATCTTAAATAAATGCCTGGTCAAAGGATATATCAGACCTAGAAATACCAAAAAACTATAAAATACAAAACTAAGAACCACATGCATAACAGAAATGTCTGAGTTCTTGCCAGAAATTTTACTGGGCACAATCACAGCCTTAATTTCGTTGGTAAACAAAAGTAATGAAAATAAATTAACCTAAATATTCAAAGTTAAAAGTTAGCATAAAAATAAGAGAACACAGGGAAACAGACCAAAAAATCAATAAATATAAAGCAAAAATTAGAAAATTTTTAAACAGAAAATGAGAAAAATTGATAATTGATAATAATATCCAGACCTACTTATGAAAACAAGTAAGAACCTATCCACTTGTTAACTAGCGTTATCAAGAAAAAAGTAGGCATTAAATTAGTTTGGTCTAAAGCTACCTCCCTACCTATTTTAAATTCAGCCTCCAGGTTTCTCTGTACATAATGAGCTGTAATCTAACTAGAGTGTAAACAGACTATAATTTACCCCTACAAGGAGTAACTGAGTCTCAGCCAATCACAGCAGCCAACTGTTCCAACCATGTTCAAATAAGGCAAATGCTGACTTGTGACCAATCTGGCTATTTCTGCAACTAACTTCCATTTTCTGTTCTTAAATCCTTTCTAACCTTGTGGCAGTGCCAGAGTTGCTCTGAACCAATTCCAGCTCAAGGGGATGCCTGATTCATGAATGGTTCTTTGCTGAATTACATTCTGTTAAATTTAATTTGTCTAAAGTTTTTCTTTTAACAGATGGTATCAGAATTGAGATCTGAAGTAGAGCTTCCAGTGACCCCAAGGAGCATCAGGTGACCAAAGGAGGTATCCACTTGGCCCATCGTGTTCATTGCTCTCTCACAACAACTGGGGACTGTGGGTAAGTTCTCTCTTTCAGATTCCAAAGCTCCATGAATTTGTGTTTTGAAGTATCTGAGTAAATTTTTGATTTGTACTGCATTTGGAAGTCATGACAGAAACTGGACTGGGTCCAAGATGGAATTGGAACTAATAATTAACTGGATTGGATCCAGTTAGAGACCTTAGATGTCTGACAAGGTCAGAGAGAAACTAACAGTAAATGGCAATACCACAGGGGTGCAAACTTTGGCTTTCAGAAATTTGCAAGAATTTTTGTGTTCTCTCCCCCTTGTTTCTTTTTCTGGCACGCTTAAGTAGGGAAAGGGATTGGCTAAGTTGGTCAAGGGGATCTAAGAGCCAAAGCCAAGATTCAACATAAAAATGAGATAATTAATTTCTGAAGAACTGAGTTCTCCATATTGCTGCTACCGCTACCTATACGTGTGTAGGTATCAGGCCCCAGAAACAGCAAACAAAATTATGGCAAAGTCTTACTAAAGGTCACTTAAAATTATAGTGGAATGCTCCAAATGAACAATACTACACTTTAAAAAGTGCATTTGAAAATCAGGGCTCCGGAATTAGGACCATCCAGGGATGCCTATTGTGCAGAACTTCTAAAAAGATTTCAATATTTTTATTGCGTCTTTTAAAAGACTCTCTATGAAAGGCAAATAAAAAGCTTAAGCAACTAATTATAAGAAAAATAAAAACTTCTAACCTTTTGGCTTAGCTACTATCCTGCTCTAAAGGTAAAAATAAAGTGGATAAAGTGTTTATGAAAGGTAGACCCTCAGGTAAAGTGATCCTTCTTCTTTTAAAAAGATATCTATGCTAAGTCTAGACATAGAGAAGGTTTTCCTTGCCCCATTCTTTAATGGGCTCCACCCTGAGCTTGGTAATTTTAGCTGAGAAACAGTAGCTAAGCTAAAAAGACGACCCACTGAACTGAATCAGTCTCCAAGACAACTTTCTGGCATGTAGCAGGCTATTTGCTACCTTTTTGTGCTATAAAGGAAATCTCCATTTTGAGGGGTGTCTGCTTCCTTGTACCAGGAAGAAAGGGAGGATTGAGTCACTACTCATTCTTATCATTGGTTTAAATTTACATAACAAGTCTTACCTTTGTTTAAGGTGGTTTTCCTTGCCACCTTGTCTTAACTGGGCCTTTACCTACACCCTTATTTCTTGATTTTGGCAAATGATAGTACAAAATTTAGGCCTGAAGCGTCAGCTCTATGCTTTTGAGATATAAATTTTCTACCTTGTTTTACCTAAGAGTCATCCCTTTAGAAATACAAATTTAGGGTTGCCTATCTAACATTTGCATAGAGCAAGGAAACAGGTAATTGGAAGACTAATAGTCTTAACAGGGAAAAGAAAATCTATTTGAATGCCGGCAAATTAGATTTCTTTATGAAAGTTAAGATCATCTGTGTATCTGTATGTCTATATAGATATATGTTTTTTGTGTATGTGATAATAGTTTGTAAATACAGCTGGTTTTAAAATTGTTGGTAAAATAAAATAGAAATGCCTTTAGAATTGACAGTTAAATACAATTCAGACCTTTTTGCCTGGGTCTACTGCTTAGATGGGTTTCTGCGGTCTCCACTACATGTTTAAGGTCACAAACTGTTGCTTCTGTAATATTTTTGATATTGGTTTTGTCTGTCTGTGAGTTAAAGCTGTCAAGACTGGCTGCGGACTCCCTGGAAGCCTTGCACACACCTTGCTGTGAACTCATCTTTGGTTTTGAGCCTCTAGATTTTGGGGTGAGGGGTGAGATTATTGTGAGGCCTGGGGACATATCCTCAACACCTGGACCACCAGCTGCAAGGGAGAGCCAAGCCCAATATGGCGCCATCCTTCCTGGCCCAGCTTTGCACCCTGGCTGTGCTGACAGCAGTCAGAGCCTCCAGTCATCTTCTTCACAGCTCCGCCCTCCACCCTGAGATCTACACGTGATATGTAAATCCAGGAACCAGGAGGGCTCTGCCCTTCATAGCCGTCCTGGGTGCCATGTGGGTACTTGGGACCCACCGCCACTGGGGAAGACATTAGGGAGGGTACCTGTGTCATAGCTTCAAAGTACTTTTCAGTAATTTAAAATCTTAAACTCAGGTTCCGCTAAAGGAAGTAATAGATAATAATAAAATATCTGAGTCATTTCTAAGTAGATTAAAATACAGAATCATTAATTGTTAATCATAAGTTTAAGTTTATATACTTTGGACTCATTTTTATATGGTATAGAAAAGCAAAATATATTTAGATATGTTAATAAAAAGAATTGAGCAAACTTTTTTAAAGACAATTTTCAGTTATAAATACTCATATAAAACAGTTCAAAATTCCTTACGTCCTAGGTTTTCACTAGAAATTTGAGTTATGAAGAGTTAAAATCATAGTTAATATAAGTAACTAAAACTACTAGATATAAGAGAAACCGTTCAGTATACAGAATATGTAAAGAAAAGCAAGATATGTTCTTGGTGAGAAAAGATGTAAAGGCATAAAAACGTGTATGTTGAGAAAAAATTTGTCTAGAAGTTATTTAAAAGTTATTTCAAATTGAAGAAGTAAAAAAGATATAGATAAAACAATGAATATAGAAAGTTTGGAAAAGAAAGATAATAGAAAAAACTTTTAAGAGCTTATAAAAGGTTAAGGGAAATCTTGTGTGGGCAAAGATCAATGAGATTGGATGAATTTGTTTATAAAGTTTTTATTAAAGTTAGGTTTAGTATTGATAATACACTAATACACAAAATTAGGTTTAGTATTGATAATATACTAATACAAAAGTAAAATTTGCATTTCTCTTTTGAACAAGAATTTCATGTTGTATTAATAAAAGAGTAAAATCTTTTGGTTAACCTTTTGGGTAAACTGCAAAAAAAAAAAAATGAGTAGGAAGGAGAGGCAGATTCTGTTTCACGATGCCTTTATTAGGTCCTTTGAGTCTCTGGAAAACTGAATCTCCTCTCTAAAAAAGAATAAAGGTTTTTGTTTTTAAAATCTTTTAATTATCATTTTGGCTAAATGAATGACTATTATTTTAGAGTGACCTGTGATCCTATTTGAAGTGTTTTAAATCTTTGAATTATTTGACAGACTTCTCAAATTCAAAATTAAGTCTTGACCTCAAAGTAACTTTGGGATGTTACAGAGGGCCCCTGCAGCATCCAAAAGAAAGATGACACACAGGCTTATTCGATATGTTAAATTACATGGCAAACATTGTTAAATAAGAAGTGACATTTACCATTCAAGTTATATCTTTATGAATATGTTATTAACATATGTTCTAAAATTGTATGAGGTTTCTAAAATTCTGTTATGTCTTGGTATGTTATCAGTTATAAGTATGGTTATTATGTTAAATTAGTGTAGGCCACAAAAATAAGCAAATTCAACTGTGTCTTTAACCATGACCATTTTAAGTTGATTCCACAGTTAACTGCTTAACTCTGATGCATTTTCTGAAAGCTGTTTACAAGCAAGTAAAATCCTAGAGTATCTTCAGGGAGGTCCATGGAAAGGATGGAAAAGATGCCGACAAGCACTCCTGAATACAGGTTTCTGATAACTTTAGAATCATATCATTTAGACTGAGTAAGAATTCCCAGGACTGTAATGAAGAGACTGAGTGGTTTATGAAACTGCTAAACCAAGCAGGACAAGATTTAATTGAATACCAAAGAAATATTCTGCCAGATTTTCACCTTAACTCAGTCAATAATGAAATCATTAAGATATGCAATTTGAATAAACTCCATGGTGTGAGTCAAATTACCTGTGATGAACCATTTAATAAACAGTGCTATGCACATGAATTGGAGAAACAAAATTGGTATTTAAAAGGATATAAATCCAATGTTAAGTGTGGATTCATGGAGAGCCTGGACAGCTGCTTGGTCCTTCCTGAGAGCTTAACATTTCCATTATTAAAGGCTCTGTGGTCCATGACTTAACAGGGAAGAGATAAACTGATTGAAATTACATTCAAAAATATATATTGGTGTAGTAACTGTTCAAAACTGCTAAAATGGTTTATAACCAATGTGTTGTTTGTCCAACATGTAATCCTGAAAAGACAATAAAAACTTCAGGTACATCTCTGCTGATTTTAATATTTATAGAGGAATTTAATTCAATTTTTATTTTCAATGCATGTTTTCTGGTTGTAGAGAAGCTTCCCCATGCAAGAAGGCTGATGCCATAAAAATAGCTAAAAAGGTGTTAGGAAATATATTTCCGTCATGTGGCATTCCTGTATAAATCTCCAGTGATAATGGTACTTGTTTCACTGGACAAGTTGTAAAATGGTTAAATAAGATTTCAGGTACAATAGCATTAGGCAAAGCTAACTGAATAGCCTGAATTGCCTTGGTCAAAGATATTGCAGATTGACCACAATCAGATCAACTTCCAGTGGAAAACACAAGTTGACCCCTTATGAAAGTCACTGGAAGACCTATGTCCCTAATAATGGTATGTATCTTCTGCCCTACTCTCTGATATGACTAAATGCTGCAAACCTTTAATGCATTATGCCAAAGTATATTTTCATTAGGTAAAGGAAGCTTTTCATGATCCATCAATTGAGGACAATTAAACTCTTCATGATCTAGAACAGAGATTTTTGTCTTCTGGAAATGACATCAGAGAAGGTTTTCCTTGCAACCCATACAACAGCAGAACTTTGGGAGCCCAGACCTTGGTTCCATAATATCACAATTCAGAAGAGCCCCTTCAGACTCTTGAAGTGTATACCCATTGGAAACCTTAAGGTAAAGCTAACCAGGGAAATTTCTCCCCAGAATCAGATGGCATCCTACACATGGACAGCTTTCCAAAGATCACAGATCACGACTTCTCTGCCATCATGCAACTCTTCCCTCTCAATGTGTTGCTTGCCTATGCTTCTATGAACAATAGAACTAGAAAAGGGGCCTTGTGTATACCCATGAGGTATGCTTTAATCTGTGGAGGATTTCACAGCCAGCCTTTTAGACAACCTTATGCTTTGATGGATAGAAGATGAACGTCCAATGTGGGCTAGGAATTTTAATGGCACCTTTATTGCTCCATAGTCAGAAACACAACATTGGTCCATTCCTCTTTACCTACACCATAGATTAAAAAGAACACTCCTGGAAGCCTTTACTTTTCTGGATGCACATTATCGTTAGGTCCTTTTTTCCATGTTTTGGAGTAAATGAGGTGATTAAAAATGTATCCCTCATTAATAGGCTCTATAGCAGATTCTACTGCAAAAGCTATGGTTGCACAACTGACTTCTTTAAATTCCCTTGATAAAGTTGTCCTAGATAATAGAATTGCTCTAGATTACCTGCTGACTGAACAGGGAAGAATCTGTGTAGTTGCTGATACTTCTTGTTTCACATGAATGAGTACATCGGTATTACAGAGATTCAGTTGTAGGGGATTAACAAACTGGCTGCTTGGTTGAAACAAGTTGACTCTTTATCTGGATCATTCTTCGATCTATTTGATTTTAGTGAGTTGGGTTCAAGGGCTAAGGAGCATACTTCAAACTCTTGGTATTATCCTCCTGCTGTCATAAAGGTAGTCTCCACGGTACACTGTATTCTCTCAAAAATTTTAAATGTTTGCATGCCGCCATCAATAAAATGTCAAATGATTGAAATGACAAAAACTGAAAGAAATGCATGATCATAAGGACACTGTAACCTATGAATGATATGCTGAGACTGGAAATCCACAACGATGGTAACTGACAGTAGCACTGAAGCCCAAACTTTTGGTCACCCTCTCACCCAAGTGAGAACCTGACCAAAACAGGGAAACTATTCAACAAAATCATGGAAGATCATTGTTTTGTACTGAGCTCGTACACCTGTCTGCAACAGACCAGACCAAGCCAAAATGGAGTCATTCATGCTAAATACTACACAATCAAACTGAAACTCTAAGGAAAAAGATAGATCCCAAAACAGACCAGGTTATTTTTTTTTTTCTGTCCTGAAAACAGGAGATTCTAACATAAGGTGGTCTTGCCTGCTCTAACCCTTACAAAAAGTAACCTGAAGTCCTTGTTCCCATCTAACAAAATCTACTGCCCTACTATTTCCCAGTGGGGTTTGAGACCAAATAAGTATATTTACGATGGTAACAGGGACATCAATGACCAAAGTTTTGGTCAACCTCTCAATTTTCCCCCTCAAAAGGGGGACATTGTTAAATTAAAGTTAGCCTACAGCTGCCTCCTGCATATTTTAAGTTTGGTATAAATGTTTCTCATCATAGTGAAATACGAACTAACTAAATGTGTAAACAGACTATAGCCTACTCTTATAAAAAGTAGCCTAGTCTCAGCCAATTACAGCAGCCAAACTTCAACCAATCACGAGTGGCCAACTGTTCAAACTTGTTCAAATAAGGCAAATGTCAAGCTGTAGCCAATCCAGCAGTTTCTGAACCTCACTTCCATTTTCTGTTCATAAATTCTCTCCAACCATATGGCAGCCCAGAGTTGCTGTGAACCAATCCTGGTTCAAGGCTGCCTGATTTGTGAATTGTTCTTTGCTCAATTAAACCCTGTCAAATTTAATTTGTCTAAAGTTTTTCTTTTCACATAGGAAAGAAAGCTACAACCTTATAATATAAGAAGATCTAATTACTTATACAAAGAATAAAAAGAAAATTCTGTGTATGAATCTACATTAATAAAAAACAAATAAATTATATTTTAGAAAACTAGCCTGAGCAAGAGTGAGACCCCGTCTCTACTAAAAAATAGAAAGAAATTAATTGGCCAACTAAAAAAACACAGAAAAAAATTAGCTGGGCATGGTAGCGCATGCCTGTAGTCCCAGCTACTTGGGAGGCTGAGGCAGAAGGATTGCTTGAGCCCAGGAGTTTGAGGTTGCTGTGAGCTAGGCTGACGCCACGGCACTCTAGCCTGGGCAACAGAGTGAGACTCTGTCTCAAAAAGAAAAAAAAGAAAAAAAAAAAGAAAAAGAAAAGAAAAAAGAAAACTAGCACTTTAGAAAAAGTAATGGTCATGACTCAAAAAACAATTGAAGACCTGGGCAGACTTACACGTATAGAATCCCATTCCCATCTATGCAGCTGCCTACTTGGTGTCTCAAAGACATCTCAAACTGAACTTGGCCAAAATTAATGGCTGATCTTTGCTCTGGTAAACCTGTTCTACCCAACTCAGGAAATGACACATCTTTCCTCCCATTTTCTCAGGCCAAAGACCTTCAAGTCATTCTTAACAATTTTTTTTCCTCACATTCAGCAAAGCCTATTGTAATCACCATTGCTTCCAACCCATCTTTGCTGTCCACTTCACTGATGATGAACATCAAAGACCTTGCCATCACCTCCAAGCCCTGTGTGTCTGGGTTCCCAGTTTCCTCTCACACTGCCCTTTCTCCTCCTTTCCCCCCACCCTCCAACTCCCACACTTTGTGCTTGCTGCTCCACTGCCTGTGGTAGTGGGTATTGGTAAAATCTTTTGCAGGCTAATTTGCAAATATGTTTCAAAAGGCTTTAAAAATGTGCACGCCCTTTATTCCAACAATTTTTGTTTCTGAGTGCATAACATAACTGTAAGTATGCACACAGTTTTTGCAAGGAAGGTCATTATAATGCTATTTTAATATTAGAAAAAGAAAAAAGTACAACCTTAAACATCTGGTAAAAGTAATAAGTGAATATGTAAATAAATTATGGTATAGGCATTGAATGGAATAATTAAAACTGATGGTACAAATGCTTATTTTATAGTATGGGAGACTTTTACTGTATATTTTGGTGACCATGCTAAGATACAATATATACATTATAACTTACATTTTGAATCCATACACACATATATAATGTAACATATATACTATCATATAACTTAAATATTGAATGGATATTCAGAAAAGTGAGTATTAAGAATATATGTCTCTTGGTAATTGGGTTAAGCACAAATTTCAAGATTTTGTTCAATAACCTTTTCTATATTCTCCAAAATTAAAAAAAAAAGTTATTGATTTTTAATCAGAAAGTTATGAGGTTAAAAAGAACAGAGAAGACTTTCTTTTTTTTAGCATATTATGGGGGTACAAATCTTTAGGTTATGTATGTTGCCCTTGCCCCCCGCCCCATCAAGAACTGAGAAGATTTTATATGAAAAAAATTTTTCAAAGTCCATTGATATATTAATACTATTATTGATACTGGTTAACTTTTATTGAAAGTCTCTTATATGTGACAATAACTCACATATGTTTAAGTGTTATTTTAATGCAAGCGACACTTCTGTCCTTTTGTCCCTTTAGTTCAGTCCATTATACTAATTTTAGTATTAATTAATTTTATAGAGTTCTTCTAACTCTATACTCTTCATAGGCTTGTGTGTGTGTGTGTGTATGTGTGTGGTATATGTGTTTTGATTTCACAAATGAATTGTAAATACTTGCAGGATACATATTTTCAGAGAGCATCAAACATCAAACATTTTCCAGACATATTTTGATATCAAAAATCTCTCATTTTATTTGATGGTATTTTGTTTTTCCTTTGTATCAACCTTCTTTCATTGTACGCATACAACATAATAGTTATGTACCAAATAGTCCACAATTCTAATTGTCTAGTATCTTGCGACTCAGCATAAAGCCAGCAAACTAGCAGCACTGGCTCCCCTGGGAGCTGGCAGAAATGCTGCACCTCGTCCTCCACCCCACCTGCCAGACCTACCGAATGTGAATCTGCGATTGAACAAGGTCCCAGGCAGGTAATCTGGGTCCACATTGAAGTTTAAGAAGCTCTGATCTAAAAAACTTTTTCAAACATCAAATGAAGGAAAATCATTCCTTTTCTCTTAGTTTTTCCCATAAACTGATTCGGACACAGTGTCCTTGGAAATACCACAATTCTTATCTTTTATGATGCAAAAAGTTGCATTTGTGTATCCTGTGAAGTGTTGCTCTGGGGAGTCTCCTACAGAGTATCTGGTTTAGAGGAATCTGGGGTAAAACAAACGAATTGCATTTTCTCGTAGTGCTAGACAGATAGGATTGCTTTTTTCAGTTTTGCTGCTTTTCACATCGGTGAGTTCACCTTGATTCTGGCTTTCTTTTTCAGCTCGGGTGACTTGTGTGGGCTTTAGTAGCGGGCTGGGGAGGACGGTGTGTTCTGGCACAGGGAGGAAGCCTCTGCTGCACTCTGAGGATGGCTCAGTGACACCGGCACCTACACCACAGGAGTTGGCAAAGGAGCGAGTGAGGCAGGCGTGAAAGGCTGTCAGACTGTCTCCCTTCTTCCTTCACACCTGTCAGTTGTGGCCCTGTTTCTCCTGTGTGAAAAGGGCCAGGTTCTCAGAACGGAAGGATTCCCAGATGTCACCTTTCTGTGTGTTCCTGGAACTTGGGCTGAGAGTGTCTGACATCTCAGAAAAAATATCTGATAGAAACAATACATTCACATAGTAATTTAAAGTTTAAAATGCAGTTCACAGATGCCAATCTCAGACCCAGACCGACCCGCGGGGCAATTGGAGATCCTGGTCCCAATGCCTTTCAGGGAGATGGGAAAAGTTAAAACAAAGACAGCCTCAGGGGACTGGCTGCTCCCCTACCCCAGCACAGCTGAGACCACGCCAGACCTTTACAGGAGACTGGCCTGGTGTCCCTGTGCCTGGTGACACACATCATATCCCCAAGTTATTGTTTCTTTGTTTATGTTACCTATACAACCACCTGCTGTTTCTGGGTGTGGCGAGGAGAAGCCCCCCGCACACCCCCCAGTGCCCTTGCCTGTAAGTTCCCTGAATAAACTCACATTTCTTTGCTCTCGTTCTCCACTTTCATTCTTCCGTATTGGCTCACATTACAAGGAGGCTTTAAAGACCCTCAGTCAGCCTAGCACAGACATAGCCACGTGAAGTACTATTTGCTAAGTGAACTAATTTGTTCTATTTGCTAAATGAACTAATGGGTCTCAAAGAGTTTAGTCACCTCCCTGAGTGTCACTTTAGAGAAGGATGTGTCTCTTGTCCCATATCCAGATCTCCATCTGAGGCCCTGGCCTGGGACTGGGAAATTAAAGACAGCAAAGGGTGATTAGGCACCTAATGGGCAGAGGAATATCGTGCTCTGCTGGCTTTGGTCACATCGTCTCCATAGCTCTGCCTTGCTCTTTCCTCTTGCCTAAAACTGCAGCCCCTAGGACCTATCCTGGCATCAAGCAACTCCTCTTCAGTCACAGATGGTTCCTCTAACCAGCTGTTCCACCCCAAGCTGGAGTTCCATTACCCTATAAGAGGGATACAAGGGACTTCCCGCTCTGTCTTTAAGAATCAAACAATCTCCTCTGTCCTGCTTCTCCAAATTCATCTTGCCCCACTTCACTGCCTGTTATTAATTGTGACACATTCATTCCACCTTTCTATCCTTGTCTTGCCCTTCAGATTTGATGTATCCTGTTGTGGTCTTGCTTATTTGATTCAGTAATTCCTTCTTGGGTTCCCTCTTATGCCAGTCCACACAACATGGAGTGGTACCTCTGACTTGTCCACAACAGCCTCCAGAGGCAGGGGGTCCACCACAGGCCCACCACATCCCACAGGAAGCTCTCAGACAGCTACGCTTCTCACTTTGGTGACTCACCCACAATCACGTTTCTGCTCCTATTTTCAAGGACTGGGTTTTTTTCTTGCCCCCTGGATCTGATCTCTTATCTTGGTAGTTATTACTAAAAACAGGACCTGAACTCTCATTGGCCAATTGATTCATTTTCTCTCTGTCAGAGCTTGAAATCCCAGTCTGTGGTCTTAGGTCCTGCCAGGGACTAACAGTGACAGCTGCCCACTTTTCAAGTGTCCTCCTCTCCTGGCCTGCCTCGTGCTGTGTCCTACTTCTGGGACACATCAGTCACTTTGTCTGAGTCCCAGATACCAAAGTCTTTCCTGTGTTATAATTTCTGGATGGTGCTCATTTTGGATACTGTGTTCACTTTGAAGACTACTATCTCTCAGTTTTCTCCACTCGAGTCCCTTACCCTCCACCACTGCATGTTCTCTTCTCAGCAAGAGAGTCTAATTCTAGGTCTCACCCTCTCTCTGCCTGTGGTTACTCATGGCCTGCCTTACTAGCCTCCTTGAAAAGACAGAAGACAAGGAGAGAGACAAATGAGCATGAAAATATTTCTATAACAAACTGCAAAATTCACAATTTTTCCTTTCTGTTCAGGTTTGTGTTGTTGTCACAGCCTGACCAGGTTCATTGCCCAGTGTTCAAGAGGAAGCCAATACACTGGGAAAACAGGGGTTCCAGCAAAGAAAGTGTTTAATATCAAAGGCGCCATGCGAGGAAATTCTCAAATCTGTCTCCCTGAACATTTAGGAGAAAGGGTTTTTAAAGACAGTATGGCAGGCAAAGGGCCAGGCAATTGGGTCTGTTGATTGGCTGGGTTGGGGGCAGAACCATAGGGGTGTAGAAATTGCCTTCTTTGCTGAGTCGGTTCACACCCCGGGTGTGATTCAGACAATCCACTGGAATGAAGGGCCTGGAAGACATCTCAAAAACAGCCTTAGGTTTCACAAGAGTGATGTTATCTACAGGCGCAATGAAGAAGTCTAAGAATCTTTATGGCCATCAGCTATGGGACTCCTGAGTAGTGTAAGCAGTTATAGGAAAGCAAGCTAGGAAACAATGGCTGGTTATATATATGTTTCCCCTACCAGCGTTTCCACCTTGTGGCCCTTTATTAATTTTATAAAGGGCAATTTCATTATGACGAATAATAATTCACGATGAGGACTGAGTTACATGATGGTACCATTGCTCGTTCTGCCCTTTCCAATCTCTGGCAGGAGATAGGTGAATTCCTGGGAAACAAATTATGGCTGGTGCCTCTTTTTCCATTTCCCTTCCTGTATTCTCTCACTGTTTCTATGACACAGTGACCCAGAAAGAGCAAATGAGAGGCATTCCTGCTACTCTAAGAATGAACAAAAAGACTGAGATTTACTGATTTATTTACAGTATCATTGACTCTAGAAAAGTACCCTATTCAATATAACCAAATTTTTATCCTGAAGACAACAGCATGCATTAGGAAGCTTTGCTTCCTCTCCTTCTCTCTTTCATTCTTTTCTTCTTCCTCCTTCCCCTTTATATTTTCTCTCTCTCTAGGGTAGTGGATAGTGTCAACCTAAGTAATAGAGAGAGGCTCTCTAAAATAAAATAATAAATCAAGAATAGGGCATTGCAATAGGATACACCATGTCATAGTAATCTGTGTGTGTATTCAGGGAGGTAAAGGAAGGCAAACATTTTTACGGGAAAAATGATGATTACATAATTGTGTTGAAATAATTATCTTTGACTACAGCGATCAATAACAAGGATGGTTCCAGTTCAAGTTTGGACAGGCAGTTGCTGGAATTTGCAGAATTATTTTTGGGTATAAGGTTGCAATGGTCTTTGTGCAAAGTTGTGGGTTTTGTGGTCTTTTGTGATAATTAGGCATTTGTGCATGAGAACCCTCCCTTCAAGGCCTTCCTTGCCTCTGTTTGTCAGGGTTTTTAACACAAATGACTCCATTTTGATTCTGGCAACTTCGATAAAAGGAATACAATTTGTAAATTTAATAAACCAGAAATTCCAAAGTAACTCTCAAATGTACATTTCACAAACCCAAACCCATAATTGTATTTTTGTTAATACAAATATAACATAAAATATGAGTCTTTTATGACTTTTCTAGATAGGTTATCTTTGGAGAAATCAGCAGTGAACTCATCTTTTGAGAGTATTAGTCACTACATCTCTGCTCCCAACCTCCACAACAATGTTGTCAGCAGTAGCCCATTCAGTAGCGTCTAGCATTAACCAGGAAGTGCATTTCTTACCTCTTTCAAAGGTTCCTTCCATCACCATCAGGTTTCTCTAAGTTAGTAGGCATTAATAAATGATTCCTCACTGTGTGAGTCAGAAATGTATGAAACGCTGTCTAGAAATGATAATTTCTCTGAAAAGTTCCTGTCCTGAGTATTAATATTCAAAAGTATTATTTCTGTTCAGTTGGAATGGGAAACTATGGTTTGTGATATGCTTGCTGTCCCTAAGGTCTACCCTGAGTTTCAGATCCATGACTCTAAATACAGCTACTTTACTCCTTCTTTTAGTATAAGTTTTGGCCTTCCATAATATCGCTATGTTATTGTTATAGCAGGGAAGGTGAAGTCTTTATAATCCACACATATATCTCACAGCTGTAAATCCTAAATGAAATGATGAACGAAAAAAGACAGTGACACATTACTCTTGGAAAACCCACTATGGATTATGAGGGACCTTTACAGTTAAAGCATGCAAATGTCAAACTCCCAAACAAGGCTTTGGATAATGACTGGAGTGTGGGGAATGTACAACCCTCTATTGTGCAAGACATGGCGGCCCCTCACCGTAGCAGCACAACACGTGCCATCAATTTTATGGGTGGGATAGAAAACTGCCATTTAGTGTCTGTTTTCCAACATTTAAATTTCACATGTACATTGTTACATATTTTTTGTGAATTTTTTATTCCTTATTTCACATACAAGGATTTGGGAATTTAAGTGGCAAATGAAGATCTATTCAGAGTTGTTTTCATTCTGTATAACTATGGTTAGTGACCCAGCCATTTTTAGTCTCATTATCTTTAATTTTAAGGGAAATCTAGATTTATTCTCTTTGTAATGATTTGTGAGAACTTAATTTTCATCCTGAGGGCTTATAGTGGGAAAACTATAGAATATATCTCTCTTCCCCCTTCTCTTTGCTTTTTTCACTATATTTTTTTGTTACTCATTTTGAGAGCAGGTTATCTTCTAAAAAAGACAGTATTTAATATGATGCTCAAGGCCTGACACATTAGATATATTGAATACATATAGATTTGGATATATGCTGAATGAAGATTTGGAAACTTCGTCAAAGGTGAGATGCTGTGGTTTGGTTTTTAGTACAGTAATAGCATTTAATGAGCAGCTTCTCTATTTGACAAAGAGCTAGGTTCTTTATATTTATTATTATTCATGCTAGCAAAAACCTTAAAGGTTAGTATACTATCCCCAATTTATCAATGCTGGAGATTTGAGCTTAAGGTTAAATCTTATATATAGTCAGTAAATGTCAAAGCCAGAATTTGAATTCAAGGAGAACTAAATTAGCAGCTACTCCAACTCTTACTTCCTGCCTACTCCATTCGAAGTATCTTAGGAAACTAATATAGGAAAGTGTAGGTGTTATGACCACTTGGAGAATGTTTTTAGAATTTTATTTAATCGTCTGATTAATTTTGGCAGCAAACTTAATCTCAATGCATCTGGGAATAAAATTACTTTGATAAACCAAAGTCCAATTACCTTGATCATATTTTCACTAGTTTAGACTACATTTAACACATCCTATTTTAAAAAGATTATATAAAATCTACTGAATGATATTTTAATCATAGTTTTAAAATCCTATAATTAGTTAAAATAGCTGATAGCTACATTAAAAACTGCCCTTGGCAGATGATGATTTATTCACCGTTTTCACTGCTTTTTTTTCTGAGCATTTAGGGTCTGCTTTGAAGCTAAGCTGCTCAGTGCTGGGCTTCAGACCTCTCTGTCAGGTGACACATGTCAGATGGGGCCATCAGAGCTCCTCTTATGCTCGTTGTAGGAAGACCCCTGATTTAAGGAGAAGCCAGTGTTAGAAGATATTCTGGTAAGAGGTTCCATTTTGCATACGTGGGATGGGGAGAGCTTGGCATGTTCCAGCAGGAGTTCTTTTTGGTTCCTAATTGGACTTGGGTGTAGATCTTTGGATAGGAGGAGAGACTTAAGGTTAAACTATGTATCCACACATCCACAATTACATCTGTATTTCCAGGACACCAGTGCATTGGACACTGTTGTACTGTGAAGTCCTCCGTTTTACCAAATGGGCTGTGAAAGAGGAGTCCAGAAAAACCAGCCCCATGCTGCTGTATCATCCTCAGAAATACAGTGGCAAAATCTGATAAAAGCAGCTAAACTCAGAGGCCTGGAGAGGTAACATCTAGCAGAAAAGCCTGGACACAGAGGATGCATAAAGAAGAAACAGAAACCCCGGCAACCAACCAGGCAGATAATCAGACTTGCTTGAGGTCACTGGGGTAATGCCCTGTCGATATTTCCTGGTAAGGCTTAGTGGACACATTAGGGCTTTTCTTGGCTTTTGACCTGCATTAGCATATAATGTTACATTGAATCTTAGGTTAAATTAAATAAAACTTTCATTTTATAAGACTTCCCTTTAAAAGTTAACAATGTTATGGTTTTGGGCTTCTGGGCTGTGTTTTTCTTTTGCTCTAGTTTTAAGTGCAGTTAATATTTTCAAAAATGCCCCAGAACAATGAATTCATTTCCAGCATATGTTGTAGCCCAAGCTTCACTGCCAGTGTAGACTTTCTGATGTATTGCAGCTGAAATATGGTTTTAGAAAATACAAATTTTAGCAGTTAAAAATGAGGCAGGGGCCCACAGTTGGTATGAGGTGCATGGCAGAATGTCAGTCAGCTTTCTTGCCTTGCTAGAGGCAGAGGAAGGAGGTTTTATGAGCAGGGTCCTGGGACCTTGGCTGGACCTGGAGATATCATATTTCATGCCTATAAATGGGAAAGTTTATGTCTATGAGGTAATGCATCAATATCAAGAAGAATAATCTATACTTGGTTATAAAGTTCAAATGTGACAAAGCAACCATTGGTAGACATGATGTGTACCCTAAGGAATTGGTCAGAGGAAGAGAAGCTTGGAAAAATTCTCTGGATTTTGGGTACTGATTGCAAAATATTAGCTATGAGTAGCTTCAGTTCAGTGAAATAGCCAATAGGAAATTTCTAGCAATGCATTTAAGGAAAGATAAACAGCATCAATCAAAGCATGTGATTCCAGCTCAATATGCATTTTACTCTTCCCTCCTCCTGTGAAAAATTCCATCCTTAGTGTATTTTTCATTTCTGCGAGAAACTCATGGGCTATTAACTGATTTACACTTACTTTCCTTGAGCAAAGTGGCTTGGAAAGATAACCTCTAAGCCAAACTTACTCTGTCAGGTCTGCTAAGGTATTTTCTGTACAAATCAACTTTTGTGTGCCCAAACAATTTCTTCCATGCAGCTTGAATGTTCTCTAAGATAGGAAAGGTAGTGATTTCCAGCCAGACAAATGTACAGTAATAGTCATCACCTCTTGAAGATTAAACCCACCAGTGCTGCAGGGCGCTTTGTAAGTGGGTGAGTAATCTTTACTGTCACTCAATGAAAAGAGAAAGAGCAGCTGGAAGCAGAACCCATCACCACCCTCCAAAACCTTGGTTCTTCCTATGTCTTCCCCGTTTCATTAACAATATCAGCTTCCACTGTCTCCAGCCATAAATGCTGCAGTCATCCTCATCTCTGTCACCCTTACCTGCTCACCTGATGGGTCTCCAAGCCCTATCCAGTCTACATCTAGTGTACAGAGAGCTGTGCAGTTTTAAATAATTTAGAGGGTAGATGGGTACTAAGGTGTTGATGAGCCAGGAAACAAACACATTCATATAAAAAGAAACATTGATGTAATTTCTGAGACTGGAAGGACTTAGTGACCTTAGGACTTAGTTATGGACCTCAACATTAAATTTTTAAGAACTCCAACATCTCAAAAATCTATCCATTCATATTCAGGCTTCTGTGTCCTATTTCAGTCTTCAACACTTATTATCATTTCCCAATGCTCCTTAAAAATCCAAATCTGACCAAGTCATATCATTCCTTACAAAAGAGAAAGTAAGAAAGAAAGAAATACTGACTTGCAATCACTTCCACACAATGTACAATGGCTTCTTAGTGTCAATCTTAGTGATAATCCTATTTTCTGGCGTAGAAGTTTATACATGTTTTTTTAAAAAAAATATAATAATTTTTATACTTGAATGGCTTTATCATGCTGTTTCAACTCCATATAGTTTTTCCCTTTCCCAACCACTCCTACAAACGTCCTCCTCTTCATTTGAGTTAACCTTGAAAATTTCCTTTCAACTTCAGAGTGAGCTCCTGTCTCAATTATTTCCCAACCTCTTCATGCAGAATTAAGCACTTCCATATTTCTTGTCTGATGATCATTTTATTTAACCTGTCTCTCAACATATATCATTCACTGTCTTATGATTAGTTAGTTGTTTGTATATCCGCCTTCTCTGATAGATTGATACTCTGTGGAGTTCAGATCTGTTTATGCCTTTATCTCCAGAATTTAGCACAGTGGCAAATTGTAAGGTGTTCAATATATATTAATATTTAAATTAATTAAAATGAATATTAATTTGTTGGTTTACTTTTCAGGAAACTTATCCACCAATGCATGGTTAAAAGCATAATTGGGCTGAATTTCAAACTCCAGGTGATAATATTCAGATACATTTTTCTTGTTATCATTGCCTCCAGTCCTGAGAGTTCTGAGAATTGGTTTGGGAATGGAAGATCTTTCAGAGAGGCGAGAGAATCGTTAAACAGATATGTTCACCAGACAAACCATTCCTTAAGTTCTTGCAATTAGTATTTAAGAAAGGGAAAATGAAAATGCATACAAGGAAACCTAAATTTCTGCAACTGCCTTCTTATCAGTAACCTTTGGTAAGTTCAGCTCTATCCCTATAGTTGCAATGTCCAGAACAATGTCTGCCAGCCAAATATGGATATTTAAGTTTCGATTTAAATTAATTAAAATTGTATAATATGAAAACTTCAATTTATTGGTAGCACTAACTGCATTTTGAGTGCTCAACAGTCACAGGTGGTTAGTGGCTACCATATTAAACAGTGCAGACATAGAATATTTGTCTTCATCATCACAGAGAGTTCTACTGGACAGCAATGAGCTATAAGATTTCCTAAACTACTGAAAGCTATCTTTGTTAATGCAGCACATTTATGTCACCTTCATGCCTAAATCCTTTAGTGGCTGGAGATCATGCTAAGATCCAACTCAAAAGTTTTACTATGTATCCCATGCCTTTTTGCCTCTCTTGATGGTCTCTCCAGCTACATGACTCTTCACAATCCCACATGAACTCTATGTGCTAAAGGAAGTGGTGCTCTTGCAAGATGATAAATTGGCAGAGTTCTGGCTACCCCTATATCTTTTGCCTGGAATTCCTGCCCATGTGCCTAATTCCCGTCATCTTTCCAGGCACAACAACATGAAACCTTCCTTAGCTCTCTCAGTTGGTGGTGCCCGATGATCATGTGAGTTTTTGTAACTCCATGTGCTTATCTCTCATCAATTAACATGCTAAACTTCCTGGTCCCATTTTCCCTGAATAGTAGTTGTATGCCTTTCACCTCTATAATATGCTGAATATGGTTGAAAAGCATAATGATTTATCCTGTGGAATCAATGTTAAATGCAATGTCCTCTTATCACACATCCTCAGTTCCCAAAAATGGAGATAACACATAAATAATTCCTAAATTTGGTGATAGCTTAAATTAGACATCTCTACAGGATTTACACTATATATCTGCACTATTCTCTGATTCATAAATTTATTCTCTAATATCTTCTTATAAAAATGAAAATATAGCATCTATTTTTGAGTTAGTTACATAAATTATTTAGTTGTCTACATTATTTTATTTATCGGTTTTAGGACCCTATGCTTTGCCTACACCAAGATTACACTTACATATTCAGAGATGCTTTTTTGAATGCAAAGAATAACACAAGTAGTTGAAGAAATGTATCATGAGATGCAATATTCAGAGAAATAATTGGAGAATATATTATATTGTCAACATTTTGCCACTATAATCAACTTTAATCATCCAAGCTGCCTTGGAGTCTTTAGTATTTTAACATTAATTTCAAAATAATTTATTCTATTATTACTCTGACTTTCATACTAATGTAAATGAACTTAATAAGATGAAGCTCAAACGTAATGTTAAAACAGAAACATAATAGAAATTGTAACCCAAATGAGTATACTCTAAAGCAAAGAGGCTTTTGGGCTGGCTTCTGTGGAGGAATTTTCATTTTCTTTAATCCATATTACAGACTTGTCACATCCCCAATAGGGGAGATAAAAATTCTAATGAAATCTTTTTTTTTTTTGCATTTAAATAATAACTCATGTTCTGCATTTATTTGCCTTTGAAACTGACTGTTCTGAAAACATGGGCGCTGTAGGGTTAAAAGTACAATTGTGAGCCTCACTTGCTCACACACATGCCTGCTTTCTCCCCCGACAGGCTTTCTTCTACAGAGATTTTTCTGACTCTTCATTCTTAGTTCTCAATTAAAGACAAAATGATCTTTGTTTAATTTTAATTTTTAGAAATTGTAAGTAGTACTCAATTAGTCTTTGTCATTAAGTTTAATCTGCCTTGGTTACCTGAGAAATAATGACAAAAATTAACTGTACCTATTTAACTTTTAAATCCTAGATAAATATTTGTTGATGTTACATTATTCTAATTAAAATGGTGAGAATATAAAATGACATCTTTGAGACCAAGGATATGTGCTATGCACATGTAATGTGGGTTAGTCTTTGGGAATTCAGCCTCTCTGTTGTTACTCACCATGAAGATTTCTAACACTTAGTTCTTGTTAACTGTAGTGTAAAATAAAATATTAAATAAGTGAACTATAATATTTTGATACTCTGAAAATATATAAAATGGCATCAGGACCAATAAATAAATAGTATGTTATATCTCAGGTCAGGCTAATGGAAATATGTTTTATGACTTTAATGACCAAATAATTAAATAAGAAGATGAATGACATAAGACATACAATTGACACAAGAACCTTTTATCCCTTTTACTGTTTGACTCTTTTACCTTTTGGTAATGTTATCTCTGGCCTCCTCATCTCATTTTTCATTCTAATCATACATACACACACACACACACACACACACACACACTTTACCACTACCATGTGTCAGGCTGCTGAATCATTTTGTAGGTTGTCCACAAATTGTCATCAAGCATGACACAACAAAATAAATTTTGTTCTCAACTTAACACTATTGGTTCCATAACAGGACTCAATTACTTCTGTGTTCTAAGTGCCAGTGTATGAAGTATCACCTTTTATCCCTGTCATATTCCTTCTTCCATGGAAGTACATGTGTCTTCCCCCCCATCTCTGCAACCACCCTTCCAAAGGCGATGCTTGTAGATGATTTTCCTTTTACTCGTGCACAGTTATAACTCTTTCCAATGCGGAAGTCCCAAAGATTACAATAATCTGTGCATACTTGTAATGTCCAGGTCAGCCCATGATAGAGTTTTAAAAACATAACTTCTTTGCAGTGACCATTTACTGTTCCTGTAACTTGGAATTTCTGCTCTGTCATTACTCTGACTCTGTTTTAACCTCCTATGTAGGCTGTAATTAAGGTCCTTGAATATAGAAAAGTCTGTAACAAGAATCTACAATAGCACAATTGCTTCTGACCACAGTATCTTCAACTGTAACTTGGCCTCTCCACAAGCCACACTCAACTTTTAGAAACTAACGTTCTATAAAACTCACTGGAAACCACTTAAAAAGAGAACTCTTTCTATTGACATTAAATTTTGATGCAGACACTACTTATTCAATCAGTCTTTCATAGTCTGTGGCTATTGGTCCTACGTGGGCCATGGGTCACATTGTACTAAATGTCATTAGAATATTTACTAAGACCTGGAAGAACATCAGCAAGAAGGCAGAATAGGACATTCCAGAGATCATCCTCCTGCAAAAACATCCATTCAAACAACTATTCACACACAAAAATGCCTTCATAAGAGCTAAGGAAACTGAATGAGAGATGACAGCACCTAGATATAGCAAAGAAATAAGAAAAATACATTCAAAGGGGTAGGAAGGATAGTTTTTACCTTACTCATATCACCCCTCCCCCAAACCCAGGCAGCACAGAGTGAATAGAGGTATCTTCCACATGGGGTAAAGAGATGGAAGTGAGCACTGGACTTTGCCTTGGACCCCAACACTGGACCCATCCCAGCAAAACTTCACAGACCCAGATTCCAGACTGGTACCCATGGACTAAGACCCCAGACCTGTCTAAGTTCCAGGAGCGATACCATAGCCTAAGGCTCCAAGCCAGGCTGGTAGATTTGATCTACCTCATTCCCAGGCCAACACTGGAGGCCCTAGACTCTGGAGTGTCCACAGCACCAAGATGGCATTCAAGGCTCTAGGCTTCAGGTCCACCCCAGCACCAGGCCAGCCTCTACAGCCCTGGTCATGAGACATGTACTGCAGAGCCAGCCACAGACTCCTGGCCTACCCAGCAGGCTAGCCCCTGAGGACCCAGGTTCCAGGGCTGACTCAGGTTTCAGACCAGCCTAGAGCTAGACTGTCTCACATAGCCCCATGCTTCAGGCCCACCCCATTCCAGGTTGGCACCCCTGGCCTCTGGGCACCAGCAGCCACACCCTTATGTCAGCCCCTCTGGCTCCAAGCTCCAGCTAACCCAGGGTCCATGCCCATCCCAATAGACCCCAGGAGTAGACCAGCCCCGTAGACTCAGAGGGGACTAACCCTGAGAACCTAGACTCTAGGCCAATACCCTGTGGCCATAGGTCCATGCCGGCCCACACAGACCTAGCTTTTGGGTCAGTACCCACACACCAAGGCTCTAGGCTGGACCTAGAAGTCCCAGCCTCCAGGCCAGCATCTATTGCCAGCCCTCACTGCCAGCACCCAAGATCCTAGGCTCCACACCACACCCTATAGATCTAGGCTTCATGCCTTCCCTAAAGCCAGGCCATTCCCAGGCTCTAGGTCAGTACCTGTGACCTCAGACCCTAGAGGACCCAGAATATGTGGTTGCTTCAGCAGACCCAGGGTCCAAGCCTACCCCTGTAGACCCCAGTGCCAGATTGGCCCCTTTGGACTGAAGCTCTAGGAACTTCCCCATACACCCAGGCTCCAGGCCAGCCCCTGTAGATGTAGGCACCAGGCTTACATCTGTAGACTCAGGATCCAGGCCTGCCCTAGTGCTATACCAACTCATATAGACTCAGACTACAGGACCTTCCCAGTGGACTCGGGTGTCAGGATTATCCCAGTGCCTAGGCAGCCCTGTAGATTTAGGCTCAAGGCCTACTCCAGTGCAGATCACCCTCTGTGGACCCAGGCTCAAGGCCAACCCCTGCAGACCCAATCAAGAGTTTACCCCAGTGGATTCAGAATATAGCCCACCTACCTGCTACCCAGACACTGGCCACCCTGCTGATGGACTGCAGCAGCAATCCCTCCCTAGACCCATGCCAGACAACCCACCCAGAATCTCTAATTGGAATGATTGATAGAGGACTCTCCCAAACAAAGTCATTCTTCATATAATGGAATAAGCCCCTCCTTCTTAACATATAAGGACATCAATGTAGGTCAACAAGAAACATAAAAAAGTCAAAAAGATATAACTGCACCAGAAGAACAAAATACTCTCCTGGTAACTAACCCCAAAGAAATGGAGAAGTACAAACTGCATGACACAGTATTAAAAGTATTTCTTTTAAGAAGGCTCAATGAATTCAAGAAAATCAATAAAATCAGAAAACAATAAATGATCAAAGCAAGAAATTTAACAGAGATTAAAATTATTAAAAAATTATGAGCTAAAAATATAATGAATAAAATGAAAAATGCATCAACAGCAGAATTGATCACATAGAAGAAAGAATCCATGAATTTGAAGAGAGGTTACTTAAAATATACAGTCAGAGGACAAAAAAGAAAAATGAATAATAAGGAATGAAGAAAGTTTATGTGATTTATGTGACAGCATTCAAAAAGCAAATGTTCAAGTTATAGGAGTTTAGGAAGAAGACAGAGATAAAGTAATAGGAAGCTTACTTAAAGAAATAATAGTAAAAAACTTACTAAATTTGGAGAAAGATATAAATATCCTGCTATAAGAAGGTCAAAAGCCTCCAATCAGATTCAATCTAAACAGGACTACACTAAGACATATTATAATAAAATTGTAAAACATAAAGACAAAGAGAGAATCTTGAAAAAAAAATAAAAAAGAAGAAAATAACATATACAGGAGTTCTATTATGGCCAGCAGCAAATTTCTTAGCAGAGACCTTAAAGGCCACAGGAGAGTGGGATGATGTATTAAAAGTGCTGAAGGAAAAAACAAACAAACAAAAAAACTGCCAAATTGCCAACCAAGAATATTTTACCCAGCAATCTGTCCTTTAGAAATGGAGAGATAAAGACTTACAAAGAAAAACAAAAGCTGAGGGAACTCATCATTACAAGACCTGTCTTATAAGAAATACTAAAGGGATTTCTTCAAGATGAAAGAAAAGAATGCTAATTAGTAATGCAAAATTGTATAAAACTCACTGGTAAAGGTAAGTATACAAAATCAGAATGCTAATACTATAATGATGGTATGTATCACTTATATCTCTGGAGGGTTATATGATAAAACTATCAAAAATAATAATACCCACCTTAATTTGTTAAAGGCTATACAATGTAAAAAGCCATAATTAGCTTAAAATAGCCTGTATAACGATGTTTTATGTAAGCCTAATGGTATCTGTAAAGTAAAAACCTGTAGTAGATAAACCAAAGGTCCAAAGTAACAAATCAAAACATATCACTAGAAAGAATCACCTAATCACAAGGAAGACAACAAGAAAGGAAGAAAAGGAACAAAGGCTCTATAAAACAAACAAAAAATAATTTTAAAAGTGGCATTCATAAATCCTTACATATCAATAACTATCTTGAATATAAATGGAGTAAATTTTTTGATCAAAAGACATACAGTGGTGAATATATTACAAAACAATACTCAACTATATGCTGTCTATAAGAAACTCACTTTACCTTTAAGGACACACATAGACTAAAAGTGAAGGGGTGAAAAAAGATATTCCACATAAATGGAAACTAAAGAAGATCAGCAGTATCTATATTTTTATCAAATAAAATGACTTAGTTAAGAACTCTAAAAGAGAGAAAGAATGGCATTACATAATGATAAAAGGGTCAATTCATCAAGATGATATAAAAATTGTAAATATACATGCAGCCAACATTGGAGCATCTAAATATATAAAACAAATATTAAAAGATCTGAAGAGAGAGATAGATTGCTATACAATAATAGCAGAGGACTTTAATACCTAACTTTCAGCAATGGATTTATCATCATTCAGACAGAAAAACCATGGGGAAACATGGGACTTAAACTATACTTTTGAATAAATGGACCTAATGACATATACAGAGCATTCCATCCAAAATATACAAATTTATAAATGTGATATACCATATCAAAAAAATGAAGGACAAAAACCATATGATCATCTCAATAGATGTGGGAAAAAGCATTTAAGAAAATACAACATATCTTCATGGTAAAAACTTTCAACAAATTTAAAAGGAATGTACCTCAACACAATAGAAGCCATATATGACAAACCCACACCTAATGTCATACTCAATGGTGAAAAGTTGAACACTTTTCCTTCGAGATCACAAACAAGACAAGCATGCTCACTCTCCCATTTATATTCAACATATTACTGAAAGTCTTAGCTAGAAAACTTAGGTGAAAGAAAGACATCCAAATTGGAAAGGAAGAAGTTAAATTGTCTCAGTTTGCAGACAACACAATCACATTTAGAGAAAACCATAAAAAGACTCCAAGAAAAAGTGGTAGACCTATTAAACTCATTCAGTAAAATAGCAGGATACAAAATTAACATACCAAATCAGTAGTGTTTCTATACACTAACAATGAACTATCTGAATAAGAAATCAAGAAAAAATTCCACTTACCCTAACTATGTAAAAATGAAATACTTAGGAATAAAATTCATCAAAGAAGTAAAAGACCTATACATGGAAAACTATAAAACATTGATGAAAAATTGAAGAAGACAGAAATAAATGCAAAGATGTCCTGTGTTTAAGGATTGGAAGAATTAATATTTTTTAAATGTTCAAACTAACCAAAGCTATCTATAGGTTTGATGTAATCTCTATCAAAATTCCAATGACATTTTTCAAGATATAGGAAAAAAATCCTAAAATTCATGTGGAATCACAAAAGATCCCAATAGCCAAAACAATCTTGAGGAAAATTAATAAAGCTGGAGGTATCTTCCTTATTTGAAAGTAAACTATAAAGCTATATTGATCAAAACAGCTTGTTACTGGCATGAAAACAGAAATATAGACCAAGGGAGTAAAATGAAAACACCACAATAAATCTTCACACTTATGGTCAATTGATTTTTGACAAATAGGCTAAGAACACATAATGGGGATAGGACAGTTTCTTCAATAAATTGTGTTGGGACAACTGGATATCACCCTTCAGAAGAATGAAATTATACCTTTATCTCACATTGTATACAAAAATATACTCAAAGTGGATTAAAGAACTAATGTAAGACCTGTAATTGTAAAACTGCTACAAGAAAACACAGGGGAATAGCCCCATGACATTGGGTCTGCAATTATTTTTTTGCATATGATCTCAAAAGCACAGGGGTCAAAAGTGAAAACATACTAATGGATTATATAAAACTAAAAAGCTTCTCCATAGTGAAGGAAACAATTAACAGAGTGAAGAGACAAAAAACAGAATGGGAGAAAATATTTGAAAACCATGCATCTCATAAACAATTAATATTTAAAATAAATAAAAAACTTAATTCAATAGCAAGAAAACAACCTGATTAAAAATGGGCAAAGGACCAGAATGGATATTTCTCAAAATAAGAAGACATACAAATGGCCAAAAGGTATATGAAAAAATGTTCAGCATCACTAATTATTAGAGCAATGCAAATTAAAAGCATAATAAAATATCATCTCACACATGTTATAATAGCTATTATCGAAAGGACAAAAGACAAGTGCTGGTGAAGATGTGGAGAAAAGGGAATCTTTGCACAGTGTTTGTGGAATGCAAATTAGTCTAGCCACTATGGAAAACAGTATGGAATTTCCTCAAAAAATTAAAGCTAAAACTACCATATGATACAGTAATCCCAATACTGGGTATATATATTCAAAGGAGATGAAATTAATATGTTGAGGAGACATTTGCATCCCCATGATTATTGCAGCCATGTCAACAATCCCAAAACATGGAATCAACTTAAATGTCCATTAATGGGTGAGTGGATAAAGAAAGCATTATATATATACACAATTCATTATGATTCAGTCTTTAAAAGGAGGAAATCCTGTCATTTGCAATACCATGGATGAACCTGGAGGACATAATGTCAAGTGAAATAAGCCAGACATAGAAAGACAAATAGTACATGATCTCACTTATATGTGGAATCTAAAAATGTTGAACTCATAGAAGTAGAAAGTAAAATGGTGGTTACCACAAGCTGAGAGTTGTGGGGTTGGAGAGATATTGATCAAAGGATACAAAATTTCAGATAGGAGGAATAAGTTCAATAAATCTATTGCATAATATGATGACTATAGTTAAAAACAATGTATTGTATTCTTATAAATTATTATGAGAGTATATTTTAAATGTTTTCACCACAAAAAATGATAAGTTGTGAGGTAATGCATACATTAAATAGCTTTATGTAGTCATTCTACACATATACATATTTTAAGACATCATATTATATGTGATAAATATGTACAATTTTTATTTTTCAATAAAAAAATAAAAAATATTGCTAAGACTAAATGTGTTGAAAAATTTTATCTCTGATATCAGACTGCTGGATTTGAGTCCTAACTTCACATCTTTCTAATCATGAGATGTACACCTCAGTTTCCTAGGTTTTTATCAGTTTCCATCTATAACATGGATGTAATAATAGTACCTTCCACATAGGAGTGTGAGGATTAAATGTAATAATTCTCAATGTACTTTACAGAGTGAGTGGTACAGAGTTAGCTGTCTATAAATGTAACATAACAATTTTTAGGAAGCATAAATGAAATTTCTAAATACATGGCCTATCTACTATCATCATGACTTCAGCATACTGGTTACATAAGTGAATTTTGTAAATGTATTTATAGTAATTTGTATTACACATACTTTATTAATCTTTGCATTAATAAGTATCTGCATAGTTCCTAGTATTGTACATAATAGGCATAAACAATTGTTCTTATCTGATTATCAGAGAGATAAATGATGTAATGGATGAATAAAAACATTATATGAAAGGATAGTTGATATTATGATATAAATGTCTAAAACCCAATTGTTTTAACAAGATTAATTCATTCATTAATTTTTATAAAACTAACCATTCTTTTAAAAAATATTTATCATATTAAAATGGAATAAATCATATTTAGCATGAAATTTCTGGATAATATTGGTCATAGAAGGCCCACTGAGCCTAGACATTGTCCTGAAAGGTATAAGAGTTCCAATTAGAATCCTCCTGTCCTATTCTTTCTCCCTATACATGCCTTCTAGACCTATTTGTATTATCAGTTGGAAATCAAGCTCTGAAACATCCTAGTCAACAAGACAGGGAGAAAAAGGAAGATGATGTAAAGTAAATATGCTAATTTATTTAGCATCCTTTCCTGGTGGACCACCTCTCTCCAAATCAGTACTCCTGACAAAGCTATGAGTTATGGTATACTACCCCTTCCTCATAGGTAACCAATGACTCTCATTCGGGCAGCCAGAGCCCTTAGTGGGACATTTCTGAAAGTGCTAGCAGGAAGACTATTTCCTGTTTTGGGGACATAATGCTGGCTGGATGTGAATTTGGGGCTGACAGAGCCAACTTCTCTGGCCCATATGTCTTAGGAAAGAAGCAGGTCAGCTGTTAGAAGGAAATAGATCCAGGCAATTGAGAGCACGAGAAAAACTTAGTAACTTTATTTGAAATCCTGGATGGAGCTGTATTTGAAACCACTTCCTACACCTCCTTACAAGCACCCTTCTAACAGTGGCCAATATAGTTTTTATTCAAGTTTATTTAAGTTGTAGTTTATCACTTTTCTATGGGAAGTGTCCTCATTAATTTAGCTATGGGAAAAATTAGATAACTTTGATTTTAATTATTCTGTAGTGTCCAAGGAAAGGAAAAAAAAAATAATGGGAAGCCATGAGGTAGAGTTAAGATACTTTCCTTTTTTAGTTACTCATACATTTATAAAATATTTATTGAACATTTACTATGTGCTGGGCATTTATTTTTTGGTTGGTTAGAAGGTATCAATATGCAAAACAGGAAAAGATTCTTATCCTTGTAGAACTTATATTCTAATAGGGAGAGGAAAAGCATAATTAATAAGTTTATTATTTAAAGGTCGTATTGCTGGCAGGATGAGGTGGTATTGGGGGAAGAAAGTAAACCAGAGTAGGATATATGTGTGTTGGGAAGGCTAAGGTGGAAATTTTCTGTAGACTAGTCAGGATAGGCCTTTATGAGAATTTGTAATTTGAGCAGGTCTTTGAAGGAGGTGAAGGTGAAGAATTCTCCATTTGTAGGGAAAGGCAGTGCAAGGGCCCCATGCTGAAAGCATGCCTAGAATATTTAAGGAACAAAAGGAATCCAGGGTGACTCTAACAGAATCAGCAGGAAGGAGAAAAGGTAAGAGATGCCAGTGAGGTAATACAGGATCAGCTCCCAGAAGACATTGGGAGCCAATTTAATTTTATTCTCTAAATGAAATGGGAATTCATTGAGAATTTTGAATAGAGAAGTGACATTATATGACTTCCACTTTAAAAGTATATTCTGCTGCTCTTTTGAGATTAGCCATTGAGGACATGGAGGAACAAAAACAGAAGAAGGAAAGCAAGTTAGGAAGATATTGCAATGATCCAGGTGAGAAAAATTGGAAATTGTTCAAAGAGGGGAAAGGTATAAAATCACAAATTAGCATTTATATTTTGAATGTAGAGTTTACAGTATTTTCTTTCAGATTTTATATGGGGTGTGAGAGAAAGAGAGAAAATAAGAAATATGTCAAGATTTCTGCTAGGATGAAGAAGGCTCAGAAGGAATTTTTGGGAAAAGATAGAGAATTTAGATAGGTGCCAAGATGGCAGTCGAGAAACACCTCCAGCCAGAGTGTCTCTGCAAGAAGGAAAGATTTTAGATGAAAGTGAAAAAAACAAACAGGCAGACAAACATAGATTGGATGAGGGTTGGAAGGAAGGGTGCCTGAACCTACAGGAGACTCCACCACCAAAAGAGGTTGCAGAGCAGAACTGGAAGGAGAAAGGCATCGGCAGGGTCTAAACTCTTGAGAAGCTTGAAGAGCAGCGACAAGGGTAGGTAGAGTGGTTAAATTTCCCCTTCCTTGCATCTCAGAGTTCTGGTGGGCTCCCGAGAGCTGCTGGAGAGACCTGCCGACACCAGCCCAGAGAGCAGTGAGCCCTTTGTGGACAGGTCTCCCAGCTCCCTCAAGACTAACGTACCCCACAGACCAGAGCAGATCAGCAGGCACCATATCGCTTCATTCTCCCCTTCCCCTCCCCTACCTGCAGCTGCCAAGAAAGACAATTTAGCCACCACCCGGAGGCATCCACAGGGAATGGAACCTTTTATTTGGGGCCCTGCAGCAGATAGAGGGGTACTAGGACTGTGAGCTCTCTACTTGCCGGCCCTCCCTAGTGCTACTTTCCTGGTGACTCCAGTGGAGCAGGGGAAACCCCAAGACAGAGAGACATTGATCCAGCTTGGACACCCCATGGGTGACTTGAGACCAGTACTCTTCTCCCTGGCAAGGTCAGGGATTTATTTCCAGGGCCCCGGGGACAGGCCTGCAGACCAGATCCAATATACTCAGGTCTTAATCGCATTGCCTGGGGGCACAGTAGGAATATTTGTGAAACAGTCTACTGAGGTGTGTGTGCCTTCTGGGACATACCAGAGTGGGTCCTGGCTGCAGTGTACTAAAGAGGCAACCCTCTTCCCTCAGGAGGGCTGCCCTCCCAGATCAGTGGGCAGCTCAGCTTTGAACCTGGGCAGGAAACCTCCTGGCTCTCATCATAGTCAGGGGAGCTCCACTGGCTTGAGGTCCTGCCTGCCTGCAGAGGCCAGGGAGAAACCTTGGAATAGGGGAGGGTGGAAAGGAGTGAGGCCTGTTCCAGACTGCAGATCTCAGAGAGCCCCACCTCCACACACAGACTTTTAGGCTGAGTGGGTCCATTTCAGCCCCTCCCTGGCAACTTTGTGAAGAAGCAGAGAACAGACGTTTGACCCCTGCTAACAGCATTTGTGGTGCTTGAGGGAAGGCTCATCCAACCCAGCTCTGCCCAGACTCACTCCCCCACCTGTCCTCAAGAGGTGAAGAATAAGAACACACCTGGAAGTCCCAAGGCCCCACCCACCATCTGAGGCACTAGAGTGCCTCTCTATAGGAATGAGAACTGATTATAGGACCCAAAAACAACACTGCAGCCTGCTCCTCACAGCAAGCACCATGTATTGGCAGGGAGGTCATTCTGCACACCCTTTTACTGAATCTACTGACTCATCATAAAGGGTGTGGTAGAATCTTACCCACAAGCACCATCCACTATCTCAGAGACTAAACAGGGCATGTCATTATCCAAACGAAAATCTAAAGATAAGAA
>VBSM01003211.1:4670070-4694340 GCA_008086735.1 Cheirogaleus medius
ACTGTCAAATTAAGTACTATTTTCTCATTTACTGACCAGTTTTAAGTCACCATTTCTGTGTTACTCTTCCCTTCCTTCTGGGTTTTCTAAGAACCAGGCAGAATTTACAAGCTGCTAGAGAAAGGTGTTGGAAGAGAACGGGGCATGTGTGTGATTTCTGGCATTGGTGGCGACCGTTGCTGGTAACTAAGGGAATAAGTGGCTGAGATAGAGTGAAAGACAAGATCATTGGAGGATGGCATTTCATGGTGCTGGAAGACTAGGATATTAGAAGAATCCTTTACATTTACATCAAAATAGCAAAGAATTAATGTAAGAGTATCATTAGAAAAAAATTAGCATAGACAGAATATGTAGCTGGCTTGGCTATCTGGGACTCCTGTACCTTCTTGGCACATGTATGGTTCTACAGAGGTTTGTATACCTTTGTTGCTATTCCAGGAAACAGGTCCATTTTATAGCCTCTGCTGATGGGTTACCCTTTATTTGCTTGATGGCCATTCAGCAGACTGTTGAGCCAGCTCATATTTTCTGATAATGTCTGCAGCTTATTCTGGTTCCCAAGAATAGGACTAGAAGCAGGAGAAAAAGAAAGAGGATGTAGTAGAATCTAATACTCAGTAGAGTTTGACTTCAGGGTAGAATACTCTCTGAATTTAATAATTTGAATTTAGGGTTTCTATTCTAAGCTGAGTAGTGTGTCCATTTCAAATCATGCCCTTTATTTTGTAGGTAGCCATAGCCACATACAACGGTCATGTCTGCCACACCTCTCTGAAGCAGGTGGGACATAAATTCCTAATAGAGTATGGCAACAGATTCTTGTCAATTTTCTGTCCTCCCTCATTCACAATGTTCCATGAACAATAGTGATTTAAAGATTTGTTGCAGGCTAAATGAACATGATACAACTGTGCCCAGATTTCCAAACTTCTCATCAATATGATTTGTCAATGTCAGAATAACACTAGGTCAAAATGTCAACAGCAAGTTGGAACCAAGGGTGCTGAAATAGGGATAGAGCCACTTGTCTCTTATCTTGTTCAAGGAGTGATAGGGAAAAACTGAGAATCTGCAACTTATTGCGGACATGGAGTCTAGGAAGGCCTCGGAGCTGTGTTCTATCAGATACTACAAGGAAAGGAAATTTGTGGTGTTCATTACTCAGTCTCTTTGACGAGGAGACCGGATGCTCCATTAATAAACTATTAAACTATTACTTAATATGAATTTCAAGGATATAATTTAAGAGTTTGTGTATTGTGTACTTATGCATGTATGACCTGATAATTCCCTCACAGAGTTATGGGTACCAAACTGCTTACAAAGGGTGGAAATGTGTGGCAGCTCTTGAATTATACCTTCAGCATTAATTGTTGATTGGCTTGAGTAACAAAGTTACTGAGAAAGTATCGAGTCAGTTTCACCTTCAGACCATTGACATTGTCTCTTAGATGGAAATGCAGGCCATTTAGAACTATGAAGGTTGTATTTATGATAGAATATGGCATCTATGAGCCTTGTTCAGCTCTGGATGGCTGTGGCCCCAGAACCCACGAATAAATTCATCATAATCCTTCAGTAGATTGATTTGTGCTGGTTGTATTTTGATCAAGAAATCTTGGCTACAACGGACATGAAGAGTAATAAATGATTCGAATGTAAGAAATCTAAAATTTTAGAGCTGCTTTTGTTATGTCTAAATGTACCTGCATACTTTGAAAGAGTTTTGTTAAACCTTCTAAAAATCTTTCTACCCAAAGAGAGGAGAGAATGGAGCTGCTATTTGATATTACTGATCCATATTAGAAACTCCAGCATTGCTTTCTCTGCTTTGCTCATCAAAAAAGGGCAGGGAAACCAGTTGTCCATTTGTCCTACTTTAGGGTAGATTAAAAACGGATTATGATAGATAATATTAATTTCTACTCACTTTCCATGCCCCTTCTTCCTTCGTATTAACAGAACATGGCCATCCAATAGAACATGGCCATTGTGCTGAAGACTTTGCTACGTTTCATCCCTTGATGTTATACATGGCAATACAGTTAAGGTTCAACCAACAGCATGTGAGCATAGGCACTGAGTACCGTTTCTGGGCCCTGCCCTTAAAGAGCACAGAAATGTACTCCACTTTCCTTGCTCTCCCTTCTCTTTAGAGGAAGCAGTTTATGATGATAGGAGTTGAAGCAACCATTTTAGATTATGAGATGGACTCCACGTGTTGGAAACGGCAGAACAACAAATCAGAAGGAGACTGCATCCACACATCAGCCCTGAATTCTTAGGCTTGGCCTGATATATGAGAAAGAAACAAACTTCCACTCATTTAAGCTACAAGATGTTATTAATATTTTGTTCTTAGATTTAAGAATTAAAGTGATTATCTGACTATTATAGGAGAACATGGCTGCTTTCTAAGAATCTGTTTGAAAGGCTATTTGGGTAAGAGCTATGGCTAATCAGCATAAATCAGAAAAAAATCACTGTGACACTAAGTTTCAGTGTCATGAGACACAGAATTTGGTAGTTTCAGAAAAACATAAACTAGCAAATTTTTGAAAAGTAGTTTTGTATTTGAAATGGGAGCCACTGCTATCCTTGTGTATGAAGTCTCGCTGATATTCAAGGGTGAGGCAGTCAAGATGATGCATGGGGTCATTTTCTGTCCACTTCTTGGGTGAGCATGTGGGGAAAACAACAGGACCCAGGAGTGAATTAACCAGGAGAGATCTAAAACAAGCAAAAGGCATTTCACTCCCTCCCTTGCAGAAAACGAAAGGAAGGGAAAGTCACTGTGACCCTTAGAGCCTGACTGACTGGTGTGGGGAGTAAGAATCCCTCGACACTGACAGAAAGAGCCTCCAAACTGCCTCCCATAGATCTGAATATAGACGCTTCAGCATTTGAATCGGAGGAACCTGGTCAGTGCAGGTGGGCTAGGTGTTGAGCCATTCATTCATCTATTAATTTGTCGTTTGTTCAATGATCATTTAACTCTCTACCTAATAAAGAATCTAAACAAATACATAAGAATTCATGTCTTATTACTTACTTCTCTCTACTGGTAACTGAGTTTAGGAACTGATGATTTAAAAAAAAAATAAGTTGTATCAACTCCACCTCATTGAGCCTGTATTATAGATTCTTACACTAGCTGTAAAGATTAGAAAATTTATAATACTAATATATTTTTAGGTGTTATATTACTTTCTTTAAATGAAGGGCAGTTTTTAGTTTTCATGGATTTGTTGTTAATACATTTGCCCATTTTTTTTTTTTTGAGATAAATTGAGAGCTCTCCTTTTCTCTGGGGGAAAAGTGAGAATGTTGACATTTCCTATGCTTTATTTACTTTATTGAAATTTTGCCCACCTTTCTAAATACCCTTCTGTTAAAGGAATCTACTTGGTAGTTGAGAACTTCAATAGAGAATTTATATTCATACTATTTTATGCTGAACTAGAAATTTTGACAGTCGCTAATGGTATAGTAATGAAATAATAATAGGTCCAATTTTCTGGTTATATAAAGGGAGAAAATTGTTATACTTATGGGAAGTGTTGAGTTAATTGGTGAAAATAGTTGGGGGTAATCAGAGTGGCTTATTCTGATAAGAAGGTAGCTGCGGTAATTTTATTTTTTCTTTTGCATATGGATTATCTTTATGATAATTAGTGAGATCAAAAACTCATTTAATAATTAATTGCATTTTATCATTTAACAAAAATCTTTACAAGAGCTTATCCCAGGGAAAGCTTATAATGAATTATTTTATGTTAACTCTAAACTTATTTGCTATTTAGTTTACAAAACATGAAGAAAGCTAGTACTATTAACTTTGGGTATGATGGAACATAAACAATCTAAGGGGTTTAGATAAATTGATAAATGGCAAGTTAGTGTCTTTGTTTAAAAATTATATTTTGAGAGGAATTTATAATTTACCAAGTCCTTCATTTTACATGTGTTTCATTTTATGGAGGGGAAAACTGTACTTAGCTTAAAAGAAATTATCTTCTCTAGATCATAAATGAGCAAGATTTGAAAAGATATGTTTTGACAGTATAATAGTATTATAGCAACTGTATTATCCCAAAGTTACTTCTATTCTTAGAGTTAGAATTCTGAGTTGACTTATTTCCCCTTGTCTTATATAATTTGGAATATTTTTATTTTGGATTCTGCATTAATCACATATTTGGTTTTTCTTGAAGAGATCACTGGAAAGTGGAATTACTAACTTTAGTTATTTTTAATATTTCATCCATAGATAACTATTTCATTTGATTTTTATATCTGAAATTTTAATCCTCTTTTGCAAATTTGGAGACTATATCACAGAGAATTTAAATAGCTTTCTTAAGGTCCTATCTAGCTGAAGCTAGAATTCAAACATTAGTTTTCTGAATCCACACATTTACTATTTTAGTGATATTCCGCAATTCTAAAAGTCAAGAACCTAATATATTTCTAGGGTAGGTTGTGATTCACAGTTTATTTTTTCTTCATTTTATATCTTATACTTTATATGCATACACACACACGCACCCACCTATATGTCTTATTCTTTAAGACATGTAGATGGGTGTGTATGTGATTATATATATAAAATGATTATAGCAGTTGTCAAAGCTATAAAAGATTTCAAAGATTCCAAAGATTTCAAAGATTTCAAAACTAACCTATTTTACGTAGTTCTCATCAATAAAAATGCGAACTAAAGAGGATAAAAGATCCAGACCTTCCAGACTGGCATCTTCCATCTAAATTCTTAAACCCAAGAGGAATCTCCACCAGATTTGGTCTAGTGTCTACACTATTTATTATCAAAGATGTTGTATGATGGGATTGGGAGAAAAATCATACCAGCATTTCAACACAGCAGTTCTTTTGTGGCATATAGTAGGTGCCAGAAAACTACATGTAGAATGAGGGCTATTTCAAGATATGATATGATGAAAAGGGTTTAGTAACTAGAAAGACCTAGGTTCTAATGCTGACTCGACTATCGATTGTTCTGTGCACTTGAGTAAGTTAAGAAACTTCTCTGATCCTGCAGATTTGGGGATGATAATATTCTTAAAGTGTTGCTCTGAAATTGTCCATTCCAAGATGTGACTGATAGTAAGTGACCTATATTTGCTTATTTCTTTCGCTAGAACTTGAAACTGAACATCGAGGGGCAGATAGGAATTAAAAGATCATGAAGAATTGGTTTATCCACTTTCACCAAATTATTTTCGTTGCTTGTGGTTGATATTTTATCCTAATTGCACAGTGATTGTAGAATTTTATTAATTCAGTTCTTAGCATCAGAAGTCTTAGGATTCCTTCTCTGGTTTTGGCCCCTCTCCAATGACTGTTATTTAACTGTGCTGAGTCTCAGTTTCCTCAGTTGTGAACAGGAAAATATCTTCCTTATCTTAAGGGTTAAGTAAGGCCAAGTATAATGGTAGTGAAAATAATCTTTCAATTATATAGTGTAATATAAATGCAAAGACTATTTTTGTTACTTTTATTATTATAATTATTATTTCTAGTTCCTACGACTTTGGAGACTTATAAAAAGACACTTAACAAAAATTTACTAAACATTAACATGCTTCCTTTTTTACACAGTCAAGTTGATAAATCCAAGGGAACAGCCAGGAAAAAATACAAAATCAGAACTAAGAAAAGCACTTGTATTTTCCCAGAAATGAACATTTAAAAATAAATACAGTATTATAAAATCTGTAAATTTTCTAAAAAGAGAAAGACAGTAGGATAAAACCTACCTTCTTTGCAATTCTATAATCAGCCCTTTCAAATATGAGAAATTGTGACATCCCATTTAAGATACTGTAGAGTCTGTTAAGAATTATATTTTGAAGTTCTCACCTTGTTTTCCATAATTCATGACAAAATCACATCTATTTATGTGGGAACTATTTGCTCCAAATGCCACTTCTTCCTCTGATCTCTCATAATCAGGCTGAGATGGGCTCGTGCGGGAGCATCACAGCAGTAACCACAGCCAAGAGCTCAGCATTTCTAAACCTGATTTGTTTCTGCAATTTATATTTCATCATCGAAATATCAGTCTTTAAATAGATCAAGGATTGTGCATGTTTGAAACGAAATTTACACATTTAACAACTGACAAAAATCGTTCATTTTTTAAAGAAATTAATTCATTCCTAATGAAGGATGACAGACTCTCTGACTCATTTACTAGTTTAACCTTTTCCGTCTCCTAGAAATCAACCTATCATTTATAGGACTATACTGAGAGTGTATTATTTTCCATACACCTAATATTTTATCAAAGTAATTACTTCATTTTTAACTAGGGATTTTACTTTAAACATTTATTTCACCAAATTATTAAAATATGAGTATTAGACAAATTAAAAATAAATAAAATAGGCATTGAGTTAGTACTCTATGCATCATTCTTTTGTAATCATGACTTATGGAAAGGAAAGCACTTATAGTAAACACTAAGACAGAAAACCTTTTGCAAGCCTTTGTAAAAATAATTAAAGTAAAATTGTATGTAAGAAACTATAAGATACAAAATATTTTGCATACAAGAAAATCTGCTAGATGAACCCTCTGATGGAAGAGGCTTAATCCCTCTTCTTCTCCCTGAGGGTTTAAGAACAAGAAATTGCACAAATTTGAAAACTGGACATCTGTCCCTCCATCTCCTTATTTGCATATTGTGCCTATGTGCATGCGTGTGGGCTTGTGCCTGCACTAGCAGAAGCATGTGTGTGGCCAGATACAGTTCTCGCCTATTTGCCTCACTTCTACCACTTCTCACTTTGTTAAGATTTGGTAACAAGGCTGAGGCATAAGGATTGCTTGAGCCCAGGAGTTTGAGCTAGGCTGACACCATGGCACCCTAGCCCGGACAACAGAGTGAGACTCTGTCTGGAAAAAATAAAAAAGAGTTGGCAACAATACCAGCAAGAAAAAATTAAGGCTGGGTGTATGAGGCTCTGAATGTGGAATATTACTCAGTTTATTTCCTGTGAGGTGGTCAGGAAGAAAAATGATGATGCTTTACGGGGATGACACTTTGTTAAAATTGTATTTTAATAGATTTAGCGGGTACAAATGGTTTTTTTGTTACATGGATGAATTTTATAGTGGACAAGTCTAGGTCTTTAGTGTCACCTGTAATTTTTCATCCTGGGTTCCTATCTCACACTCCCCTTTCTGAGTGTCCAGTGTCCATTATGTCACTCTATATGACCATGAATGACCATTGCGTAGCTCCCATTTATAAATGAGAACTTCCAGTGTTTTTTTGTTTTTTTTGTTTTTTGTTTTTTTTTTGTTCCTGGGTTATTTCACTTAGGATACTGGCCTCCAGTTCAAGATGGCAGTTTTTATTCTCCACTGAGTGTCAGATAATTCACTTTGCTTCAAAAATTTGAAAGAGATTGATGCAGTTATTGATTACATTTTGATAATGTTGCCATTTACAACAAAAACCCAATCTTCAAATTCAGAACTTTATATAATACAATTATATTTTGCTGAAATATTTGAATTTCAAATATTACATTTAATAATATCATTGGGCATAAACTAACAGCTAGGCTGTTTTAATCACATTATATGTATTATCATATTTAATATTCACAGCAATCTCTGAAAGAGATATTACTATTACACCTGTTTATCAGGTGATGACACTGGGGTATTGAGAGAATAAATATATTGCTCAATATTGCCATTTTGTGTGTGATGATGCAGGTAGTTAAGGCAAAGGACAAATTTGAGCCCAGATCTTCCAAGGCTCTATTGTTCTTTTTTTCTCCTATTTAAAGACACAAAGTTCTGTCTTTTATGTATCTGTCTTCCACATGTATCAGCTTCTCTGGAATTTGTTTTAACTCTTTGTACTTTTCTTCTACATTTTTACAGAACATCTTAATCTTTCCCTCCACATTACAAATTCAATATTCTGAATTCAAGGCAGTAATTTTCTTTGATGGCTTTATATTTTTTCCTTACTTTATTTTAAATTATTTGCTCAAGAGTGGAAAGTAGGCCAGGCACAGTTGCTCACGCCTGTAATCCTAGCATTTTGGGAGGTCAAGGTGGGAGGATCACTTGAGGCCAAGAGTTAGAGGGTTGCAGTGAGCTATGATGATGCTACTACACTCTAGCCTGGGAGACAGAGCAAGATCCTTTCTTGATTTAAAAAAGAAAAAAAAGAGAGTGGAAAGTAGATGCTTTCTCATGGGAGTTCCTGTTTTCTAAATCATCATCATTGTCATTGTCATTATCATCCTCACTTTGCTCCTTTTGTACTATACTTAGTCCATTATCCTCTGTCGAGAATTCGCTAAATGTCTCATCACTTCATTGGAGAGCACTCCATTTCTCTCACGGCTTGTCTGTACCTTCAAGAACTGTTCACCAAAATTAATTCTATTTTTACTGTACTTGCCTGGTGTTTATAATTGACACTGTTACTGCTTAGAGGAATTCCTTCAATTGATCCCAAAACTGCATAATTCCTATAGATGTCACAATTTTCTAGTTATAGTTATGATGTATTTTCTATCCTGTTATTGTTTCTAATGGGTAATTTTAGTAAAATTCCATATGACCCATTAAGACACTTACTTTTATGCCCCCATTGTTTTCTTAAAGTTGAAGTTTCGTGTCCTCTTAAACCTTATTAAGAACATAATTAGAGTATGCTTATTTCTTCTTCCTCAGAGTAGAACAGTTTATTAAGGAGATAATACCCAGGTATTATAGTTTCAAGTGATTTTTCTCTGTTTGTTGTTGTTTTTAATGCACTGGGTAGGGAAAAGCTATTGTTTAAAATTTGCCATCCTAGATGAAGGTAGCAGGAGATCGGTTCGTTAGCCAAGGATAGGCTGCAGTAACAAATCTACTCAAATGTGTAATTTGTCAACATAATATTAATAGAAATGTTTTATTTCTCACATCGAAGTCTATGCTGGTTGTACTTGTTTGGCAGGAGAGTGGGCAGGATGGGGAAGCTGTATTTAGCACAGTCATTGGAGAATCCAAGCTGAGAGTAGCTCTGTTATGCTTCACACATGGATTCCTATTCCCTGGATTGTCATCAGTCAGCAAGAGGAGCAATAATATGGAGCAGCACAAGAAGATTTCTTTTGGCCAGGTCTGGAAATGTCACGTATCACATCTGCTCACATTGCATGAGCCACATCTGACTGCAAGAGAGTCTGGGAAATACTGTATATTTGCGTTCCCAGAAGGAAGAGTAACTATTTGGGGGGCAGGGGATACCTAGCAGCATACTTCATTCCATATAGTTTTGTACTGCTTTTTTAGAAACTTGTCACTTTCTATATATAGGTCGCATGTCTGTTTGCACAGTGTATATGCTGAGACCAAGTGCTAGCTTGAACTTCCTTTCTACCCGTAGCCTCCACTAAGAGGTTCTCCCCGTGAGGCCTCCACATGAAGAGATGCTTTCCACGGATAATGGAAAGATGTGCAACTACTCACCCCCAACTTTCAATTCTATTATTTTCAATGCTTTCACGTTATGCATGATTGTGTTAGTTGTACTTTATTAGCGTCTGTGCTTTAAGTATTCTACATACTTCTCTTTCACAATTTAGAGAATTAGTTTTTTCCCTACCAAAAAAAAAAAAGTTCTAAATTTAAGAAAAATGGTTAGAAATGTCTCGATTTTACCATAGAACAATGTTCAGAAATAGTAACATTTTCTACTCTTTTAATGCATCATTTAAGTGGGAAATCAGGATGAGGGATTGGTCAGCCGTTATCATTTTGCTATTTTGCCTAGAAGTAAGAAAGTGAACTAACATTTTGTGCAAAGCTTATTCTTGCTTCCCGAAGTTGCTTGTCTTGAAAGATTTTATGAGTTGAGGAAAACAAGCAAAACTTCATTTATTTTTTGTTTATATTTTCGTTTAGGTTTCTTGATATTTGCTTAAAGTGAAATAAATTTATAATCTTTAATATAGTAATCAAGTCACACTTTTGTCTTCTAAAGACATGAGAATAACTATTATTGAGAAGATACACTTGCAAAATTCTTCAAAGAATTTAGGAGTCCTGCTCTGCCATACAAAAGCTGATATGTGAATCGGCTGCGGAAAGAGACATAGGTTGAATTTCTAGGAAAACTACTCTCCCAGAGCAGAAAAAGTGAAAAGCTCTGATACTTTCAATTGTAGATCTGTGAACTCTATAGTTATGGCTTTACCCATTTCTTCTACCTTTATCTAGAGTAAGCTACCTTATGATAAATAGTGAAGACTTAGTTACAGTGTGTGATGATGATTCAGATTTAACTTAAACAAAGTAAACTGAGAGGGAATGGATCTTGATTTTTTTGTTATTTAATTTTAAAAGCACAAAACTATTGAATGGAAAAGACTTATGCATTTCATATGAATATGCATAGTATTTACAAATTGTGTAATGCTTCAATGTCAGTTATAAAATAATTCAATATTTTTCACTTCAAGATTACTTAGACATTTTGATGGAGATCAAGTATGCCTTATTTACCTGCCTTATATGACCACCTTTCCCAACATAAATATCAATATCTTTCAAAGAATCTCTCCACAGAGCACTCTTTCAGAAATGTAGACAAATAACTTTAAAATAAACCAAAGCTATAATTTACAGTCCCATAAATCTTTAACTTAAGGAACAGTGTCTTAACTAACTAACCAACCACTTTTCTTTGACATTCTATTAACATCTTGGACATGTTTTCCTGATTTTAGATATAATTTGCTTCCAAAGACTTTATATCTTCTCACACAATGAAGTGGGCATACCAGCCTAAGGAATAGTTTGCTGACAGTTTTTAAGGTCAAAACTATTAATAAATGAATTCTGAATCAACTTACTTTTTTTCTTGCACTGTGTATCTTCTTTATTTTGTGATCAGAAGCCATAAAGAATGAGAATATTTTCATATTACCATGAACCTAATAGGCTAGGAGAAAGTCCTGGGCTGTTTTCTATCTGGCTTAAAGAGTTTTCTTGATCATTTTAACTTCAAGCCTGAGGAACTGTTCTTTCACTTTAAATAATTTGGCTTTCCTAGGAGGGACTTGTATACATAAACATTTGCAAATGCTATGTTTTTAGCTGACATTATATTTTTAACCTAATCTCAACCTTATTTTCTTCTGAACAAGAGAAATATGAAGGCTAAAAGATTCTAAAATATTGACAGTCTTTCTGAAAGGGGAAAAAAAAGGAAAAATAAATTATGAAGCCAGATGCCATGTTAAATAGAGGAATTAATAAGATGTTTTAATCACAGATACTTACAGAACTCTTTCCAGGCTTATCATCATTTAGGGAGAAGGAAGACATCAATTAAACCACTCTTTGACCTTGGCAATTGCTGCTCTATCCTTTGAAGACGGTAAAACAGAGACAAAGATTTTGACTTATTGCACTAATATAGTATGTTTTATTTTATAAAGCTCATCTAACAATAATAGCAATCCCAAGAAGCAGTTCATTTTATGAAAGAGAATGTCAGCAATGTAAAGGAACATTTAAGGCTGCACAATTACGAAGGTCTTGAATCAAGATTATTTCTGACAGTTATTCTTTTGATAATTGCACTATATTAAATTGTCAACATATTTGACAAGAGAATAAATAATTTTAAAGAATCAACTTAATTTAGGAATATTAAGTCCAAGTAAATGTGCCATAAGAAAGTTACAACAATGTTGTACTAGAAATGTAGGAATGCAGAATTTCTACTACATAAACAAATATAAGCAGAGATGGTAATGCTTTGGGTTTCTCTTTGTTTGGAGTCCAGTCAGGAAGGGTCTGGGGACTTAAAGAATGGAAAGAATCAATTAAGATCATTTCTATGTATAAAACACTTTTCCTAATGTAAAGGAGCATGGGCTTGCACGTCAAAAAGACCTGTTGGAGTCTGAGAACTACTATAAATTTGGTGTGTATTCAAGAAGTTTGTATTTAGACATTTTAAGCCTGAGTTTCTTCATTTGTTTAATAGTGATGATAATAACATTGAACTATTAGGTATCATTGCGAATAATCATATAGTGAGTTTTACATTATTTTGGAAACTACGAATTTCTGTCAATTATGGTTGATTTTATCAATAGCTTTAACAGCCTAGAATTTTATGATTTGGTTATGGTTGTTCACATTTCAGTATTTTACCCACAAATATTATCTATAATGAATTTTGGAACTTTGTCTGGCTCAAGCTTCTGCCACCTCCCAGCTGTGTGACTTTAATAAAGTCATTTGGTCTTTCTCAATTACAGATTCCTCACCTGTAAAGAAGTTATAATATGTACTTTTAAATTTGATTCAATGTTCCACTTCCATTTAGAATGGAAAAATCTTCAAGAGAACATTACTTTCACCCTACCAGCAAGAAAAGTCAGCTAATAACAAAATCATAATTTTGAGCTTATCAGAGAGCTAAGGCTGTAAGGAAACCAGGTAGACTGAATCCCAAAGTGTAAAAAGACCGTTCAAGGTTTGTCAGTTGTGACAATTCTTTTTATTTTGGGCAGAGTATGGGAGATGTGGCAGCCATCAAAGCAAATAGGAAAAGAACAACTTTTTACAAATTCCTAAAGCTCAAATGGGCTTAGCATGACAGTTCAAAAGTTGGCATGCCCCAGACCAGTCTTTTCCATGGGCCTCCACCAAATGTTCATGAAAACTATTTAGGGTAGAGCAGGAGACCTGAGAAGACCCCCCTCACCTACACACAGCACCAGTAGCACAGGTGTGCTGAATGAAAATATATTAGAAGGACAGGTAGTGAGAGAACATGGAAAATCCCATGGATCTGAGATCAGATCTTACATGTGATCAAGGTAGTGACCTTCTGGCACTGGAAGTTGGTTACAAACTCCATCTGATTCCTGAGCTATCTGAGGAATGAAACAAATCCATCTGACATTGGAGAAGAGGCAGAAAATCCTCTCTTTACCCCCAATCCTAGGCAAAAGTCAGCTGCAACTAAAAGTGGAGTAGAAATCTCTTCTCTCATACAGTTTAATTCTCACAAAAAGCTTTCTCCTGGAGAATGGGGAGGAAACACACTTGTGACTGGAAACCTGCACTGAAATAAGGCAGAGATCTTTACCTAACAGGAAAAGTAAAAGAAATTTACTTGGACACTAGACCTCCCCATCAATATAAGGCACAGCGGACCAGCTACAGAGGGCCAGAAATCTGCCTATATACTAGTGTAAGACATATATATATACACATATATATATAGTGTAAGACATAAAGACTGTCTGCTACTACAAGAAGGGCAGCAAAACTAAGAAAGCCCTACCCCCTAGGCTTTGTCATATAGGATCTGCTAAGACTGAAAATGGGGCAGAAGAACTGGGAAACTGCCCCTGCCATCACCTGGAAACTTGAACTGAGTAACAAGGAAAGGCAGTATACGGCTTGGGAAGGGCCGATCACATGGAGAGAGACTCCCTCTGTACCACAGGTGTTCAGGAAGTGTGGAGACTAGAGATGAAGTAGAAAAACTAATGGAAACTTTCTGGAAGTTTAGGCCTTACATAAAGCACAAGGTAAAAGCAGTCTACTGCTGACAGAATTTGAAGCTCTTGGGACACTGAAATAACTTTAGCAATGACAAAACTAGAACCTAGCCTCACGAATGAATATATAGAATCAATACTTCACACTAACAGCATACAGAACAAAAGGCATGTAGATTTCTAGACATAAATATTTTTGAACACAATGCTTATAGTTGAATTATGAGAAACAAAAAGAAGCAAGAAAAAAAAAGACCTATTGTCAAAAGATAAACTACTCAAGAGACCCAGGCTCAGAAGTGGCCACCATGCTGAGGGTCTCAAAAAGGACTTTAAATTAGTCATAATTAATATATCAAAAGATTTAGTGGAGAAAATAGACTGTACTTCTCTGCACACACAGAGAAGACAGGAAATCAATAAGGGTATAGAAGATTTAAATAATTTTATAAGGTTACTTGACCTAATTCACATTTATATTAGTAGTACATTCATACAACAAGAGCATAATGCTGTTATTTTTGTATGTGCTTGGAACATTCACTAAAAGAGAACATAGGATGAATCATAAAACTCATTTTAACAAATGTGAAGCACTGAAATGAATCATAGTATGTGCTCTAACCACAACAGATTTAAATTAAAAATCAATACCATGTAGATATCAAGAAAAGCCCAAGTATTTTGAAATTAATTAACATTCTCCTTTGTATTGGACAAATAAATTACAACTAAATGAAAATGAAAATACAGCATATTCAATTGTATACAATACAGCCAAAACAATGTTTTATGGAAATTATAGATTTAAATATAATAGAAAAGAAAAAATTCTTCAAACAATGGTCTGAGCTGGCACCATAAGAAACTATCCAAAGAAGAGAACACTAAATACAAGGTAAATAAAAGGGAATAACTAATGAGAGATGAAACCAATAAAATTAAAAGCAGAAAAACAAGAGAAAAATTCAAAGGATTGTGTTTTGAAGATAATAAATTGATAGATCTAGCCAGTTTAAGGATAAGTGAACTATATAAGGTAAATATACAGAAAATTATTTTAAATAATTATTGCTAAAGAACAAACTATTACTAAAAAATTAAAGAGCTCAATAAGTTCAATCATGTACCTTGGTTATGGATCAGAAAACTCAGCATTGTTACAATGTCAGTTCTCTCCACCATCATATACTGGATCAGTACATTCCCCAATCTAAATCATAGCCATCTTTTTTGGGTAGAAATTGACATTTATAATGACATTATAAATACAAATTATTATTAATATTATAAATAAAAGGTCCTGATTGACAAGACAATTTTTAATAAAGAATAAAGGTAGAGGAATTCTATAATACATACATATTTCAAAACATCACGTTGTACATGATAAACACATAAAATTTTTATTGTTTATTTTTATTTGTCAATTTAAATTAATTACTTAAAAAAATTATAAAGGTAGATGACTTAACATATCTGATTTCAAAGCCATAGTTAAACAAACTACAGTAAACAAGACAGTGTGGTATTGAAGTAAGAAGAAAATACAGGTCAGTGGAACATAGCAGTCTCTCTCTCTCTCTCTCTCTCTCTCTCTCTCTCTCTCTCTCTCTCTGCTTTTTTCTCCTCTTATATAGCCAATTGGTGTTAGACAAAGATTCCAAAGTAATTCAGTGGGGAAAAGATAATTTTCTGATACATAGTGCTAGAAAAATTGTACATCCATATGTAAATAAAACTCAATCTTTATCACATATGTACAAAAAATTTACTCAGAAAGAACCACAGTCCTAAACATAAAAACTAAGCTATACAAATACTAGAAGAAATCAGAAGAAATTATTTGTTACTATAGATTTGGCAAAGATTTCTTAGATAAGACAAAAGTCAGGAAACATTAAAGAAACAAATGATAAATTAGACTTCATCAAAATTGAAAATGTATCTCTTTAAAAGAGAACGTTGTCACTGCCAAGAGAAGGAGGCGTGAGATGCATGTGAGTTCCACAGCCAGCACCTGAACCAGCAGTAGTGGACCAGGTGAGGTAATCCCCGGTTCTCAGGCCCCTGACGTGTGCTTGGTTCTGGGGAACAGACCAAGACTGAGCTGACAAACTTGCCATCAACTTCCCTGAAGTTCAGGCGCTGGCTGTGATAGTAAGGGTGGGGGTGGGGGGGTTATCTGCTCTGAAAATGCTTAGGCAGGAGAAGGGTAGATGCAGTGTGAACCTGAGACATAGGGACTCGCCTCTCTTGACAAGATTAGCAGTGGCAGACAGCTGTGGGACTCACCTCCCTCTCTTGGCAGTGATAGCAGCCTCTGTCCTTTGTGGGCACAAAAACTCTCAGATTCCCCGGATCCACCCTGACCCAGTTGCAGCAAAGGTGGAGGGGGCAGCTCAACCCACTGTACGCAGGGCCACTGGATTGGCTGTGGTCTGTGGTCTGTGGTCTGTGGCCGACACGCTCCGGTGACGGAGGTTTCCTTGGGCCCAGGACCTGCCTCCAGGGAAGATGGGCTTCTCTCAGAAGACACAGACAGCTCCAGGAGAGGACTGCTAGCCTTGCCCTCCCTAAGGGGAGGTGGTAGCTTTAGTCCTTGAGGAACACAGAAGCTTTTGCTGTGGCTATTTAGAGGGAAAGGAGTGCTCCTCAAGTTCCGTGGAATCGTGGGTATAATAGGTGGTCTGTCAGAGGTGGGGCAGCCACTCCCAAGTGCCCTGGCTTACTCTTCCTCTGTGGAACCCTGCTTGGTCCCAAGCAGAAACCGCCACGGCCACCTTGGCCTCAGTGAGCGGAGGCAGGGAGGAGGAGGAGAAGGCCCCAAATGGTGGGGAGCTTGTGCCCTGGTCCCCTGTGTCCTAAGGGATCTTCTTGCATGCTGTACTCTCCTCTCAGCTGGACGTGGCCTGCCCTGAATGCCCAGGATACTCTCAGGCCTCCTAGTCCCCCAAGGCTGCTGTGGTCCGAGTGGGTGCTAGGAAACTGTTGATCGTGGATCCAGCAATGTAGAGACTCAGGGGTTGAGAATGTGTTGAGACAGCTGCAAAAACACCACTTGTTCTTGAAGGGAAGGAAATGAGCTGTGAACTCTGTGCAGAGCCCGTGTGTGGTGAGCAGAGTACTGCTTGGGTATGCCCCTCTGCTGTGGGTATACCCCTCTGCAATCCTAGAACTGGATGTCCCGTAGCTCACTCACACCAAGAGCACATGCTTGGGAGCAGAAGCTTCCATGTCCACAGCATTGGGTGGTTGGAGGAGGAGACATCCCTATCTTCATAACCCTTCCTGAGCTGTCTAGCTTTAAACTCCCAAAGTGGCACCTTGGGCCTGTGACCAGAGAGGGTGATGCCTCTTTCAGGCAAACAGTGTTGGCAAGATGTTGGGTGGAGTGCCATTGTTGAGTCTTTGTGTCACTGTGGCTTATTGCCGGGCAGTGGGAATTGTCCTAGGAATAGGTGGGAATGTTGCCCCCCTCATCCCTCCTCCGCTGGGAGGGGCTGCAGCTGCATTGGCCTGAACTCAGCCATAGGACAGGGCACTTCTCAGCTTCAAACTCCCAAAACGGAGCCCTTAGGCTTGTGGCTGGAGAGAGCAGGGCCCTTTTCAGGCAGGCTGCACTGGGAGGAAACCGTGGGGAGTACAGTTTGCTCCAGGCTCAGTCCCACAGCAGCCGGCTGCAGGATGGTGGGCACTTTCCCAGATGTGTGCCGGAAACCCTGGTTTCCCTGTCCTTCCCCAGCCAGGTGAGGATGGCAGCTGTGTCAAGCCCAAAGTCAGCCCAAGGGTGGGTGTCACCCAGTGTCAAACTCACAAAATGGTGCCTTGGGCCTATGACTGGAAAGGCTGGGTCTCCACCCAGGCAGGTATCATGGGCGAGAAACTGTGGAAAATGCTGTCTGTGCAAGTCTCAATCTGAACAAAAGCCCACAGCAGGGTGATGGAGACTCTCCCAGGGCTGCGTGGGAGTGCCCGGGTTCTTCTATCCCTCCTTGGAGCCATGCCCTGGCTATAGGCACACCTGCAGTTCGCCAGTATCTAGGCTCTCATAATGGAGTCCAGCTCAAGTGGCTCTAGGCGTGAATGCCTGTGGGACTGCGCATGGGTTCTCTTTCTGGAGCAAGGTCTTTGTGCAATCTCCAAGCAGCTCCCTGTGTTAGACCCGACACCTGTGTGGGTTGGGGGGTTCTCTTTTATCCAAGATTGTAAAAGTTCATCTTGGAGAGTGGAGCCCTGGGGCTTCTTTCTTACTATATCACCCCATCCAGGAGCTTCTCCCAGCTGTTTGCCAGCCCCAGGCTTAACAAGTTGTCCTGAACTCTCTCCTTACCGACTTTTGGTGTTTCCCGTTGCCTCCTTGAGAATCCTACCATTCTCTCCTAGATGATATGTGAGAATCTGCTTACTATTCTGTTTCTTCTCTGCAGAGGAGACACATGCTATCTGTGTCTTATCCTGGTTTTACCTGGGTGTATCCTGCCATAATTTCCACCAAGCATAGTTTTAAGTTGTGTACTCCACGGTGTCTTATGTACCATCACCTTTTCCCCAAGTAGGCCATTGGTTCTCATCTCAGTTACCTTCATTGACTTGCCTCAGGGAAATATGGGAAACTCTGGATCTTTGCTTTGTCACTTGGGAAATAAAGATTGCTAAGCCTTAGATAAACTAATCTTGAATTCTTCCTTGGTCAAACCATCTTGTACCAACAAGTTTATTTTAAAGAAGCTCAGGCCCAAGTTGTTGTAGGGATAGAAATATTCTAAACAAGAGGGAGATTAGCAATCCCTTCTGTGCTTACATTTCTTATCAGTCCATATGATACACGTACATACTGTAGAACTTTAGTTTGGATGAGAAGATAAAAATACATAATTCAGTAGAGTCTTCCATTTCCTATCACTTTTCTTCTTCACAAAGACCTTTGGTAGGATATTAGAAATATTTTATTTTTCTTTCCTTTCCAGTCTAGCTAGACTTTTAAGAGCAAACTTGGGTATTTTCTCTGGGTTATATCATTCTTTCTGACTCTAGCTTCATGGTTTTACCTCATGGGCTTAGAAGACAACTTGACTTAATGTCAAAAGAAGCATGAATCAGATGACATTTGAAAACACTATACCTGTTCTCACAGATAGAAAATTACATTGTATACATATGAATAAAAACAGTTACTATCTTAGTATTAACTTATACAGCAAACAATTAGAATGAATGGTTCTAAGTGAGTCTCATTTTATGATACAGAGAAAAAGTTTTTTGGAAGCTTTTACCAGAACTCTAAATTCACTCTGATTTATGTGGAACACTAACACAGCCAGCTGTGCATATTGTTCTCACCAGAAAATGCTTTTGTAGGATAAAACAGAAATTAACCACTCTCCTGTGAGAGATGACACATGTAAATGTGATCCCTTGAAGCCATTTGATCAATCTAATTTTATTCAATCAAGACAGCACTAACTAAAAAATTAGAGAAAATATCATTAGAGAAACATTTGGAATTTGAAAAGGTGGTGGTTGTAGCTGATGTTTTTGTGTCCATGAGAGTCACCATCATGAGAGTTGCCACCATGAGAGTACGAATGAGGCCACGTTGACTGTAGCAAACTAATCTGCCTTCCACTCTGCCCTAACTTCTCTTTTCTAGATTCTTCTGATATAGCGATGGAATTCTTGGGTTTATGTCTCATGGGGCAGCCATATATTTTCCATTTGCCATGTTACTCTTCCCAAGCTCTTCTGTTTTTACCAACACATAAAGTGGCAGCTATATCATTAATGCCCACTAAATGTTACAACCAAAGGTACCCATACTACAGTGAATTCCCCATGATGTTTCTCCCAAATCAATCCAATCTTTCTTCTGAAAGCCTCATGCAGCATCTCTTGACACACACAGAGCAGGTGACTCTAACACTGAACATGTCTTAAGCCATTTATGTCCCAAAGAGTTGGAAGATAAACAGCTGTTTTGTTTTTATTACCAACTGCTTTTTTGCAGCATGCTCTAATCCCAGGAATCAGGCATGAATCCATAGGACCATTTCAGAAGACAAACTCAGTGAGAGACACCGGGCTGTGCTAGGAATCACTGCTCCCCCTCACTCTTGTAAAGTGTCTTCTAAGTCAAATTTATGAATCTCAATGGTCTTCTCTTGGAGTTCATTCTTCAGTGGAAATTTTTTCAGTCTCTCTTGCTTATCTTAACTCAGTCCTTTGGACATGTTCAGAGGCAGTAACAAAATTGGGGAGAATATATTAACCAAAACAGGGAATACTGGGAAGAGAGCAGACTTCAGGTAGGGGGAAATCAATCATCCTGTTTTGAACATTTGAGTTTCTACTAAAGTAACTCATTATGAAACAATAGTATCTGGAATAATAACTGGAACAGGCCATACAGTATGAGTGTTAACAGCATAGCAGATATTTCTAGAAAAGCTTTCTAGTGTTTCCAAATCACTACACAGTTAGGACATGTGTGGCCAAGAGGTGAGGCTGAGGGTCATGGGCTATCTCAGCTCAAAGAAATCCTAATATTCTAGGGTCCTTCCAGGTATTAAATCTTGCTAATCACATAGCAATTTTCATAATATATAGCTTGTTTGTATTCTCTGATGTAGCTGCACCATCCCATTACAGGTTAATCAGTAGAAATTCCTTCGATAAGGTATATGTGCTTGCTTCACTACACTAGCTTGGCTTGAATCTCACGTAGGTTGGATCTGGTATAGTCTTATAAATTCTTTGAATTAATATTTTAAGTAGTATCCAACAAAAAGTCAAATCCCTAGGTGTCTCTGAAATTAGAGAAAGAGACACAAATCTGCTATTAACACTTTCTTTCAGCAATAATAATATCAATAAGGGAGTGAGTAGAGCTAGGAGACTATTTCAGTCATTTTTACACAAAAAAATCTATCATTGGAAAAATTGTCTTCAAAATTTTTATTGTTGAATCTATAAATGGGGATGGAACTGAGAAAGTCTCAGTAATGAGATATTACAGTCTTTAACAGAACTCTAATTGGTGTGGCACAAACATGTCCTCTGTGTGGAAATCATCGACCTCATAGGGGAATTCTGAAAATATAATACATATATGAATTGCTTACTTCTTATTTTTTGTCAGTTTTCCAGATCTTGATGTTGGTGGTGGGAATTATTATATCAGAACATATTGGACCCATTTTATAGCTCCCATCTAAGAGTCCAAATTCACATATCTTATTTTAGGCAACTAAAATATAACTTTTGTATTCTTGCAACTGACTTGGTCTTCTATATTTGATCTAACTTATGTTTTGTTTTGTATTATTTTGCCCCTTTGCTGATTTGTAAATGCTTACTAGTTTTTCACAAAGCCTTTTCTTCCTTTTCGTATTGATTGATGGAATTAATGTATAAATGAAATTGAGTGTCTTACAATTTCTCAAGGCAAATATAAAATTTACATTGATATTCTATATATCATAAACACTCAGAAACTACAACATATATAATATTATTATTACTGTTTCTTTTTTGTGTTGATGGAAAAATCTTCATTTTGTTATATTCAAATATTTAAGTAGCTGTCTTTTCAAAAGCATTCTCTACCTGTGTTTCTAAAGAATTGGTAGTCTTATTTCAAATCCAGTTCACTTACTCAGATTGGCACAAAACTATCATTAATCACAGTCAAACACTAAGATTTCTATAATCAGGGAACAGTGACGTTCTCCCAATTTTGTATTTAAGACTCCAAATCCTTTGTCAGCCATTTATATTAATTCCTTCAGTGCTGGCAGAGAATGTAGAATCAAGCAGCATTCATCAAGTACTCACCATGGGTCAGGCACTGTGCTTAGTGCTTCTGCAGTTCTAACCTAACCACATATGGTTATAATGTTGTTTTCATCTGCCTTTACCTTATCATTGAAGAGGCTTATATTCAGAGAGGTGACTTGTCTTGCTCATAGAAAGGTAGAATTTATCAGAAAACATATTAAGAAATGTATATTAGAGACATCAAGCAGAGGAACACTATTTATTCTCAGCACACTGATCCCAGCTTTCTTTGAATACTGTCATCAAGATCAATTGGCATGGATGGCGTGTAGGTTAAGCGAAGCCTAAGTCTAAAAGACTTCTCCTTATCATTATGATCTACTGGTGTCTCAGTCATTTCTTTTCATTCTTAAAAACTTGGAGTTAGTTCTATGTCCCAGAATATAGAAAATTAAATGCCTTCACTGACCTTTCTTTAAAATTATTAACATGATATAAAAATAGTTTAAAAAACTTTAACCTATAATGAATATAACAGAAGGGTGAGAAACTTTTGATGGTAAAGATCATTTTTCTCTTTCAGGGTTTCTCTTGATCCCTGGGGAATTTTTAATACTTTCTTGATAACTGCATGGAAGTTAAATAACAAGAAGTAAAAAGCTAGCATCCACCAACTAGGGAAATCTAAAAGAAGATTCCCCATTTAATGTTGACGTACCAAAGAGCTAAGCAAGTATTGCAAGAAAGAAAATCACAAATGTAAGAATGAATGGGAAATAAGATACACCAGGAAAAAGGTAAGAGCAAGAAATATTGATAAGTGGAGCTGGGAAATCTACTAAGAAAATTTATAAATTTTAACTCAGCCCTTTACAGGGTTGGAAGAATTGTGTGGGCCTTAAAAACTTCAAGTAAAGTAGTTATGTGTTGGTGATGCCTTTAGGTGAGAAGCTAAAGAAAATGAAGTATCCATATCAGGACTCAAAAGTTTTTTCACAAAGGAAATAAGAATCCACAGTCAAAATCACAAAACACAGAAGTAAACAAGACACGATGAGTGAGAATCAGCTAAACAACCAACAGATAAAGGAAATCAACAATTTCAAGTATTAGAATTATAAGACATGGAAACATAGCTCTGTACACTATGTTTAAAAACTTGAAAAAGATCCTTAATAATATCAGCAGGTTAACTAGCAAGTTAAACAAATTAAAAATTCAGAAATGAAACATCAAAAGATTAGATAAAACTGAAAAAGAAAATTGGTGAACTAGAATGTAGATCCAAATATGAAGGCTAAAAGATGAAGATATGAAGATTATAAAATATAGAAAAGATATTGAGATTCATGGAGGACCCTGTGGGAGATCTAGCACAAAAATTATTGGAGCTCTAGTAGTAAATCATGAAGTGAACTTGGAAGAAAATAATTTTTGAAGAGTTAATGACTAAAGATTTTCAAGAATATTTGAATGACAAATCCTGAGACCTAAGATGTCCAACAAATCCAAACAAGTTAAAAAAAAAATCCTGACATAGACATAGAATAGTCAAGGACCAGGATTCCAACAAGAAAGAGAAAACCTTAAAAGCAAACAGAGAGATGATGTAGATCACCAAAAGAAATAGCGATTAAACTGAAAGGTGACCTCATAATAGCAATCACAGAAGCCCAAAGAGGATATAATAATATTATTGATATTAATATATTGAGAAGAGAATGGCTACTACACTATATCCAAAAAATGATGTTTTGTGAATGAGGGGTAAATAAATGCATATTCAAACAATTAAAATCTACGACAGTTTATTACCCTCCCTCCCCAGATAAACAAAATAAAACTTTCTGAAGAAAATCCTAAAGGGTATACTTGAGGACAGTGGTTCTCAATCAGTGGCAATTTTGCCCCAGAAAGAACAATTGCCAATATCTAGAGAGATTTTTGGTTGTCACAACTGAGGGGAAGGTACTATGGCATCTAGTGAGTGTAGGCCAGGGCTGCCGCTAACCATGCTGTAATGCACAGGACAACCTTGCACAACAAAGAATGACCTGGCCCCAAATGTCAATAGGACTGAGGTTAAGAAACCCACATCTAGGGAATAGAAGAAAGATCTAAGATGGGAAATTTGAAATATAATAAAGAATATTAAGGAAATGTTAATGCAAAATACGTAGATGAACCTAAATCAACATATAATACATTTAATTTGTGACAGGTGTTTAAGTCATTTGCTTTTTCCAGATGCCTAAAGATATCACCAATAAAAAGTGCTAGGCAACAATAACATGAATTGGTAGTGAGGAATTAGTGTTAAAACTTTCAAGGCTTTTTCATTTTTTGGAAGGAAACTAAAGAAATTGAATAGCTTTAGACATTATTAACCATGCAAGGAAATTAGCAATTATTACTACAGGCATATCTCACTTTATTAGGCTTCACTTTGCTGCATTTTTCAGATATTGAGTTTTTTACAAATTAAAGGTTCATGGCAACCCTGTGTTGAACAAGTCTATTGGTACTATTTTTCCAACAGCATGTGCTCACTTCATGTCTCTATGTCAATATTTTTAGCAATAAAGTACATTTTATTTAAAAAAATTATAAATAATATACATTGTTTTTTAAATATAATGGTATTGCACACTTAGCAGATTACAGTATCATGTAAATATAACTTTTACAAGCATTGAGAGCAAAAACTTTGTGTGACTTACTTTATTGTGACATTTGCTTTATTGTGGTGATCTGGAACCAAACTGGCAATATCCCCAAGACATGCCTATAAAAGTAAAACACAGGAGAGAGTAGCATAAGAAAAAGAAAAAAAATACAAAAGAAAGCAAGAAACAGAAAAGAAATAGCAAGGAGCATCAGGGAAATGCAAATCAAAACTGCAATGAGATATCACTTATCTCCGGTA
>VBSM01003211.1:4694440-4705741 GCA_008086735.1 Cheirogaleus medius
CAAGGAGAAAGCACTATTGGACTCAAAATTTTTCAAAGGACATGTCTACATTGGTACTCTCTCTGTCTCCTCATAGGACACTCACAACTTGATCCATATCAATTTCCCAAATTCTCTTTTATTAAATCACTCTTTCATTAAGTCACCAGTGATCATCGTGTCACTTAAGCTAATGGGCATTTTATTATTTTCATCTTATCTGACCTTTAATTACATTTGTACTTTTTACTATCCTTTCTTTGAATGCCCTCCTTATGTGCTTTACATGACTTCCCATTTTCCTGACTTTCTCTGATCTCCCTCTCTGCATCTTCTCAGTCTAATCCTTTCTTCTCTTTCAGAAGTCTAGATGCTTGTGTTCCTCAGAGCTTAGTCATGAGCACTTTTCATACCTTACATTCTTTGTTGCTACACAGCAAGTTCATCTACTTTCGTGGCATCAATTACCACCAATTTGCTGCAACTCTCAAATACATATTTTGAGATCAGATTTTTACTCCAAGCTGTAGACCAATATATTATTCTTAATCTAACTTCTTTGCTTGGATGTCTTATAGGCACATCACAATCAACATGTCCAAAATCAAACTCATTATCTCCTTTCCCTCAAATCTGATCCTCATTCAGATTTTTTTCTTTCAACTCAGTAAAGGAACACAGTGTTATAAATAGGCCCTTGGATTCATACCCGATCCTTTCTCTTCCTTATTTCCTATAATATGGGAGCAAGTTCTGTAAAGGCTGGGCAGAGGTAGCACCAAAGGGAGACTTTAAGGTTCTAAAATCACCCTTTCCAATAATCTGCAGCAGCAATTCCATTCAGTCCTCAACAAACATACCTTCCAAATAAAAGGTATACTTGACACTATAAACTAGCTTCAGTTTATTCTCCTAACTGCCTTACAAGTAAATTGTTTCTCTTAAGTCTCTCTAATATCAAAGTTCTAAAGTTACCATTGACTCTACCTCTTAACTATCTTTCAAATCCATTCTCTACATTAAAGCCAAAAAGACCTAAAAATTCAATTTTTTTGTCTCTTCTCATTTTAAAATACATCACTGGATTTTCACTGCTTTTTTTTAGGAAGGAAAAAAATCTCAAAAATTAGCATAGTGTATGCATAAGATTTAAACATATCCCTGGTCTGGACTCTAACCATATGACTAGCTTTAGCTTATACCACTCTACATCTTACTCTGCGATTTAGCCACAACAAACCAGTTTTCAGTATCTCAAATGCACTGCTGTAGCCCACACTAAGCATTTCACTTTTTGTTCTCTTTGGCTAGAAAACTACTTAACACTTCTACCATCAAATGGATCCATTAAATCAAATCATCAGCAGTAAATTTCCAGAGATTTCATTAAATCTCTAATAAAGTTATTCTTCCCCTGTTATAAGGCCTTTTATTATTTTATAGAACTTATTAAAATTTTATTTAAATAATTAAATATAAATTCAATATTTAATGTTTTCCTACTGGAAGGTAAGCTTTCTGAGTCAAGGGACAGTGTCTATCCATCTCACTGTAGCTTCAATGTTTAAAAAAGTACCCTAAATACAGTGGGTCTCTATAGTGATTTGTTAAATAAATACATGGAACAATAGATCAGATCTACCTATTTATCTTCTCTTATACTTCTAAGATCAGCATGGCCTAGCTATAAAGAATAAAGAACATAACTCCTAAAGACAAAAACTGATAATTGATATTATTCCTATTATTATTGTCAATAGTCAAGAGGCTATCTAAATCCAAATTTAGGAAATAAAAGTCTCTAATGAATATATGATTTTCCAATACACAAATCTGCTGAAAGATACATTCAATTTAAATTAATAAACACAGTACAATGTCTCACTCTGAAGCATACAGACTCTTGTAGTTTTATTGCAATAAGGTCTTTTATTGGAACAAAGAGTCCTTGCTTTTAATTTGCATAATAAAAAGACTCACCAAAATGTATCTTCCCAGAACAAAGGGACATTCTGCTGGAGAGGTAAAATGCAGTTTTAATAAAGAAGGCAGATATTGGCAGAAATGTTTAAGCTGCTGTTTTCCACAATATTGACCTTCAATTGTCATCTTACCTGTTAGTCACACACAGAAAGGGCTCACACTTAGGATGTGTACACATATGTGTATACAAATATGTATGCATATATGTATACTTTAACGTGTGTGTATTGGTAAGTGATTGTGTATCAGAATGTGCTTGTGTAGGGGTATGGGTGTGTATCCTTTGTATGTGTGGATCAGCAGGAATTCACAATGATGATTATCTACAGGTATTAAGATCCTTGTTGTTTTATTTTATTTAAAAGATTCTTTAAAGTGATGAAATTTGCAATGGTAGAATCAGTTTCTAAATATTTCTGGAAACCAACTTTCTTTCTTAATTTTCCATTGCAAATATTTAAAACTTCTCAACTCTCCTTCCTGTTCTCTCCTAGAAGTTTTGCATCCTGCTTCAGTAATATGAATTTATCAATAGATTGATGCATGTACCACCTTGGTGAATGCAACTCACATTTCTGATGAACAACTCTGTAAGTAAATTACATGGCTATGTATTTCCCCACAGACTCAACATCCCTAGTAAAATCACCAAAGTCTTACCTTTGTCCTCTCAGTTTTTCTTAGTATCTGCTAAAACTACTTCCTGTCATGGTATTACTGCTTTACTAAATACTCCTCCCAAGGAAGGCTCAATCTCTTACATTTGCTTCATTAAGTGAGTCTCCCTAAAGAGACCTGGAGCATCTGAGACTTGTAGGTATGTCTTCACTGATCACTAGGGGTTGTCTTTATCTTAAAATCTTGCCTTTCTTCCACTTCCATTCAATGCTTAGATTAATATTTTCCACTGCAAATGAAAGGCCAAAAGAGAGGTTTTTGTCACTCTTATTTTTTAAAATAGTGAAACCAACCACTATTTCCTCTGTTGTTCAGCTTTCTCTTTCATTCAAATTTTAACAGAATTCTTGAAATGGCATATATCTTATGTAGAGTTTAAGGTAGCAGAATGAACACATGCATCCAAACTTGTTTTGCCTAGGAAAACCACCTGACAATACAGTAAAGTGATTATTTTTTAAAGGTGTGAACTCATGGAATGGAGAAAAGAGAGAGGGGAGGAGAAAATGTAACAAAATTTTGGAAACTGGAAACATATGGGCAATTAATATCTATTGTATTGCCTGTGTTCCTGGTTCCTGGAAAGGTTGGCACACCACAACCAAGTGTGCTTCATCCCAGTGATGCAAGGATGGTGTAGCATACATAAATCCATAAAAGTGATTCACCACATAAACAGAAGCAAAAACAAAGATCATATGATTATCAACTGATGCAGAAAAAGCATTCAACAAAATTCAGCACCCTTTTATGATAAAAACGCTTAACAAAATAGGCATAGATGGAACATATCTCAAAATTATAAAAGCCATATATGACATATACCCAAAGTCAGCATCATACTGAATGGGGAAAAGTTGAAAGCATTCCGACTCAGAACTAGAGCAAGACAAGGATACCCACTGTCACCACTTCTATTCAACATATTGCTGGAATTCCTAGCCAGAGAAATCAGGAAAGAGAGTGAAATTAAAGGTATCCAAATGGGGAAAGAGGAGATCAAATTATTGCTCTTTGCTGATGATATGATCTTATATCTAGAAAACCCCAAAGATTCCACCAAGAGACTCCTGGAATTAACAAATGAATTCAGCAAGTCTCAGGTTACAAAATCAATGTACATAAATCAGTAGCATTCCTATACATCAACAATCAAGCTGAGAATCACATCAAAGACTCAATACCTTTCACAATAGCTACAAAGAAAATAAAATACCTAGGAATATATTTAACCAAGGAGTTGAAAGATCTCTACAAAAAGAACTATGAATCACTGAGGAAGAAAATTGCAGATGATGTAAACAAATGGAAAAACATAGCATGCTCATGGATTGGCAGAATAAACATTGCTAAAATGTCCATACTACCCAAAGTGATTTATAGATTCAATACAATCCCCATCAAAATACCAATGTAATTTTTCACAGATCTAGAAAAAATAATTCTACACTTTGTTTGGAACCAGAAATGATTCCAAATAGCCAAAGCGACCTTAAACAAAAGGAACAAATCTGGAAACATTACTTTGCCAGACTTTAAGCTGTACTACAAGGCTATAGTAACCAAAACAGCATGTTATTGGCACAAAAATAGAGACATAGAGCAATGAAACAGAATTGAGAACCCTGGTATAAAATCATCCACATATTGCCATCTGATCTTTGACAAAGTAGACAGCAATATATACTGGGGAAAAGAATCCCTATTCAATAAATGGCACTGGGAAAACTGGATACCCACATGTAAAAGATTGAAATGGGATCCATATCTCTCACCATTCACGACAATTATTTCAAGATAGATCACAGACTTAAGTCTAAGATATGAAACCATAAGAATTCTAGAAGAAAATGTTGTAAAAACTTTTATATTTAGAGACTTTGCCTATATTGGCCTAGGCAAAGAATTTATGAAGAAGACCCCAAGGGCAATCACAGCAACAATAAAAATAAATAAATGTGACCTGATCAAATTAAAAAGCTTCTGCACAGCCAAGGAAACAATCAACAGAGCAAATAGACAACTTACAGAATGGAAGAAAATATTCATATGCTATACATCCAATAATGGGCTAATAACCAGAATCTACAAAGAAGTCAAGCAAATCAGCAAGAAACAATCAAACATCCCCACTAAAAAGTGGGCAAGATACATCAACAGAAGCTTTTCAAAAGGAGATTCTAAGCCTTTAGAATTTCTTCTGTAATAGAATGGTCTTTGAGTATAAGTCTTTGGATCAAAACTGAGTTTATGTTAATGAGGTAACTCATGATAAACCTCTAGATAGCTTCAGGGTGGGACTATCACTAAAAGGACAACCATATGATTACAGGGTTGGAATTCTGAGCCATCCTGATCTCCAGGGTTGGGAGCTGGAGATTGAGTTAAATCACATTGCCAGTGATAAATGAACCCCTGCTAAAAACTCTGGACACCAAGCTCATTGGAAATCCCTGGTTGATGAACACATCTGTGTACCAGAAAGATGATGTGCCCTGATACCTTAGGGAGATAGGAGACAGCACAAGAAACTCTGAGCTCTGGACCCTGCCCGACTTTGTTCTATGTACCTCTTCATTTAACTGTTTCTGAGTTTATCTTTTGTAATAAAATTGTAATTATAAGTATATCACTTCCTGAATTTTGTGAGTCATTCTAGTGATTTATAGAACCTGAAATAATTGTAGAAATTCCCCAAATTGTACCTAGTTGGTCAGAAGCGTGGGTAGCCTGAAGACTCCTTGAACTTGGGGCTGGTTTCTAAAGTCAGGGCAGTCACAGAACATGTGAACCATGCCCTTTAACTTGTAGGCTCTTCACCAATTCCAGGTGCTTAGTGTCAGAATGAAATTGCAGTATACCCATTTGGGGTTGGTGTTAGAATAGTACCATATTTGGTTGGCTATAAGTTGCATGTTTTTAAACTATATTTTAACATCTGTCAAATTGAAATGCATTTTAAAGCCAATGGTATGTCATATATTAAATGGCAGTGCTTTTCTTAATGGTATACAAATTAAATGATGGATTTTACAAGAGATATCTAAGATTTGAGGACATACTGTAAATAACAAAGCAGACTCTGATCTGAGAAAGCCTAGTCCCAAACCTAAAGTGGGAAAAGATAAGAAACAACTGAAATTACACCTACAGAATCATTAAAACTCATAAAATTCATGTATTTTTGAATTGAGAGTTGAAGAGAAGGTAGGATTAAAATAAGGACAACTGAGTAAAATCTGTTTGAGAGATGGGAATGAGTGTCTTAGAAAAACTGGGGGACAGAGGAACATTAAGTGACCTTATGCATTCTGATTTGCAAATGAAAGACCATTACCCACAGACTTCTCTACTCCCTGAGCTTCCAGAATATTGCCAGTAGAAACTTTTTCTCCAAAAAGATTAGAAAAATAATCTTTGAAATATATGATGAGCACAAGATAAACGACTTAAATATTCTGCCATGGAGATTCTCTTAATAACAGACTTTCTAGATCACTGTGTGTCCTTGCTTGCTGATGTCCTGGCTTGCATCTATTAACTTAATGTAATAATTAATAGAGTCATCTTTCACTCTCGGAATAGTTCTGTTTTGCACCATAAATTATATAGTTACCCTATCTAATAGCAGATCTGAAAATTATCAGAGCTTCCAATAAATTCTTAATTGTGAACAACCAAATATTACCAGACAACTGAGAAAGACTCTAACATGGAAAATAAGGACAACATCAAACAACCAAACCATCAAAAAGATAGGTGGCAAATAGATATGAAGCAATCTGCATGGAGAGGAGAGCTTAAAAAAAAAAGCCCATAAAACAGTAAGTGACCTCAAAGAGACAAGATATTGATTCTATGAGTCAAGTAAGTATTCTTACTCTAACCAGAGAGCTTCAGGAAAAATGGAAAAGAAAATGGAAGAAAGGGAGGGAGAGACAAAGGCAGGAAGGAAAGAAAGAAGGAAAGAAGAAAAGAAATCTTAAAGGTTAAAAACACAATAGATGGGATGAAACATTCTGTAGAAGCATTGGAATAAAACTTGAGTAAATCAGCCAGAAGAACATGAAAGGACAAAGACTACAAAGAGTTGAGAAAAGACATAAAAATCAGCGAACAAGTCTGGGAGGTTATGTAATAGAAAATGTCTTCACATTTCTAGAAAAATGTTTTTCAAGCCTATAATTCTATACACACATATACACAAACATGAATCAATATGATTTAACCTGATCAAGCTGTTTTCATCCAATATGTGGCATAGGTTGTACTATGCATTAAAATAAAATGAATGCCATTTTGCTAGTTTGAAGATGATCTTACAGCTATCTATTTTGGTAAATGATATTCAAGTTATCAAGACAGATTAAGTTCTATGAATATTCTCTGCTAACATTAGGAGCCTCTCCTCTGAAGTCCTATGGCTTCATTTTATACTATGTTTCTTTATCTCATCTAAACTGTCTTAGTGTCTCTGAATTTGGCTTCCTCTAAATATTTGAGTAGTTAATGAGTACTTACATTATGCCTGGTACCAGCCTTAAACCTTGGCATTGTTTTAGAATTTATTGATTATACACTTTATTGATAAATTACATACAGTGGTATCATTTGTTATATTTTGTTTATATTTTATACTGTGATTTATTATTCTACTGTCATAAAAGACAGACATTGAATAGGTGTGTTTTGTTTTATAGCTCTTTGTCCATGGTAGCAAAGAGGAGTAAAGCTAATGAACATTTATGAATCTCCTGTTGTGTCCCAAACACCATAAGGTAGTTGTTACTGATAAAATGTTTTAGGGAGAAAAACACATCAATCCAGTGGCTAATATTGCTGACACTGGAGTTTGTCTTTCCTGACTCTAAGGCCTATTTTTCTTAATTGTTTTACTATTCTTCCTGGCTGCCTTAAATACGGTCAATAAGTATTTATCTAATAAATAAGATCTTATTTGATCAAACATGTTCCATTAATAAGAATTTAAAATTAATATCTCTTTCCCTATGTTAGAATGCTTGATCTCCATGGATTATCTATATTGTAGTATTAGTAAGAATGATGTATTCCACTGGGTGATACGTTGTTTATATGTAGCCAGATAAATCATCTTCTCAGCTGATATGTTCTTTGAAGAATTAAATTTAAATTTCTCAAAGGATTATTTAATTCAATTCCTTTAAGACCAAGGAGAGTTTATTTTCCACACTCTATTAGAAGTGATACCAAAACATCTTGGCACATTAAGCAATATTACTGAGAAATAATGCAAGTATAACTTATTATGTAGCATTCAGAGCTTTTCTTAGATTGTTTTTGTGTACTTAGAATAATTAAAAAACATTAAGTCTTAATAATAAATACAAATATTTGTGACTGAAAGGAAAAGCTGCAGCTGGCTATTCCTTCCCAGCTCACCTTAGGGAATTTTGTTCTGTTGCCCAGAATGAAATACCTCGGAAGAAAGACATGCAAGTAAATTCCTTATTTCTCAAAATAACAAATGATTTATCTGAATAACACCAGGAAAATAAATAACTCATGGTAATTAATAAGTATACATTTGTCGCTTTTGTTTAAAATATTTAAAGAAGTCATCTGGCTTTGTAAAAACCAAAATGCAATACATTTTGAGAAAAGTCATGTTATCAGTCTAAACAGATGACTTAAGCAACACATGGCTATTGAGTAGAAGCTCCTTCTGAATGGGCATAGGGAGCATTTCTCACTTGACAGGGCTCTGACAGCAAAGATTACAGACAAGGGAAACCTATCCACTGATCAGAGAAGTATTAGAAATTCAGCCAAGAAAACCTGGAAAGAACCGAGAATCACGGAAATGCGTAAGTTTCATCATTTGTTGCTCCTGCAAATGCTGTGATAAGTGTCCAATCCAAAGGAAAGAAAGAAATCACACATTTGGTTCTTTAAGGCCTCCTGCCCCTGCTAACTCTCAAACAGGGATTGGCAAATCATCTGAGGCCGCAGAGGCCAATTTCTAAATGCATAGGTTGCCTCCTGGTGAGATCCACCTGCACTCGAGGGAATAAACATTTTCATTTAGCAAATCTCTTCTTACTATGTGTGTCAAAAGTGAACATTTGGCTTTTTGTACAACAACCAAGATTTTGCAAACCTTTGTAGACATTGGTAACAGCCATTCATGCTTTTTTTTCTTCATAGCCATTTAAAATCAGTGAGAGGTTGCAATTGATATTGTAAGTAAAAACAGTCAATGCTTTATCTTATGTAGAAAGATAAGTTTTGTGTTTTGAGCCATTTCTCAAGTACAGTCATATGTTGCTTAAAGACAGGGATATATTCTGAGAAATGCATCATTAGGCAATTTTCTAGTTGTGCAAATATTATTGAGTGTACTTACACAAACCTAAATGATATAGCCTACTACACACCTAGGCGACATGGTATGGCCTGTTATTCCTAACCTATAAACCTGTACTGTACTGGTTTATAGTATAGTTACTCTACAGTAACTGTACATGTTACTGTACTGAATACTGTAGGCAACTGTAATACAAATGATAAGTATTTGTGTAGATAAACATATCTAACCATAGATAAGGTACAGTATAAATGCAATATTATAACCTTATGGGATAGCCATAGATGTGGTCCACTGTTGACTGAAACACTGTCATGCAGTGCATGATTTTGGGGATGATTCAGATTGAATACGTTTTAGCTCTCCTATTTGACTCACTTATTCATTGATAAATATTAACAATATTCTCACTATGGATTTTTCTAGTATGCCCAAACTCTTGATGCACCCATTGGCCTTCCAAAAAAATCATAGCCTTACACAGCCATAGATATAAAAACTTTATGTAAGAGTTCCATGCCAATTGTTATGGAAAATTATAAAAGTCCCAGAAGACATCGGCTTGGAGGGTCCTGAGAAAATTTCACAGAAGAAGTTTGAATGTGAGATGAGTTTTAAATAGTTATTAGGAATATATATCTAAGGACAAATGACATTAACATTTATTGACATATGTATCCTCACTGTGCTTTGTTTAAGATATTTCTGCTGATTTTTCAAAACAACGTGATAAGTAATCATTATCTCCATTTTACAATTGTGGAAACTAAATTTCAGATGGAGTAATTAATAAGAATATAGATAACCAATAAAGAAATGACAAACCACAGACATAAACCCAGGTATTCTCGTACCAGTTAGCATTCCTGGAAATTTCCATAGTTAGAGAAATGATGATCTCTTTCAAGTAAATCAGGATCGCATATGAAATATCCCAAATATGAAATGTAAAATAAAAATGGGATGTGATTTAAAGGTGATCATCATATAATTCTTTGTTCTTGTTTGTATGTTTGACTTATTTCAAAATAAAATCAAACACTTTAGGGAAGATATAAAGAAGTTAAAAGTTTACAGACTGGGCTTACTTATCCAGGCTTAATGAAAAAATATGCTCTTTGAAATATATCAGGGTAAAATTCCTCATGAAAAGTTAACGTTTCCAGAAATAATACAGTAACATTAGGCATTTCATTTGAACAAGAGCTACAAAGTTATAGTGTATCATCCTAAGACTTACATTCATGAATATAATGATTAGCCAAAATATTATGTACATGTGGAGGTAGATAATAATATTTTTTGAAATATGAAATTTTGGAGAAGACCACTCATTTATCTGATAGCATAGTCAATGAATCTAATGTTAAATACAGATAGAAGATGATTACATGATTGGGAATTTGTATTTGGTAAGAATTCTTTGTATAGTAAATTCAATTGCAAAGAAAACCTCAGTAATAACATATTACCAAAGTTTTAAATTGACTTATCATGAAAAAACACAGGATTCTAAAACTCATTTAGAATTTGACAATTCAAATACACAAAAATGTGCAGAGAGTCTGAGTGATACAGTCAACTGGCTAAATTACATAAATTACATAGATATATTGAACAATTTGAACTATTTAATTCCTACAAAGAGACAATCATACTTTTTCACTTAAATGTTTTTCTTTTAAATTCTATTTTTGTTTACTGAGGAAATTTTAAATTTTAAACCATATTTATTTTATTAGCCATAATTTCTGACATAACTAATAAAGAATTGAATGAATGATAGAAAGATGGCCAAAAACCTGCATGGAAATTAAGAAATGTTTTCTTACTTGATATCAAGATCAAAGAGAAAACTCAAAATAGAAACAAAACATTGGACTTTTTGAGAAAGTCCCAAAACAACAAATGTTGGCATGGATGCAGAGAGATAGGAACACTCATACACTGCTGGTGGGACTGTAAACTAGTACAACCTCTGTGGAAAGTAATATAGAGATGCCTCAGAGAACTAAAAGTAAAACTATCATTTGATCCAGCAATCCCGCTACTGGGTATCTACCCAAAGGACAAAAAGATATCTGCACTTCCACACTCGAATGTTTATAGCAGCACAATTCATGACTGCAAAGATGTGTAAACAACCCAAGTGCCCATTGATACTTTAGTGGATCAATAAAATGTGGTATATGTATACCTTGGAGTAATACTCAGCCATAAAAAATGGTTAACTAACACCTCTTGTATTAACCTGGATGGAATTGTGTCGCGCCCGCCTCGCCTGCAAGGAAGACACGGCAACCGGAGTTCTTCTG
>VBSM01003211.1:4707837-4765707 GCA_008086735.1 Cheirogaleus medius
AAAAAAAAAAAAAGAAAAAGAAAAAAGAAAAGAAAAAAAGAATAAAAAGAATAATAAAAGGAGATGCTAATAACTGTCTGGAGGGAAAATATAAGATTAATTCCAACCTGACCAGTTGGCAGTGGTGAAGGTGAGAATGCAAGGTACTGACAGACACCCAAAATACCCATGTTTCTCAGGAATGAGCTTAAATTAGTTGATGTAAATGTTGAAAGAATAAATAGTCTTGTGGGCTTAATAAGTTAGCAGTAACCAAAATAAAAACATAATATATACATTCAATCATCTGAAAAAAATAGCTATCTATTAAATTATAGTAGAGAAAAGGCCAAACTAAACAAAAACAGGGTGAATGACAAAATTATATGAGTTGGCAGAAAAATTATCTTAAAACAGCAATTGATAGAAAGTAATTAAATTACAAATACAGAATATTAAAACACATAAAATGCAAAATGATATTTTTGTACAAGAGAATGATTTGAACATAAATGAGGAAAAGATACACTATACAGATACAAACCAATTTGATACAATAATAATAACAAATAGGAATACTTACATATATATTTGTAAACAGAAAGATCAAGATGAAAAAACATCATAAAATTATGTGTAGATCAAAAATATAATCTACCAGCCTGAGCAACATAGTGAGACCCTGTCTCTACAAAGCATACAAAAATTTAGCCGGCATCCTGGTGTGTGCCTGTAATCCCACCTACCAGGGAGGCTGAGGCAGGGAGATTGCTTGAGTTTAGGAGCTGAAAGTTGCAGTGAGCTATGATGATGCCACTGCACTCTGGCCCAAACAAGAGAGTGAGACGGTGTCTCAGAAAAACAAACAAACAAATAAATAAAAAAACTAAACATGCATGGACAATATCTGTAGTTTCAGGGAAACAGGAAAAAAATGTATACATTCACAAGATATTTGGAGATTTAACCCAACCCTTTGAGAAATTAGTAAGTAGAACAAATATTAATTGGATAATTTAGGCTCAACCTACAGTGCACATATTTTTTTCTACAGGGGATATTTACTATTGACAACATTTATTTCTGAAATAGTCCACAAGAAAGTTTGAAAATATTCCATAGAAGAAGCACCATAAGCACTATGCTGTTCAAGAATAAGGCTTAACAATTATCCCAGAGAGAACATGACTTTAGAACAAACAATGCAGTGTTGAGATATATGTTTACATATATTTTAACTTTTTATCTCACGATTTTTGTTATAAAAATTTTTTATTATAAAATTATAAAAATATTTTATTATAAAAATTATCATTAAATGATTTTGTGGGGAAGTATGAAACTAAGTGTTAAAACAAGGTATAAAATGAAGAAGGAATATTCTTCACATAACTGACCCTTAGAGAAAGGCACTTTCAACAATTTTTATGTAGCCTCTAGAAATTTCCTGTGCATAAACACATATATGAATGCATGTATTCTTATAAAAACAAACATTCTATACACACTATTTTTTCATCTTTTTTTCTTTATGTAATTTATCTTTAAGAATTCAGATATGAGCTTATTCTAAACTACCTCATTCCCCCTAACTATTGCCTAGAATCCCATTGCAAAGATTCATAATTAATTATTAAATGCACTACTATAGGGCAGTTAGGTTATTTCTGTAGAGTTTTCATCACATTTGCTTTGGTTTATTTTGTTTTTGTTACTGCAGACAATGGTGCTTAAAGCTCTTACATATAAAATTTGTCTGAGGTGTCAAAATATCCATAAGGTAAATTCCTACAATTGGAATTTCTGAGACAAATGAAATGGTGCATATTTTTAAAAATCTGAAAATAACTTGCAAAATGCCTACATTTCCATGTCTTTGTCATTAATTTTAATTTTTCCAAGAGTAAGAATCTAAATTCTTTAACATCTATAATTCTGTCTGTCATAATTTTCATCGTAGCTCTCCCTCATGACTCCTTTGACTCTTGCCTTCAGATCTCTCCACTGCCTCCTCATTAATTATTGCTATGTCCTAGGACAGTGGTTTACACTGTGTGATATGAGAATCATTTGTGGCACAGGAGATAATTTTATATGATCCTTTAAGGAACACATTTACTTAAATATATATTTATTTTAGTATGTATGTGTAAAAGACATCTAGCCCAACATATTAGATTTTCTTAAAGCAGATTTCTATAAAAATATTTTTATTTAGATAAAATATTAGGCAATATACAATACTCCAATTTGGAAAAAAAGTGGATGTTTGGAGAGTGCTTGAAGTTTTGGAAATATTACTATTTGTCATGTCCTGTTCATCTTTATTTCTTGAACTGTCATTGCTTCTGAGTAATATTGTTTCCCCCAGGTTTTTGAAAACACTTGAGGGATGTTCATCATCCAATATACAATGAAGAAATGTTATTTTAATTGTTTGTTTGGAGAAGGGTAAACAAAATGACTATTGGAACTTTCCCCAGAGATTTATGTTTCCACAATGAATTTAAAGTATTATGAACATGGCATGAGGTCTTGAAGAAAATTTCAGAGAGAGAAAGAGATGGATGATGACAGATGTTCAAAAGACATGGAGAGGAAAAGATGGACCAAGAATATGTATGAAAAACTGCAAACCGTGACACACACAGAAGAGCAAAAAAAGAAAGGGGAAGAGAAAAAAAAGGAGGAAGAATGTAGAGCCATGTAAATCTTTTGTAGCAAGAATCTACTCCAAGGTTGAATATTAACTCACTTTTAAGAATCCAAGTTGTAGGCTCCATAGATAAGTAATTAGAGAACTTATTTCACATTCCATGTTTCAGAATTATATCATACTGGCTTCCTACCTTTGTAAACAAAGGAAGTAACATCAATAGTTTTGGATAAATGTTATTGTACTTAGAGCTGCATACTCATACAGCATTTTGAATCACATTTATGTTACTATGGAACCATGGATTATATAGAATCTGTGGGTTCTTATTATTTAAAAATATGGAATATTTGAAATAAATAATGAACACTGAGTAACAAAGGGAATGATACATAATAGGTGCTCCTGTCTATAGTATGATAGGTGCTCATATTTACAACAAACTTTGAGTTCTATCTGTAGCTAGAAAACACAGAAGTACTAAATTCATTTTTAAGTTATATAATCTTATATACTTAGGAAGTAAAAATGTGGCCTACCATGTTTTGCAAGAGCCACATTTAATGAAACATAGCTTCTGTATGTTCATACTTCAGAGTACGAATACAATTGTAACCAAAATTAGCACTGAGAATTTCACATTTAAAAATTAAACACATTTTAAATAACACATGGGCCAATAGAAAATGGCAGGGAAGGAAGTTAGGCAATATTTTGATCTGAATGCAAGATCAAACAACATATGAAAATTTGTAGCATGTAGCTAAAGCAATGCTTACAGCTCCCAAAAATTATATTAAAAGAGAAGAAAGACCTCTAATCAATATGCTAAGCTTTCACATTAAGAAACTACAAAAAGAAAAGCAAATTAAATCCAAAGCAAATAGAGTAGAACCTAATAAAGACTAGAGTGGAAAGTAATGAAGTAGAAAGGAAATAAAAATAGAGAAAATCAGGGAGACTAAAAGATTATATGCCAGGACCAAGTTTGATTTATCCCATGTATACAAGGTTGGTTTAACATTCAAAAATCAATTAATGTAATACACATATTAATAGAACAAAGGTCAAAACTCACATGATTATTGTGATACATAAAGAGAAATATTTGACAAAATCAAGACCCATTTATGATTAAAAAACAAACAAAAAACTCTCATTAAACTTCGAAGGGAACTTCTTTAACCAGGTAAAGGTCATCTGTTAGAAAACTAAAACTGACATCATAGTTGCTAGTGAAAGACTGAATGCTTTCTGCTCAAGATTAGGAAGAAGGCAGGGTTACTGGTCCTTACAGCTTCTATTCAAAATTGAACTGGAAAGTGTAGTGAGTGAAATCAGGCAAGAAGGAAAATATGTAAATAAAAGGCCTCCAAATCAGAAAGGAAAAAATAAAATTATTTTTAATTCCAGATAACATAATCTTATATGTAGTAAATCCAAGAAATCTATAGTAAAATTCCTAGAACAAATAAGATCAGAAAGGGCACAAAATATAAGATCAAGTTCATTATATTAATAGAAAACCAAGAGTATTCCTATATAGTATCAATGAATAATCTGAAAATAAAGGATACTTGTATTTACACTGGTATCAGAAAAAATTACATATTTAGGGATAAATTAAATGAGTGTAGACCTTGTATACTAAAATCTACAAAAAACATTGTTGAGAGAAATCAAAACTCTAAGTCACTGGTTCTCAATCAGGGGTAATTTTACTCTCTAGGGGACACATGAGGATGTCTACAGATACTTTTGCCTTTCATTACTGGAAAGCTGCTACTAGTCCAGGGATGATGATAAGTATTCTACAATGCACAGGACAGTCCCCTAAAAAAATTAAATGATTCAAAATAATAGTATCAGTATCAAGAAACCCTAATCTAAATAAAGGACGATACATCTGATGTTCATGGAATGAAAGACTTAACATTTTTAAGATGGAAATCTCCCCAAATTGATCTATAGATTCAATACAATCTATATCAAAATTTCAGCAGGCTTTTCCCCCCTGAAATTGAAAGGGTGATCCTAAAATTTATACAGAAAAGCAAAGACCCAGAATAACCAAAACAATCTTGAAACAAAAGAACATGTTGCATGACTTAGGCTTCTTAATTTCAAGCTTACTATAAAGCTATAGTAATCAAGAGAGTGTTTTATTGATGTAAGGATAGATAATATAGATAAATGGAATAGAATTGTGAGGCCAAAAATAAACTCTTAACATTTATTGTCAATGGACTTTCAATAAAAGTGCAATTCAATGGAGTAAAGGATAGCTTTTGACAATAGTGCTAAAACAACTGGGTATCAACACACAAAAGGATGATTTTAGACTCCTGCTTCACTGAAAAGCATCATAGGCCTAAATGTAACATATATACACCTGTTACTTCTAGAAGAAAACAGGAAAATATTTTCACAACCCTGTATTAGGCAAAGATTTCTTAGATACAGCACTAAAAGTACTACCCATAAGAGAAAAAACAAAGATAAATTGGACTTTACAAAATTAAAATCTTCTGCACTTCAAAAGACACTATTAATAAAATGCAAAAATAAAAAAACAAGCCACAGACTGGGAGACAATATTTTCAAATTATATATCTGATAAAAGAATTATGTTAAATTCTATAAAGGGCCCTTATAAATCAATAGTAAGATAAACAAACAAAATGAAAATTTTGGCAAAGATATTGTACCAAAGTAGATACATGAATGTCTAATAATAACATAAACAGTTGCTCAATATCATTAGTTATTAGGGAAATGCAAATTTAAACTACAATAAGCTACCATTTCATACACATTAGAATGGCTATAATGAAAAAGACACAGTAGCAAGTGTTGGTGAGGTGGTAGAGAAACTGAAACCTTTATCCATTGCTGGTAGGAATGTAAAATAGTACAGTTACTTTGGAAAATGGTGTGTCAGATCCTTTAAATACTAAGGATAAATTTCCTCAAAATTTCATTTCTTTGTATCTATCCAAGAAAAAGGATATGGGCACATATGTTCACAGCAGATTTGTTCATAATAGACAAACGTCCATCAACTGGTGAATGTATACATGAAATGTTGTATATCCATACTAGGGGATACTGTTCACCAATACAAATGAACAGGCAGTCATACATATCATAATGTAGATGAACTGCTATAACATTGTGTTAAGTGGAAGAATCTAGTTGCAACAGGCCACATATTATGTTATTTCACTTATATAAACTGTGTGGAACAGGAAAACCTATAGATAAAAAAATAAGATAAGTAGTTGCCTGAGTTTGAGGATGGGAACAGGGATTAACTGAAAACAGGCACAGTGAATATCTTTGGGGTGATTCAAAAGTGGATTGTGATTGTACCATCCTTAAACTTACTTAAATGTTATTAAAAATTACATTTATAGTGGATAACCTTATGGCATATGAGTTATACTTTGATAAACTTATGTAAAAAATGAGTACTGAGCTCAAGCCTTCTCACTTTGGAAGAATGTCGATTTATTGATAACACCTACTGTATCAGATGCTTTCTGTTCTCCCACCCATATGCTCCTGCTCTTGCCATTTCTTGGCATGCTGCCCGACTTTCAGCTGCCATCGTCTGCATTCCTTTTCTGAGAGCTTACGCCGGCCATAGGATCTTGCTATGGCAGGCAGGAAGTACTGTGGATACCAATGACTCATGGGACCCAGCCTTGACCAATAGGTGGCAGAAACTTTTGGATAAAAACCCCAGGGGGATAAGATTAAATTCCAGTTGTCCTCAGTGTTGACTTGTTTGATGAGGGATGCTTGCTACCTTCTCTTCCCTCTTTCATTTTCTAATTCTTTTACATTGTATTGAAATTCTGTCATCTACTGTGTTTTCTATTTTTGTCAGACCACTTTGCTAGTCATTCCTACAAAATCTATTTCTCCTTCTCCTTCTTGCTGGACATGTGACCTCCTTGCTACCAATTAAATTTGCCTGCCTCTCTTGAAGGTAGGTGTTTGCATGTAATGTGAACAGAAGCAATATGTGCACTTCACAGGTGGTTTCTAAATATAGATACTGGCTCATTTTATCCTTTTCTACAAACTAGAATTACATAGCTTTGATCATGTAGATGAAAATACTATTCTACAGAGAAGTGAAGAAATAAAAGAGAAGGATCCTAAGTCCTTGCATCACCAAAAGAAGTAGGATGACCCTGCTAGTCTACTTGTCAGACTGTTATTTGAGAGCAAAATAATCTTCTATATTCTTTAAGTAATAGTTTTGGGAGTATCTTTCTTATAGCAACCAGTCTTCATCTTGATATACAATCTTCCTGCTCTGTCTTCAGTTTCTTTTCCACCACTTGCAGTACTAAGTGTGTGGTCATCTATTTAGTAACCTAATTGACTACAGCCTTCCATCAAGTTTAGATAGAACCTGGAAATTTTAGTAATAATTTTTTTTTCAGACTCTTTGAATTCCTACCAGTCGAAAAACACAGATTTTTGTTACCCTGTTGGTGCTCTGTAATTACATTCAATGTACACTGTAAACTATCAAGATCTTGGCTCATATACCAGATTCCTTGGTCTTTCTGGGGAAGTATTAGCAGTGAGAAATGTGGCAGCAGATGGCGTTCCCCTGGCAACTAGGTCTCTAACTCACCAGTTCCTATCAGTACCTGCTTGAAGGTTTCAAACTTGTAGGCAATTTAACTCCTTTGACAGACTTGCTGAAGAATCAGCTGAGAGGCTCTGTGGGAGAAAAAGCTTTCTAAAACTGTCAGCCTTCCTCCATCCCGTTGGAGGGTACCTGGTTGTATCAGGGAGTCAGAATTGTTTTCACTTCCGATGTGTGATAAATTGAACGTAACCAGCGCTTTATCTCCACTGGCTGGCTTGCTCCAAGAGGCAGTGCTTGAAATGACAGAGAGGTACATGGTCTTAGTCAATGCTTAAACTAGATACATGTATTCTGGTGGTAGCCACCAAGGACAAGCGGATGAGGTGTCTCTGAAATGTGTTGTATTGATCATCCAGATAGTGATGGCCACCATGGAACAATTACCTGCTCTAATTTGGAGAAGAATCCTCACCTATGGCAGGTGGGGTTCCCCACAAAGCAGATTCTGAGATGGGGTGCAGAATGTTTATTAGGGGTACACTTGGCATCAACTCTTTTGTAAGGAAAGTGAAGAAAGAAGGATTGGACAAAGGGAGAAGTTTAGCTGTGATTACCAAAAGCCTCATCCAACCCCACAGGGGGCTCTGACACCAAGCTGTGTCTTAACAGTTGACTTGCATTGTGATGTGGAGGCTGGACCTTTGAACTTCTACATTGACCAGTGGTCCTATGCAACTGCCTCAGGAAGTGACAATGATGTGGGAGAAACAGATTTCTTCAGTCACAGGTAATTTCCAAACAGGGCTGATAGCTTTCAGCTGACAGGTGATAACCTCAGAGCTTTGGGAATAAGAAGTAAAAAATAAGATTGAGAGATTCTGAAGGAGGAATCTGGATGACCAATCACAGGATTTACTATCCCTACCATCTGAACACCTCATGGAGACTCCCAGTGACAGTTTCTTCATCAGTTTCGGGCCCTTCTACTTACCACTACTGAAAGTGATAGTTTGATTTCTGGAGTCAGCTATAAATACTTTTTCACTATGGCACTAGTGGAAACAATGTCCCAATCAGAGAGTGGCTAGGAAAAGTAGCTGACAAAAGATATCAATAATCCCTTTGTTGAGATGTTCTTAAATTTTACTAAAACATGCTAGACTGGGATCGTGTCTCTGTTCTGGTCCTACCTGTAACTTCTGTTCCTTTGATTGGTTACTGATTCTATTACTCATCACTACATGCCCTGCATTGCTCCATGTTGAGCAATTTTCCTTTTTGAATATGAGGTTTTTTGCAAAATATTATCAGCCTCTGTCTGAACTTGTCAAATGTATAGTGCTTCAAATCCAGAGCTTCTTCTCCCTTAACATGAGGCTCTGGTGCCCAGTGCCCAAATTGGTGCCTAAGAACACAGTGGTCACTCAACAGGTACTTATTGAACTTAAGTAATTGAACTTAAGTCATACAGAATTTCTCTCTGAAATTTGAGTCCTATTTATGTTTAAACCTGCTATATTACAAACCTGAAAATGTATGAATTTCAGGAATTTGAAATGCCTTGAAAATGCCTTTTATGAAATGTCACTTAAAAAATGTTCTCTTCGTTCTTGCACTAATATAGATCATTGTTATTATCATTTATTATTATTTTTTATGGATATTTGGTTTAAAATAATAATTGATGCTGGCTGATGTAGGAAGAAAGATAACTTACTATGAAAACATTAGTTATCACCCAGAACCAAATGGGAGGCTTGAGAAACAGGCTGGGGCTTTGGTAGGGCCTAGGAAATCTTTAGGGAGGTAACAGGCAAGAATTAATTAGTAATCTTATAAGGACAGCATCTGAATTATCTTTTATTTATAGTTATTTCCCACATCTTCATTCAAAATTCAAATGCGAGGGGATTTGATGGCTCTAGTCTGATTACACGCCTATCCCTTACACTCAACGTATTTGTCTCTTGATTCTTTTTAAGTTCTACATACTGTTTCTCATCTCTTTGAATGCCAATACCATCCTCCTAGTTACCCAAGTTAGAAATCTAAACATCGTATAACATTTATATAAATGTTATGTATTTATATACACAGTTATTGTTGCAGATATAAATACACCTATTACAATCTGTACACATACTAATCTATTAACACTTTGTCCACCTCTCTACTTCCCACCTCAATTTCCATGCCTCCTTCACATGTAAGAGGCTGCAAACTTTTTAAAGCATGAACTACATTTTGTCTATTTTATTGTATCTGCCTTATATGGCCACACAAGAATGTACAACAAAGAGGTATCTTTCTTGTCTCCAACCACTCAATAGAATTCAATTACATTTCTGGCCAGAGTTTAATATTTATGCAGACCTAAATATATATCTTCTAAAATATATTTTAGAGAAATGCATGCACATATTTTTAAAATGTTGAATCATGGTAAAAGACTCAGTGAAGACAGGAATGTGCTCTTCCTGATGTTATAGTCCAGTTGCCTTGAAACAAACACTTTCAACTTGTTTTGCTATTTTTTCTGACATTTTCCTGCATGCAAGATTAACATGCTTATACTAATATTAATATTTCTCAAGTAATCCGTGTTAGGTTTAATGTACTGACTTCTTATTATGTTAAATATGGATACATACCCTTCTGGTACTTCTACCTTGAAAACTCTTCCAATGTAGGTCTGCTCCATTTATATAAATTACTGTGAAAATCCCTTTCTCTCTTTCTCTCTATTTTTCTGAATCCCTCCCCCTTTTTTGGCTTATTTGCTTATCTGTTTGTTTTAAACTCATTCTAATTACAGGCTTTCTTCAAATGCTCCATTGCATTTAACTGTACATTTTTAAGAGTGAGCTATTAAAATGTTGATTAGAAGCTGTTTGTGTATTTGGCTTGTCGATAGGATATGGAGTTTTTTTTTCTGAGCTCCTTGGTTTTTCTCCTGGGATACCTGTGGAACCCCATTTTTGATGCTGATAACCCTACCTGTGTGTTTTTTAGAGGTCTGCCTTCTGAGGCATGAGGGGGCTGAAACAGTTGATCGTGCTGGTACACATTTGATCGCCTTGTTTTTGGTAGAGCACTCAATCCTGCTTTCCGCTCTGACTAGTGCTCCTAATTCCAAAACTTCTCTGGTTTTCTTTCTCTGTAGAAAAAAACCCACAAAGACCTCAGTTTCTTACAGAGGTTGGGGAGATGGTGGGAACACGATTGTGTATATATTAAAGGTGAGGATCAGGAGGTCTAATAACCAAAGTTCTTCAGTTTTACACAATCCTTTTATTTTCTACCTCATGTCTCTCCCACATCTTTTATGGTGTCTTCTATCATGACTCAAATTTCTGCTGTTTTCCAGGGTAGTCTGAAACAATTGGCTTGCCTCTTATCAATGTGTTTTTCAAGAGTTATTTAGCTTTTAACTTTACATGAATTTTTTCAATTTTAATTGAATATTAAGAATTGCTTAAATCATGTATGATTGAATAATATGAAAAATATATTGGATCTTATCTAACTAATGCACTTCTCTATTCACTGTGCTTACCTCTCATTTATTTATTCATTCATTCCACCTACATTTATTGTGCTAGGTACTGTTTAGGTGCTTGGAATAAAGTAGTGAAGAAAACACCTGTGTACATATAGCTTGCTTTTTAATAGAAGTTACAGGTTATAATATTTAAAATTATAATCTTTTATTTTTGAACATTTCTGTATCCTTATGTGATGGGGTGTCTTATTAAACTGGGAACACTTTTCTTGGTCTAAAAGGTAGCTCTCTGTCTTTTAAACATCAAGTTGAGTTTAATTGTATTTAACTTTATTAGTTTCCTATTATTTTGTACCTTCTATTTAAACTGTTTTTCTGTACTTAAAATTATTGAATTGCTTGATGTTTTACTGAATTTTTGTTCTCTATCATTTTCAAAGTATAAAGTTGTATTTATATTATTTTGTGTTTCCCCTTAGAAAATGAACCTGCTAAATTAGTAAAATCTAAAGTTTATCATAATGGAGTAACCTGTCATGAAAAATATGATGTTAGTTAATAGAAAGTCCAAACAGTGCTCCAGTATTGCAATATTTTAGTTTTATTTCATGTGTTTTTTTACTGTTTTCAAATAGATATTGTTACATTGTTTTATAATTTATATTTATAAATACTTATTTACCTTTATTTCCATGTTTTACAATTTTTTTTCTGCTTGCCAGTCTGCAATTCATCTATGTGCTATTTCTTTGTAAATAATTTTTCCTTTATTTTGGCTACATTTTCGACAGTATTTTTCTCTTATGTGTCTGAAGTTTTGCAATATTGTATATAAGCATGGAAATTTTTTATTTATGCCTCAAGTATTTGAAATACTGAACATTTATTTTACTTTTCTGAAGGATCCTAAGCCAATACCATTTGTATGTTGAATTTACTTAATTTTCTCTATTCTCTGTTTTTCAGATTTCAATTATATTAGACCTTCTTATTCTGTCTTCTATATCTATTTACTTCCCTTTATTATTCTTTTGCTTTTAATCTACACTGTATTCTAAAATAATTTTTTGTTAGCTCTATCTTTTGTTTAGTAAATTTCTCCTTACCTGCATCTTGTCTGGAAGTTAACACTTCATTGATCGTGTTTTTCACATTTGTATCTGTTGATTTTTTGAATCTTCATGTCTTTTCTTAATTTTTAATATATTTTATTGCTTACTATTTTTGGTTCAATCTTTTTCTTTCAATCATACTTAATTTAAAGTACCTATTTTATATTCTGTATCTGGTAATTTCATTGCTTGGGTTATGTGAAATTCCTGTTGGTTTAAACCTTCTATGTCTTGATTTTGCTATCTCTCGATAATTGGCAGGGTTTTTCTTTGTGTGTCTGTGTGTTCTTCCTTCCTTCCTTCCTTCCTTCCTTCCTTCCTTCCTTCCTTCCTTCCTTCCTTCCTTCCTTCCTTCCTTCCTTCCTTCCTTTCTTATTTGGTTCCTGAAACTTTATCTGTTTTGAGGATGTATCTTATCAGAGAAAATTGACTTTTACTTAATGACACTTTAACTAGTTCGTAGCTTGTAACGGTCCACCAAATTCTAGAAATACTACTGTGACTAAATTCTTGTTCTCACAGCATTCACAGCAAGGACTGGTAAAGTGACAATTGCATTCAACTACGTCAGTGTCATATTCATAGTTGCTGGTATCCCCATTTTTTCTTACACTCCACTCTTCCTGCTTTGGGGAGCTGTTTTATTTTTTGTTTGTTTTGTTTTGTTTCATTTTGACCCTATCTATTTTTCCCACACCGTTACTTGTCTTGTTTTTTAAGAAAATTTCTCTTTTTTCCTGTCTCTCTCTAGATGTGAAGTATGTAAGAAAGGAGAAAGAACAGAGAGAAAATTGTTTACAGAAAGAAATGGGGGGACAACAAATGGCAAAGGCCATGTCTGCTGGATACTGAAAAAGTTGGTAGAGGCTGAGGAGCAGGAGGAGTTAATAGAATAAGAGCTCGAGAGCAGCTACACTGTGTAAGATGCTGAGTAGAGGGAAAAGGACTCTTAAAGAGTATTTCCTCTGAGTTATAAATTGGAACCAATTTATGTTCCCACAGAGTCACAAATAAAGATTCTAATCCCAGTTTTATTTACTTGTTCACCTACTATTGACTGAGTGCATGTTTTATGGCTGGTACCTTTCAAGTCAAGGAGGATATAGCAATAAACAAAATAGGCAAAGACCTCACTCTTCCCTTGCATTTACATAGCATAAATGAAAATGAATAGGTAGTTAAATAATATTTTAGATTGGTTTGAGCGTAACAATGGAAATAAAGCAGACTAAGGGAGTAGTGAGGAAGGGAGGGGGTGCTCTTTTATGCAAAGGTAATCGGGTAAGCCTTCTGTGATTAGAAGACTTTTGAGCAGAGACCTTAATAAAGTTGCTAGATTTCATTTCCATGAATGAGATGTTGAGCAAAGACTAAGCTACCTGGAAGATCAGTTAGTATTACGGCTAGAGGTAAACTTAGGGCCCTTTGGGAGCACAGATATAGGCCATTAAACCGAGCTTAGTTTAGTAGGTTTATGAAAGGCTTCCAAGAGCATGACCAAAGTCTCAAAGGTTATAAAAGAATTAGGCAGTCGAGGAGACAGAAAAAAGTGTGCACAAGGAAAATAATGTGCTTGAGGCATAAAAGAAATGTGGAGTAGTGGACTGCAAGTAACACCGTTTGCTGTAGCCTGTATGATTATTATGGTAATTAAGGAGAGAGTTGCAAACAGAGGCAAAAATAAAAGTATTCCTGTGACAAACTGCACAGTCTGGATAGTACCCTGAGGTCAGTCATGGAGTGGAGGCAGAAAATGACTTGATTTTGAGTAAAGGAGTAACATGGTGAATATTATGTGTTAGAGAGATCATTAAACATGTTAGGAAGTGACCAATTTATAGAGAATTAATTGAAATGAGTAAGACTGGAGTCCAAAAATCTAGTTAAACTGTTGTTTTTATCTAAACATAGATGTTATACCTATCTATGATTGACCCTACCAATATCTGCCTTGAATGTAGAAATTCCCCCATAATCTTGGTGGAATTTATATGGCTGTCATGCAAATATTTTACATTTGAACACTAATACCCTTCTCATCCTCACCTAGCCTTTTCCTAGGTAGGACACAAGTCATTCATTTGATATACATTTATAGAATATTTTTCTACCTACAATGTGCCAGGTATTTTTCTAAGAACTGACAATATGGCAAAAAATAAGGCCAACATAAGACAATAAAAATTTATTGTGAGACATCTAATTATATTGGTATTGTTTGTTATCCTACTTCCTGCTTACCACTTTCCATTCATATTTTTATCTTTCCGTGATGGTGTTTTTTTCTGCTTTGGACATCTTACTGAACCATGTACATCATTAGTAAAAGTAACGACCATAAATATCTTCTCTGGTTTCAGTGCACACCCATTATTTTTTTGTAACTCACAAAATTCAGTAGTCATACAATAGAACTAGTTGCCTCCTTTGAGACTTCACTGCATCCACCACCAGTTAACTAACTTTAAAAATAAAATTTCAATTCCCTGGTGGTCTTCAATTGCATTAGTATTCTCCTGTGCTTTTCAGCATCACAGAAGAGTCTTGGTAACAGGTTATCTGAATCATCAATTTATTGTAAAGAAAGCTGTTGTTTGATGTACATATATGACCTCCCCCAATACGTTCACTTTGTCTATACTTTTCCCCTTTAAAGCAAATCATTAATTTATTTGACAAATCTCAACATGCTACTTTTCCTTTATATTATTTGGCAATGAATTGAGTTCTCTCACAAAATATTTTAACCACACACTGCACAATTTCTTAACTCTAACTATTTCTCAAATGTGTAAAGCTTTATCCTCAGAGTCCTCTTAATTCTGCACTTTTGGGGATTACATTGTGACTCAGAGTCAATCCTAAAAACATCTTTTAGATGCAGAGGATGCCATTATAGATCTACCCTGCAAAAAGATTATCCCCAACGCTTCCTGTTCACTAGCTGAACAGTCAACAGCTGTCACATTAGAAAGGTAGCTCTACATATTTTATTCCTTATGCTTCTTTGTATACTTGAAAAAAAGCAGCATGCATTTTATAGTTCAGGAAGAGCATCCCTAATTTTATGCTACAATGTTTACTTATACCAGGTAAACCAAGCTACTTAGAGAGAAAATTCCTATGTGTTATTCAATCTCATTAGATGTCATCAGAAGAAACTATGATCTGGTAAAAAAAAAAAGAAAAGAAAAGCATAAATTTTAGAGTTTTACAGATATAACTTATAACTGACTCCGTCATTTCCTAAGTATATTAAATTGGACAGCTTAACATCTCTAAATCAAACTTTTCCCATCTATAAAATAAGGATAATAATATCATGATTCAAGCTGTGAGTTGAACCTTTTTACTAAAGTTTTTGTTAATTCTTAAATATTTATTAGTTTGTATGCAGTATACCCTTGGATTGGATTTACAATTGCATTCAATTTGCAATTGTAATTAATTTGCAATTAATATTTTTACTTTCTTAAACTCCTGACCTCAAGTGATGCTTCTGTTTTGGCTTCCCAGAGTGCTAGGATTACAGGCGTGAGCCACCACACCCATCCTGGACCAGTTGGTTTCACACCCAAATTTTACCAGACCTAAAAAGAAAAACTGGTGGGTATTCTGCAGAAATTATTCCACAACATTGAGAAGGAAGGAAGCCTCCTCAACACGTTTTATGAAGCCAACATCACCGTAATACCAAAACCAGGAAAAGATACAACAAAAAAAGAAAACTACAGGCCAATATCCCTTTTGAATATAGATGCAAAAATTCTCAACAAAATCCTAGCAAACCAGATTCAGGTGCTTATCAAAAAAATAATCCATCATGACCAGGTGGGCTTCATCCCAGAGATGGAGGGATGGTTCAACATACAAACATCTATAAAGCTAGTTCAACACATAAATGGAAGCAAAAACAAAAGCCATATGATCCTCTCAATAGATGCAGAAAAAGCATTCCACAAAATTCAACATCCTTTTATGATAAGAATGCTTAACAAAATAGGCATAGATGAAACTCACCTAAAAACAATACAAGCCATATATGACAAACCCATAGTCAACATCATACTGAACAGGGAAAAATTGAAAGCACTCCCACTTAGAATTGGAACCAGACAAGGTTGCCCCCTATCACCGCTTCTATTCAATATAGTACTTGAAGTCCTAGGCAGAGAAATCAGACTAGAGAAGGAATTCAAGGGCATCCAAATGGGGGCAGAAGAGGTCAAACTATTGCTACTTGCTGACTATATGATCTTTTATCTAGAAAACTCCAAAGTTTCTGCCATAAGACTACTGGAATTGGCCAGGTGTGGTGGCTCGTGCCTGTAATCCTAGCACTCTGGGAAGCCGAGGCAGGTGGATCATTTGAGTTCAGGAGTTTGAGACCAGCCTGAGCAAGAGTGAGACCCCGTCTCTACTAAAAATAGAAAATTAGCTGGACAACTAAAAATATGTATAGAAAAAATTAGCTGGTCATGGTGGCACATGCCTGTAGTCCCAGCTACTCGGGAGGCTGAGGCAGGAGGATTGCTGAGCCAAGGAGTTTGAGGTTGCTGTGAGCTAGGCTGATGCCATGACACTCTAGCCTGGGCAACAGAGTGAGACTCTGTCTCAAAAAAAAAATACAGGAATTGATAAACAAATTCAGCAAAGTCTAAGGTTACAAAATCAATACACACAACTCAGTAGTGTTCCTATACACCAACAACAGTCAAACAGAACCAAATCAAAGACTCAATACTCTTCACAATAGCAACAAAGAGGTAAAACCTCTTACAGGGAGAACTATGCAACACTGAGCAAGGAACTGGCAGAGGCCATCAACAGGTGGAAAACCATACCATGCACATAGCTTGGCAAAATCAACATTGTTAAAATGTCTATACTACCCATAGTGATCTACAGATTCAATGCAATGCCTGTTAAAGTACTAACATTATTTTCCACAGATCTAGAAAAAATAAATCTTTGCTTTGTATGGAACCAGAGAAACTCTGTATAGCAAAAGGAATCTTAAGCAAAAAGAATAAAGGCATCAATTTACCAGACTTAAAGCTATACTACAAGGCTATAGTAACTAAAACAGCATGCACTGGCACAAGAACAGAGACACAGACCAGTGGAACAGAACTGAGAACCCAGATATAAAACCATCCTCATATAGACACCTCATCTTTGACAAAGCAGACAACAACTTACACTGGGGAAAAGAATCCTTATTCAATAAATGGTGCTGGGAAATGGGACAGATACATGTAGGAGACTGAAATAGGATCCACATCTTTCACCTCTCACAAAAATAAACTCATGGTGGATAACAAACTTAAACCTAAGGCATGAAACTGTAAGAATTCTAGAAGAAAATGTTGGAAAAACTCTTATAGACATTGGCCTACACAAAGAATTTATGAAGAAGACCCCAAAGGCAATCACAGCAATCACAAAAATAAAGAAATGGGGCCAGATCAAATTAAAAAGCTTCTGCACAGCCAAGGAAACTATCATGAGAGCAAACAGACAACCTACTGAATGGGAGAAAATATTCACATACTACATATCCTATAAAATGCTGATAACTAGAATCTACACAGAACTCAGGAAAACCAGGAAGAAAAGATCAAACAACCTTATCAAAAGTGGGCAAAGGACATGAACAGAAACTTTTCAAAAGAAGATACACTAATGATCAACAAACATGAAAAAATGCTCAACTTCTCTAATCATCAGGGAAATGCAAATCAAAACCACAATGAGATATCACTAACTCTAGTGAGAACGGCCCTTATGAAAAAGTCCCAAACACAATAAATGTTGCCATGGTTTCGCAGAGATAGGAAAACTCATATATTGGTGGGACTGGAAACTATTACAACCTCTGTGGAAAGTAATATTTAGATACCTCAAACAACTAAAAGTAGAACTATCATTTGATCCAGCAATCCCATTACTGGGCATCTACCCAAAGGAAAAAAAGATATTCTCTAAAAAAGATATCTGCACTAAAATGTTTATAGCAGCATAATTTACAATTGCAAAGATGTGGAAACAACCCAAGTGCCCATCAGTACATGAGAGGATTAATAAAATGTGGTATATGTATACCATTCTACTTAGCTACTAAAAACAATGGTGATCTAGCACCTCTTGCATTATCCTGGATAGAGCTGGAGCCCATTCTACTAAGTGAAGTATCACAAGAATGGAAAAACAAGCACCACATGTACTCACCATCAAATTGGTATTAACTGATCAACATTTCTGTGCACATATAGTAGTAACATTCATTGGGTGTCGGGCAGGTGAAAGGGGGGGAGAAGGGAATGGGTGTATTCAACCTAATGGGTGCGGTGTACACCATCTGGGGGATGGACATGCTTGAAGCTGTGACTTGGGTTGGGCAAAGGCAATATATGTATCCTAAACATTTGTACCTCCCATAGTATGGTGAAATAAATAAAAAATAGAAAAAAATATATTTTTCCTTTCATTTTGAGGATAAGATTTATTTCTTTACTTATTCGAGATTGTGTATCTTCTTTGAAGCTTTCCTTCATCTTTGTTCTAAGTGAATTCTCACTATCCCTTGAGGGCCCTGATAGAGGTAATTCTTCCAAGCTCTGGCTGTTTTGTTCTTTTCAACATGTGGACTGTGAACGGGCCTCAAGGTAGAATAGGTTTTCTTCTTGTTTTTCATTGTTCCATCTATATTATTTCTCTTTCTCCTCCCTTAAAACTCTTCTTTTTATGTCAGTCTAAATCAGCCTATTGGTCACTACCTCTTATTTATTTAAAACATTAAAATCTAGCTCGTACTCATTACCAATACTCCTGTCATCATCCTTGTCATCATCCCTGTCATCATCCCTTAATTACAAAAACGGCCTCAAGTATCTGTCTGTCCTGACTTCCACAAGCTTTCTAATGTGATGTTGCAGATACTCTAGAGGAGCTATAGCATCTATCTCCCTACACCTTGAACTTGGGCTAAACTTGTAACTTACTTTGTTAATAGAATGTGATAGAAGTGACACTGTGTTCATCTTGAGCCTAGGCCTCAAAGGGCCTTGTATTCCCATTCTCTCTTGGATCTCTCTGACAACAGAACATGCCTGAAGTTGACTGCTGAAACATGAGACACCATGGGGCAGAACAGAGTAAGTGAGCTCTGTGGTTCCACCTGAGGCTCTGAACTTCTGAGAGTACCCAGCCAAGAGCATCAAAGCCAGCCTGCAACTGACACACAGCTGATCACGGATGTATGGGCAAGAAATGTCAACACCAGTTCATATTGCCCTAATGGCCAAGATGATTTCACAACTGATGAATAAAAATAAATATCTATTAATGTGTGAAAATGAAATTGGGTGATTTTTACCCAGCATTATTGTGGCAATAAATAACTAATACAAGAATTGGTTGTAATGGAAAGGAAAATTCAAAAAGTTATGGAACACAAACATAGTAACAAAGCTAATAAAAGCTGTAATCAGAAGCTGAGTCCTTGGTCATTCTGTTGCACTAACATATAAAACAGTCTATGTAACCATCGATAAGGGTCCCACAAACATCCTGGCCAGCACCATTTCAGAATTTTCCATTCTTTATCCAAGTCCCAGATATACACCTCAGGAACTGAAAAATTTGAAATAAATGTTTGCATTTGGTATGAAATATTGGAAGTGAGGGAACATTACACAGATGATTTTAATAAGCTTGGCAACTGGTGTGACACTGATGCTTTTAAGATGCATGGTGTTCTTGGATGTGAGTTCCTTGACACCGTATGGACTTATTTCTAGAACTTATCCCTGAGCCTGTTGCGCCGTCCCCACTATGCAGTTACACTCTCCTTAGTCAGTCCCCAACACCAGGAATGGAAGCAACGGGTGATTTCCACAGACAGCCAAAGAAAAGATTCAAACTGAGTCAGAGAAGTAACTTTTTCAGTTTTTATACTTATTGTGATTATTTTAGCAGTGTACTATACTCAGTTTCCATCCTTAATTACTGAATATACTTGTTAAGGTTTTCCATCTGGGCAATCAAGGTGGAGCTTCTGAAACACATTCTCACAAAATTGAAAATCTGTTAAAATCGATTCAAAATGCATTCTTCCTTTGCCTTATGCAAAGGAAATATGTGAGAAATACAATTTGGCCAGTTTAGAATATAGTGGTTCTCCTACCTGACATGAAGGACTTAAAATGCCTTTGGCATCAAGCACAAGCATGACATAAATAAAGATGAATAATGCACACATGTGAGGTAGGAAGGTGTCAGTGTGACAGTCACTGTGCTAACTTGAGCCTGCAAACACATAACCTAGAGATGTTTCTCAGTCACAGTTTCTATAGAGTAACATAGGCATGAATATGCTTCCTCATTTAGCAATGGCAAAATCAAATTAAGAAGTGAATTTATTTTATCCATTTTAAAACAGTCTGCTAATACCATGTAGCTAAAGAACATGCTTTAAAATTACTTAAATAAGTTAAAACACCAAATTTTCTGCTATTTGGTCTTATGATCTTAGTGAAAATTACTGAGTAACTTAGAAAGTTGTTTTTCCTGTAAAATGGAGGTAAAATTGCTTACTTTAGTGTTTGGGGTATGCTTCTATTTTTGCTTGAATATCTAACTGCCAATTATATCCCAGTGCCTTGGCAAAGAATTGGTGCTCAGTCAATTCCTTTCCTCTATTTGAAATATCCTCAATCCTTTCTGTATTATTATGGATACTTTTTTATTCTCTTCATAGTCAAATGATTTTTCACCAAGACCTATATCAATTCCTACCTAACCTATGAATCTTGTTCAAAATGTTCTTGATTGGTCTCAATTTTTATTCTAACATACATGCTGTCCAATTAAACTTTCAATCATTGAAGCTACATTTTGATAATATTATTAATATTATTTTATAATATACTAAATGTTTCGTTTTTAAATAGATATTTTTCCTTAAAGTATTTGCAAAAATCTGGGGAATAGGAACTCTTAGTTCTATTATACATTGCCTACTGTGATGTTAGCAATAGAACAAAATATAATACATTTTTATGATTAGAGTCAGTGAGTTGCATCTCAGAATATTCTTTAAAATCTGGGAGTCCTTGTGCTGTTGTGAATTGGTTCTCATTATTCTTGAGTCTCAGCACCCTTTTTAAATCTCTGAGGAGTTTCTCCATAAGCATTTTTTTTTTTTTTTGAGACAGGGTCTCACTTTGTTGCCCAGGCTAGAGTGAGTGCCGTGGCATCAGCCTAGCTCACAGCAACCTCAATCTCCTGGGCTCAAGCGATCCTCCTGCCTCAGCCTCCCGAGTAGCTGGGACTACAGGCATGTACCACCATGCCCGGCTAATTTTTTCTGTATATATTTTTAGTTGGTCAATTAATTTCTTTCTATTTTTAGTAGAGACGGGGTCTCGCTCAGGCTGGTTTCGAACTCCTGACCTTGAGCGATCCGCCCGCCTCGGCCTCCCAGAGTGCTAGGATTACAGGCGTGAGCCACCACGCCCGGCCGCTCCATAAGCATTTAAGAGGTAAAATGTGCTTTTATAAGTATTATACTTTTTGCTCAGTATTCACGCATTCACTTATGCTATTTATTTTTTACTTTATTCCTCCTTTTAATTAGGAAGTTAATGTTGAATTTTAACATCAGTACCTTTTTGGCATTTATGGAGATAAGCATACAGTTTTTGCCCATTTTTTAACCTGATATGATAAGCTATATTAAATGTCTTAATATCAAGGAACTTATAAGTCCTATTGGAAAACCCCCCTTAGTAGTAATAAAATATCACTACTTAGTTGTGAAGAGAGGGTTTTAAAATTTTTGTGAAGTGTGACATAATAATCATTTAATGTGTTATCTAGGTTCTATTTGCTAATATTTTGTTTAAGATTTTTGCATTGGTTTTCTTTTTTTTTATTTCAGCATATTATGGGAGTACAAATGTTTAGGTTACATATATATTGCCCTTGCCCAACCCGAGTCAGAGCTTCAAGTATGTCCGTCCCCCAGACAGCACTCACTGTACCCATTAGATGTGTGTATACCTATTCCTTCCCCCCACATCTGCCTAACACCCAAAGAATGTAACTACTATGTGTGCACATAATTGTTGATACCAATTTGATATTCCAATTTGTGGTCTTTGTTTTTCCATTCCTGCGATACTTTGCTTAGTAGAATGGGCTCCAGCTCTATCCCGGATAATACAAGAGGTGCTAGATCACCATTATTTTTCGTGGTTGAGTAGAACTCCATGGTATACATATACTACATTTTGTTAATCCATTCATGTGCTGATGGCACTTGGATTGTTTCCACATCTTTGCAATTGTGAATTGTGCTGCTATAAACATTCTAGTGCAGATGTCTTTTTTATAGAATGTCTTTTTTTCCTTTGGGTAGATGCCCAGTAATGGGATTGCTGGATCAAATGGTAGTTCTATTTGTAGCTCTTTGAAGTATCTCCATATTACTTTCCACAGAGGTGTACTGGTTTGCAGTCCCACCAATATATGAGTGTTCCTACCTCTGTGCAACCACACCGACATTTATTGCTTTGGGATATTTTGCTAAAGGCCATTCTCACTGGAGTTAAGTGATATCTCAATGTGGTTTTGATTTGCATTTCTCTGATGATTAGAGAAGTTGAGAATTTTTTCATGTTTCTTGGTCATTAGTCTATCTTCTTTTGAAAAGTTTCTGTTCATGTCCTTTGCCCACTTTTTGATAGTGTTGTTTGATTTTTTCTTCCTGGTTTTCCTGAGTTCTATATAGATTCTAGTTATCAGCCCTTTATAGGATATGTAGTATGTGAATATTTTCTCCCATTCAGTAGGTTGTCTGTTTGCTCTCATGATAGTTTCCTTGGCTGTGCAGAAGCTTTTTAATTTGATCTGGCCCCATTTCTTTATTTTTGTGTTGCTGTGATTGCCGTTGGGGTCTTCTTCATAAATTCTTTGTGTAGGCCAATGTCTATAAGAGTTTTTCCAACATTTTCTTCTAGAATTCTTATAGTTTCATGCCTTAGGTTTAAGTATGTTATCCACTGTGAGTTGATTTTTGTGAGAGGTAAGAGTTGATTTTGTGCAGATCCTGCTTTACATGTGGCTATCCCATTTTCCCAGCACCATTTATTGAATAAGTATTCTTTTCCCCAGTATGTCTTTGTCTGCATTGTCAAAGATCAGATGGCTATATGAGGATGATTTTCTAACTGGGTTCTCAGTTCCATTCCATTGTTCTATGTCTCCGTTCTTGTGGCAGTACTATGATGCTAAGATTAGAACTACCATTTGAACCAGCAATCCCACTGGGTATCTACTCAAAGGGAAAAAGGAATTCTATAAAAAAGACATCTGCATGTGAATATTTATAGCAGCACAATTCACAACTGTAAAGATGTGGATACAACCTAAGTGCCCATCAGTACTTGAGTACATTAATAAAATGTGGCATATGTATACCCCGGAGTACTACTCAGTCATAAAAAATGGTGAACTACCTATTGTATTATCTTGGATGTATCTTGAGCCCATTCTTCTAAGTGAATGTCACAAGAATGGAAAAACAAACACCACATGTACTCACCATTAAATTTGTACTAATTGATCAACACTTATGTGCACATATGAAAGTAACATACATTGGGTGTCAGGCAGGTGGGGGGGAGGAATTATTGCATAAATTTACACCTAAGGGATGCAGTGCACACTGTCTGTGGGATGGCCATGCTTGTAGCTCTATCTCGGACAGTGCAAAGGCAATATATGTTACCAAAGCATATATACTGTAATATTCTGAAATTAAAAAAAAATGGAAATCAAGCAGGTATGAGGGGGGAAGAGGGGACAGGTGAAGTTATACCCAACAGGTACAATGTACACTATCTGGGTGATGGGCACACTTATAACTTTGACTCAAGCAGTACAAAAGTAATGCATGTAACCAAAACATTTATACCCCTGTAATATTCTGAAGTAAATAAATAAATATCAAGACATAAGTATATGCTATCTTGAAAAACAGAACCTCACTTAAAATATAAAGACATTGATTGATTAAAATGATGGATAAAGATATTTATATCGCTTTATTTATAATCACCAGAAACTGGAAACAACCCTTGGTGGGCAGAATAACGATCTCCCAAAGGTGTCTACATCCTCATTTCTGGAACCTGTGAATATGGTCATTTACATGGAAGAGGGAAATAAGGTTTCAGATGGAATTAAGATTTCTAATCAGCAGATCTTAAAATAGGGAACCTATCCTGGATTATCTAAGTGGGCCCATTGTAATTACAGTGATCCTTAAAAATGGAAAAGAAATTAGAAAGCAACATTGGAGAGAGGGTAGTGTGAGAGAGATCAGCGGGACATCATTGTGAGAGGGAAGGAGGGGGCCACAAGCTGAGGGATGCAGGCGGCCTCAAGAAGCTTGAAAGCACAAGGAAATGGATTCTCCCCAGAGTCTCCAGGGAGCAATACTGCACTGCTGACACATTGAATTCAGCCCAGTGAGACCCATTTTGTTACCTCTGACCTTTAGAAACCAAAGATAATAAATTTCTGTTGTTTTAAGCCATGAAGTTTGTGGTAATTTATTACTGCTGCATTATGAAACTAAAATACACTCAGACACCCTCCATCAGGAGGATGTATAAACAAGCTGCGCTACATCTGTACAATAGGCTGCTACTCAAAAATAAAAATGGAGCAATCTATTTATTCATAGAACAACAGGAATGAAATGTCAAGGCATTTTTCTAAGTTAAGGAAGCCAAATCCCAATGGCATCTTTGTGGCACTGAGGCAAAATAAAAATTATCGAGATGGTAACAGATGAGCGGTTGCCAGGGTTTGACGTGGGAATGGCTTCAATACAGAAGACAAGAGAAGAGAATTTTAGGGCAAAGGGAACTGTTCTGTATAATTCATGATTATAGGCATTTGTCAAAACCCATGGAACTGTACACAACAAAGAGAGAATTTAACTGTGTGTAAATTAAAAAAAAATATTCAGGAAGTTGAGAAACTTGAAGGGAAACCTAATCATACGTGTCTTCTAATTTGATAAAAATATAAAAGTTAATGAAAAAGAAACATTGTCAATTGTTAGTACATAGATTCCTCAAATCTTTCTATTCATATATTAATAGGTAGATATAGATATAGGTTACTTTTTAATTTATCAGTACATGCTAAACAAATTTTCATGTCATTTCAAAGTCATTTATAGTTTTTAATTTCTCAATTGTGTCTTTTTCTATGAAGTCTGCCAAAATTTTTAAACTGTTCATTTCTTATGCCTGTCTAAACTAGTTTCATTAGTGCTACGTTCTTTTAATCTTGTTGAGATTAAAATTAGCAATGTGCTAAAGTCATTTTCCTCCTTCTTGTGGTATTTCATAGGGAGCTTTCATAGGATCACAGACTGGACTCTTTTTCTAAGTAGTTTTTATTTTTACAGTGTTCAAATACGTTTTTATCTGTTTGCTTTTTTTGAAGAAAAGGAAGTCAGAAGTTTCCTATTATTATAAACAGAGAGGCTTCTGTTGGCTATCTCATATGTTCAGTATATGTTATGTTTTAGGATCTGATAATGTCAGAAATAAAAAGTAGGCATTTATTTACATGGGAGAGTCTACAATCATAAGCAAATTGGGCTAAGGTTGGAGGCAGTGGCTACAGAGACATTTGCTTCTGTGCTGAAGAACTTCTTTCCCATAGCTTATTTGTCTAGTAAGTTGCATCCCAAGGGAAGATGGTTTTGCTCTCATTCTTCTGCCTTATGAGTTCCTAGCTACAAGGCTCTTACTTTCATTTGCTCCTGTGTTGTATTTAGATTAAGTATGAAATTTCTGATTTCATTAAGAACTAAGTTTGACAGCTGATATCTCTGACATTTCACTTTGACACTTCCAGTTTTATTTTTATTGTGAAGGTACCTCCTCAGTCTTTCAAACGCACACTTTGGCTTGTGATTATCTTTCAATTTTTTTTAGAACAATTTTTGTAAAACCAGGGATAAGTCAAAAATTCGTGTTCTTTTGAAATGTGAGTTCTGTTGTGGAGCCAATACAGTGCAGACAGCTTGAAATCAACAAAGTGTTTGGGAAGGATGTGACTAATGAGCGCACAGTACTTCGATGGTTGGAGAAGTTTCATTCTGGTGATTTTAATCTTGAAAATAAGCCACGTGTGCAACCTGAGAGCAAGGTGGATAATGAGGAGCTGAAAACTGTTGTGGAAGTGAATCCATCTCAACCTATGTAGGAATTAGCAACGAGATTTGACATTACTATTCCAACAATATTGGACCATTTGACACAAATGGGCAAGGTTCAAGAAGCTGGATAGATGGGTCCACATGAATTAAACGAGCATCAGAAAAGAAATCATCTCAACACTTGCCTTTCATGGCTATCACGACATAAACGTAAACCATTTCTACATCGTATTGTTACGGATGATGAAAAATGTATGCTTTTTGAAAATCACAAGTGTTCATCACAATGGTTGGATAAAAGGAAGTGTTGAAACACAGTCCAAAACTGAATATTCATCAAAAAAAGCTAATGGTGTCTGTTTGGTGGTCCAGCTCTGGTATTATCCATTACAGCTTCATGAAACCTGGTCAATCAATTACAGTGGATGTCTACTGCAAACACTTGGACAAAATGATGAGGATACTTGCAGTTATGCAGTTGAGACTGGTCAATAGAGACAGACCAATTCTTTTGCAAGACAAGACTTGACCAATGTTGCACAAACAATGCTGCTCAAACTACAGAGGCTGGACTTGGAAACTCTTTGTCATCCACAGTATTCGCCAGACCTTGCACCAACTGATGACAACTTCTTCCAGGCTTTGAACCACTTCTTGCAAGGAAAAATATTGAATTCTCAACAAGCTGTGGAAAATGCCTTTTGCAATTTCATTGTCACTTGCTTTTCAGGCTTCTTCGCTGCTGGCATAAACAAACTACTCTTAAGATGGCAAAACTGTGTCGATAGTTTAGGTGAATACTTTGATTAATTGTACTGCTTCTTGTTTGAGATATAATGAACTACACTTTTGATTTGAAATAGAACATTTCATATTTAATGACCTAATATTAGTTATTTATTACTGTGTATCAAACTATCACAAAATTAGAAGCTTAAAACAACATACATTTATTATCTCATATTTGCTTCATAGGTCATATTTGCTTCATAACTTAGGTGGTTCCTCTGCTTAGAGTCTCACAAAACTGCTATCAAATTGTAGGTGAGGGCAGAGTTCCCATCAGGAGGTTTAACTGGGGAAGGAACTGCTTCCCTTGTTGTATTGTTGTTGGCAGCATTCACTTCCTAATGATTGTAGGTCTGAGAGCTTCAGTTTCTCCATGGCTGTCAGCTGGAGGTCACCCTCCAGCTCCTGGAAGTCACCTATGTTTCCTTGCCATGTGGAGTTCTGTAGCATGGCTGCTTGCCAGTAAGGGAGAGAAAGGGAGTGCTCCCGACAAGACAGGGCTGCAATCTTATATAATACAATCATGTAATCAAGTACACATAAGCACACACATCTTTTCACCTTTGCAAGTCACAGGTACACCCACACTCAAGGGGAGGAGATCACACAGGGTGTGAACACCAGGAAGTAAGCATCACTGGGCTCACACCAAATTAGGCACTGTGGGGGTGTCTCTGTGGAAGGCAGTCTCTTTCTTCTTCTCAGGGAAATAACTCTTTCATTTGCATTGAGTAGCTGAGCATTCCTTTCTTAATCAGTACTTATTTGCTTGTTACATAAAAATGCCTTGAAATTTGCAAGATGTGTGTGGTGACTAGATCCTTGTCTGATAAAAAGATTCATATTTTATATATCCTTTAAATGTTTCAACAGGATTCTGGAGAAAAAGATGATCCATCCAAATTATAATATTTATGCAGAATTTATGAGAATATTTACAAGTTTTATTTGAAGGGGAAAAGAAAACAATTCTGTAACTAATATCACATGTATCCAACTAGGATAACTGCATCTACTAGTCTGCTTGTATTTAAGAACTATCTCAATTTAAAACATACATATATTTGGGGGAAAAATCCAAACAAGAAAACAGAAAAAATATAAGTGTTTCTTTCAGGCTCTCTCCATGTTCCTTCACGGTGAGACTTTGAGGCTTTTGTCTGCCCTGAGGACTTGGAGAGAGGGAGAAGGTACCCCTCTTTCCCCCAGTGTCTCCCACTCCCTGGGGCCTGGGAGTGCTCTCAGCAACATGCCTGCTCAGGCCTAGACTTGCTTGTGTGGCAGACAAAACTGCATTTGGAGGGTGAACAGGCAGCATGGGATCTATTAGCAGGGTGGCTCTTTCGCAGATACTTGCTAGTGGGCTGTCAGATGAAGGTACAAATAAGTATTTCCCACAGCACCTACCCTTATAATGTAAGACAGGAGATAAAGGAAAGGAAGTGTTTCTTTTCGTTTTTCCTATACTTATTAAAATTGTCCATATTATAAAATGTCCAAAAGTGGTTTCAGTTTCCAATTTCACTTTGTTTATAAATAAGATTTGTACAATTCATATAATGTTGATAATGTTTTCAGTGTCAGAACTAATGAAATCATAATATCTGTTCAATTTACCACTAGGATCTGCTACTAGGATTATTGGAAGGTTTTTTTTTTTAATTATTATTGTTTTTTGTTATAATGATTATTTCTGCAGTATCTGGGGATACTTTGTTTCCATCTCCTTTATCTATGTTTTTTCATTTTTCTGCACTGTCAGAAAGCCCACATAGTTTGAGATAATAGCCACTGATGTAAAAAACACTTGTTTCAAGCAAAGCTTTCAATTACCTATGTTATAAGAAAACAAAAGTTTATCCTTAGATTAATGCAAAGTCACTTTTCTTGAAATGAATATAATTGTTCAGTGAAACGTGATATATTTGCACACAAAATATGCTGTGAATTATGAATAAATCCCACAACTGAGATAAAAACATAGCTTGATTAGGTATTCATGCATATGTATAATAATTATATACATACACCTAAATGCATAATATGCATGTATGTGTATATATACACACACATACACACAATTATGCATTCTAAATTTATCATTATTCATTCCTTCCCATTCTTGTCAAGCTTTCCATCATATGGATGGATGGGGGAAAAAACCCAAAAAACTATTGGTTGGTTTGTTTGCTCAAGATCTGAAACCCTCAGTTTAGAGTATTTCTCTTTTGTTGGCAGCTGTTTAAATTTAGCTCAGAATATTGGTTACACCATATGGAATTTTTAAGAAAGACTTGTAGAGGAAAATCTCTATAGTATATTTAAGGCACTGTTCTCTGTGTACCATGTGCAGAGTGTTATATGCCTGTAGTTACACCATATATAATTTATAGGGTCTTAGACAAGTTAATTAAAATCTTGAAGCCTTGTGAATAAAATAAGAGATAATTGAAGAAATTTTCTTGGATAGTGTGAGAATTTAATCTATGTAAAGCACCTGTATCCTACCTGGTGTATGCTAACCACTTAATGAGTATTATATATTATTTGCTATGTATAAAAATGGCTTAAAGCACTTGTTATACATAATCTCATTTGATTCACAGACAGCTCTGTGATATAGGAATTATCTTTTGAATTTTACATATGAAATAACTGAACACTGGTGATACTAAGTAACTCAAGTTTTCACCAAAAAAAAAAGAGTGGCGGAGCCTGGCCTTGAAGCAGGGAGATTTGACTTCAATCCCACAAGCTTCACATTCTACCACAGCTCCCAGGGGATTAGAAAGGAGACATATTCTGCAAGGACTTGCTGCCAAACCATCAGCTGACCTTGTCAGCACTGTTTTCAAAGCATCCAAACTCCAACCCCTCAGCGATTTCGCATCACCTCTATTTTGCCATGCTGGTCTAAGGACCATTATTCGTCAGTTGGATTCTTGCACAGTCCTCCTAACTCATCACTTTGATTGCACCTTTTCTAGCCCCTACCCCAACACACACAGATCCTGTCATCAACACACTACACTACATGATGCTTTGGTCTCAATGGGATCATGCCACTCCTCAGCCTAAAATCTTTCATTGGCATTGCGTCTGCTTCGTTTGCCAGGATATTTTGTGAAAGTTCAATGAATATAAATAGATGCATGGTTAACTGGATAGAAGCACCCTAAAAACCGTGCTTAGTATGAGAACTACATATATTTAATAATAAATATCCCTTCTCTCCCCTTTCATCATGGTTCATATGCACCATTTAAAGAGACTGAACTGGATCTCATATGAAACAGTTTTCCTAATATTACAAGGCCAAAGGGACTATGACAAGAAAAGACCAAAAATCTTGTGGTTCCTGAACCAAAACCTCTTCATTTACCAAGTCATTTCTTTACAAGAGATATTCTTTTAAAATTATGCTCCTTGCAAATTGAACAAATGTATGCTCCTACAATAGGGATAATACCTGTTTCTTTTTTGTTTGTATGTTTGGTTTGGTTTGATTTGTTTTTCATGATCCAATGTTACCCGAGGCAGTTTAGAAGTAAAGAGGTCCAAATTATATTTCAGATACAGTAATTTCCTTGATGGACCATAAGTAAATTACTGCTACTCTCTGTGCCTCAGTTTCTTCTACAAGAAAAACTTATATTACACTAATATCCTAGTTGAAACATTTTGCAATTCTATATATAACAATAATATTCAGCAAATCTGTGGAACTGTGTTTATTCAATTAAATTTTGCAGTCCTGTAATTTTTTGAAATTAGGTATGAAACTAAAACAGAGCTTACTTTTGATCCTTAGAGACTATGACCAGCTCATGAAAAAATAAATAAAAAAATAAGGAAAAAACAAAGCTGCTTACATTTATTGCAAACAGCCTTCTAAGATTTTTTCCATATCCTTACTGCTTTACAAACATATTCTAGTTACTGTTTCCCTTTCTGGGCTATACATCACACTTGGTATCATATCCAATGAGAACATTTCTACCCTTTTTATATAGGACCTGTCTCATGTACTTTGCTGCCTTATTTTTACCACTGACAACCTTAAATAAAGTCTATCTTACTCTTTACTTCTTGGCTGCAAGTTTAGTTTATACAGAGTCATGGAATCTGTGCAAGGGAGGAAAGTTTTGAGGTTGCTTAGTCCAAATGCCTAAATATTGCTCATGATCTGTTGGTTTCTTCAAAAATTTCATAACTTCTTTAAAGTTTGAAATAGTTCAACTTGTTCTCATTTCTAAATTAAATGTTTTAAATGGAATATATGACAAGTTAGGATCCAACTTCTGCCTCTCTCTCCAACATCTTCTCCACCACTCATCTCCACGAACCTGACGCTTGATAGCAAATACAGAATTCACAACACATTTTCTTCACCCTTTACACTTGGCAGATTAGTTATTTTCTCTGAAAGACACATTGAACTTTTCCTATTTCTGTACCTTCACCCTAGCTTTATTTCATATTTTATAATTAGGTATTTGGGTGATTACTGGATTACTCCCAGTCTCTCTTATTATACTCTAAGTTCCATGAGGTCAGGTAACATGTCTGTTTTGATCTTTGCTTTATATTCTTCATACTTTATAGTGTTCCAGAACAGTGCCATATGCTTTCGTGTTCATATCCCTTATAGTGTTTGTTAAAAGGTGAATTAATGCATGTTTCAAAATTTAGTGGAATAATTCTCTCTATAATATAATCTTTGATTTTTTTCCTACATCCCTTCACAACCGCCGTCAAAACTATTAAATACCACTTCTGTACCATGGGGCTATTATTTACAAAACTATTTAGTATGTTTTGTATGCATTAAAAATATACAAGCTTAGGAATGTATCTTATCTAATTTTCATTTATTAATATTTCACCAATCACAATGCCTGGATGTAGTCATTCATTCAGCAAATATTTCTTGAACAGCTAATATGAATCGAGTAATTATAATCAGAAAATAGTTTGCCCATTATAACTGACCTCTGTTTCTGACTTACAGACAATGTAATGATGGTGTGCCAAAGAAAGAATGGATGGATCACTGAGCCCGTCACTCTGTGCTAGCACATTTCTACCCGTGAAGCTGAATACTTGAGAGAAGTTAATCACTCATAAAAGGATGAGAATTTTTCTAAATTTAGGTGGCTTATGGTTCTTTTTATTAATGATAAGCTAAATGGCTCAGGTTTTGGTATTTGAAAAAACCAATTAGGATTTAAATTTTCTTCTTTGTGTGTTTGAACTATGGTGCAATAAATGTATGTTTTTTATAAAAAAATTTGGAAAATGAAGACATAATAGTGTCTTCATTAATTACAGTATAACTACTATTTTTGCTGATAACCACCATAATATTCTAGTATATAGTTTGAGTCTTTTTCTAAAGAAAAAAAACATATTCTAACCCAATTAAAGCAATCTAAACATACTGATCTGCACTTGATCTAGATCATAACTATGAAGGCAAAATCATTTATTTTGCAGTAAATCTCCTATAACACACTGTTAGTAATCAATGTCACATATAGATATGACATAATGTTGTCTTTTTTCCCCCTGGCTGGTTTCTAGATGTTTTCTTTATGTTTGCTTTTCATCATATTTTGTTTGAGTATGATATTTCTGGTGCTTTTTAAAATTTGTATTTATCCTACTAGAAGGTCCTCTGAATTTCTTAGTTCTGTGGTTTGATATCTTTCTTTAATTTTGGAAAATTAGTATGAGTTATCTCTCTCAAATGATTTTCTCTTCCCCATTTTCTCTCGCTTTTTCTGGGATAGATAAACACTTCTTTAAAACCATATGGTTCCACTCATTGCTGACACTCTATTGTATTTTTTGTCACTACTGACCTGTTTTCAAGGTTGATAATTCTTTCCTCTGCTATGTCCATGCAGTGATTATCTCATCAAAAAAACCAAAACAAACAAAAACTCTCTATCTCCTTGCACTTTCATTTCTGGTATTTCTATTTTTTGTTTACACTTTCCATATCTCTGCTGAAAGTCTCCCCATTTGTTCATGTATGGTTCTCACTATTTACACTAGATGTTTTCATACATTTTATCTTAATTATTTTAACTTCTCTTTGTGTGAGAATATCAGTATCCATGCCATCTCTGATTCTATTGATGTATTCTTTGCTTAATGATGACTCATATTTTCTTGAGTTTCTTTTCTATGTGTCTTGAAATTTTTATTGAATTGCTAAACATTGTATATAGAAAAAGTAGCAGATATTGAGGTAAATGGTATTTATGCTCAGATAAAAAACACTTTTCTTTTTTAAATCATACAATAGTGAGTGGCCCACATAGGGGGATCAAGAAGAATCTAATCTGCAGTTGAGATGAAGCTGGGCTTTCTTGCTGCTTCGGCTACATTCAGTTCACCAGAGCCTTCTAATTACTTGACAATTTTTCTTAGCAAGGCTGGCATCTGAGTGCCTGAAGGTCACTGTCCTGCTGCACCCTCGGAGCACAGCAGGCCTGGAGCCACTGCCACCAGGCCTCAGAGGCATTCTCACTCAGCTCTGTCTGCCTCACTCCCATCAGAAGGTATCTGCTGCCTGCCACTTGGTGTGAGGTTTCTCTATGTTCTCTTGCTCTTCTCTTAGACTATAGAAGCCCTGGTGTCTTATTCAGTCTGGGTTGCTCTAACAAAGTACCATAGACCGGATGGCTTATCAACAACAGAAATTCATTTCTCATAGTCTGGAGTCTGGAAGTCCAAATCACAGTGCCAGTCTGGTCGATTCTGGTGAGGGCCTTCTACATTGTAGACTGCTGACTTCTCATTGTGTCCTCACATGGCAGAAAGATACCTCACTAGCTCTCTGGCTTTATTTTATAAGGGCACTAATCTTATTTATGAGGGCTCTACAGCCATGAACTAAGTAACTTTCCAGACACCCCCTCCCCTAATATCACCACATTGGGGATTGGGATTTCAACATATGAATTTGGGGGTACAGGATCTCTCAGTGCATAATACCCGGTGTACCTGTACATCAGAAGGGCCTCTGTCACACTTCCTGTTGCTCCATGAACAGTGGGTGGCCACTGACTCCTCCTCAGTACAAGGCCCCAGGTACAAGAGAGTTTCCATGGGACTCCTGTGCTGCACCTGTGCCGCAGAGGGGCTCTGTCTCAGTTCTTCTTTCCTAAATCCAGTCTTTCTCACAAGCACTAGATGAAGGCTCATGAAAAAAGAGTCAGTGGTTGTGTGCAAGAATTCCTTTTGTCTGGAGTTCTGGGACCTTCTAAACTACCATGCCAGCTCACACCTAGCCTTTAAAAATGTGTCATCATTTCGGCATGTCCATGACATCTGTCTCCTCTTCCTGCTGCTCTGCTGAGGATGAAAGCAGCTGTGTGTCCTGCCTGTCTCTCCGAGTAGAGTCTTATCTCCTCTTGGATTTGAGATTCCTTTGTGACCACAGATCTCTGATGAGTTTGAAATAGCTCTAAATTTGTAGATTATCCAGTTGTTTTTTAAATTAGGCTGGTAGTGAATGTTTCCTTGCTATGTTTTATATCCTAAGTGGAAGCAGAAATCTATCTAATTTTTTGAAGTGGATCTTTAGTTTATTATTTTTCAGTTATTATCTTGGATGTAACTTTATACAGCAGAGGTGCTATCTTACACGGATTCCTCCTCAAGAATATGGCCCTCCATATTTTATTAGGGCATATCTGATCTAATCCTAAAAGGTTTAGATAACTTCTCTTTGTAAGTGGCAAAAATTTAAGCTGACTGTAATTATTAGGCAGGTATCACAACAGTTACAATGGGTTAGATGACCCAATAAAGGCTCAAAATCTTATTTTTGACCCTCTATTTAAAATCCCCACAAATATCTATCTTCTATCTTTTCCATACATTTTTCACTCTTTCTGAAATTTCATTTCCTTCTTAATTCTCACTTGCTCCTCTTCCCACCTGAACTAATTATGTTTTTCCTCTTATCAGTGACTCCACCAAAAATTCAAATTTCCTCACATCCAACACTTTTTTTCTGTATTAAGTCAGTAAAATCTGACAACTTTAAAATTTTTTTCTCTTTTAAGTATTTTTACTTAAGTGATAATGGAATACTGAATATATAAGTTAAATTAGTTTCTTGAGCAGCTCTTATGTGTCTGATTTCATTCAAGATACAGTAGACACAGTAGTAAACATATCAATTTTTTTGCCACCATAGAATTTATGGACTAAGGATTGGAATTATAAATAACTCCAGAAGTCATGCAAGTATTATTGTTCTTAATTTTATGAATATATATGCATACATAGACATATATATTGAGGATATATATTCTAAAGAAAGAAATATGACAGCAATAGATTGAATATTCTAATTTGCTAATAATAAATGCACCTTTAATGTATGAAAAACAAATGCAAAACCAAACAAATAGAAAGAGATTGGACTTTTCCAGCCATCAAAAACTACAAGTTAAAATATTATGGTAAAATATTAACTAATTCAAAAACAAAAGAAAAAACAGGATAACAAAATCTTAGGGAAAGTGATGCAATTTTACATATCTTCAGTGTCTAAACTGTAATAAGCAATTTGGAAAACAATTTAACAATACATTTTAATAACTATAAAGCATTTATATTTTTACTTATTAATAATACTATTCCTTAAAATGTATAGCAGAATAAATTAGTAGAAAATAATGATGTTTGTGAATAGAAATGTTTGTCTTAGCTTTGTCTCTAATAAAATACATGATACTGTTATAGAATATTTTTCAATATAGCAAAATGGTTAAATTAATACACTCTGTTACTGATCCCATTTATAAAGGTAAAAACTGTAGAATACTTTAATTGTCTGTAATCGTAGACACTGAAATTAAATGCCTATTCATAAATTTTTCTAATTAGTTATAAGTTCCTGCATTTCTCATTTTCTTTTAGAGATGTTTCTGAGTTTCCTCCCACAGAATGAGGCAATGAAAATATTCTTCTCTGAAGAAAAATTAATAATGAATGGAGATTTGGGTTGAATACAACACTTAAAAAAATTAAGTCTTAAATGGTTGATCTCTGCAAGGTTCCAGCAGAGTGACCTCTAACCCAAAAGATTTTAAAAATGTTAATATGTTTAATTGTGATGTCTAATGAGAAAAAACTAAAGAAAATAATAAAAATCTCATTCTCCCATCCAGAAACAAAACCCCAAAACCTATTGCAATGTTAGGACATTGGCTGTACCTAAGAATAGATGGTGTAAAATTGGATGAAAATTCTTTTTTTTTTTACATTTGTGTCTTCTGTTTTTTCCCCTAAAAATTATAAATAAAGAAAGCTGATTCTACTATCTGCTAATAAGCTACTTAAACAAAAATTCTACTGCACATGTTGTTTAAAATCTATACCTTGCAGTAATTTAGCAAGATTGAAGTAATTGTTTTTAATAGGGTTTGAAAGTCTTAGCTCTGGTGTTCACAGCAATGTTTAATGATGATCAGCTCTTGTGAACCAAGTGACTCAGCAATTTGTGATAGAAGAAAGGAGACAAATTTACCTCTGTCAGGTCTTTACATTGCTTGTATATATCAAACTTCTATCCATTTCAAAATAAATAAGTGATTTACTTTTCTATATAAAACTTCAGCTCTGCTTCTGTGATTTTAGCATAGCTTATTAGAAAATCACAATGATTGTTTGATAAGGTGGAAAATTGATGTGGATGCAATAAGTGCTTGATTTTTGCTGTTGTTTTATTTAATCTGTGGGTGTGTGTTTTGCAGAGATTTTCTGCTACCTGATGGGCAACATACTTCACTCTCTTTCTAAATATATTGCTAGCATTGATTAAAGAACATTCAATTTAATTCAGTAATGCAGGAAGCAGCAGCCTGATCTTTAACAAATCTAAATCTACTTTTTCTACCACTTAAATTTTTCTTTGTACTAAGGCCTATTGTATGTGTAGTTTCTGTAAAGAATTATTTTCCATTTTGAACACATCTCTTATAGGTGCTCAAGATCATTTTACTACAGAATTAAAATTGTGTTGATGTGCATGAAATTTATATGGATTATTATTAAAACTTTGAATAGTTTTATGATACTTCACACATTAAAACATTAAAATATATAGCATTAAAGGATATAATGACACTCACATTACAATAGGATATTTTGTTAAATAAATGAAATACTGAATTCAAAAGCCTATTACTGTATTAGAAGCATAAAAGGCACTCAATAAATATCACTATCTTACCTTTCTTTCTGGACATTACACAGTTATAATCACATATAAAAGGAAAATAAAGCATGAAATAAATAATATAACAATAGAAATTATAATCTTGGATTTTTTATTTCACTCAGTTTTATAGCATTTTTACAACGTGAATTGGTTTTGTAATGTTAATGTATAGGACTTCTAAGATATGAGTAAATATCTTTTGGTGTGTTTGTTATGTTATTTAAGAATATTCTTTCTTCTATTTTTCTGAAAAAACTGTTTTGAAGTTATTCGTTTTATTTTTAGTATTTGATAGGAATCTTCGATTTAACTGCCAAGTCCCTATAGCTGTGTGCATGTATGTGTGTGTCTGTGTGCATTGTGTTTGAAATATAAATTAAAACTTTTAATGTACAGTGAGTTATTCCTGTTTCTTATTTCTTCTTGATGCAGTTTATGTAAGCCATGTATTTCTAGATATTTCTTCAGTTTATATAAATTTCATATTGGAATTATAATTTCCATATCTGTGAGTTAGAAAGTATCTATAGCTTAGATGTTTTCAAGGGATAATTATTAATTTAGTTTATATAAAGAACTTGAATATAGTAAAGATTCTGAAAAATATTATCTCCTACTCTTATCAATAAAATAATGAAGATAATTACCTCAAAGCCCTCTTATTAAACAAAATTACATAGGAGGTTATTTATCACTGACAACACAGTTAGATGTACCGGAAAGCAAAAAGAATTAACATTCATTGACCACATATTGTATGTAAATTATTGCTCACACGTTATCTTGATTCCCTCAGGTTCTTGAAAATTATTGTAGAGCAGAAAAGATCCATATTTAAAGTTGTACAATCAGTAAATTTTCAGCCATGTGGAAGTCATGTCTGTTTGCTGACATATCCACTATCTTTCCACTGCCCATATCTAATTTCCATCTCTGCATTATCCAAAAAGCTTCATACTTGATAATATGTGATCAGTAAGAATATTATACAAATAAAAGTCCATAAAGAGTGGAGGGATAGTTTTTCCCACTAAGAAGTCAAGTCAGAAAAACAAATTCAAAGTCAAGGATAGGGGAGTTCAGGGGTTGGGAACACAGTTAAAGGAGAAGGAAGAAGTAAATTATTTTATCTGAATAGTATGGATTACAGCATCCCATATTATGCCACGAATAATGGTTACCAGACCCAGAGAGTGGTTTTTGCTCCCATTTTGTGGCCTGTTTCCATGCAGGAGGCACAGTTCAGTAGTGCAAATGGTTTGGGTGAGATCCAGTTTCTGCCTCTGTGTTTGGTTGGAGTGACCTGAACAAATCATTTCTGTTCTTTGAGTCACTAGCTCCCATTTGTATTTAATAATTTAGGAAGTTGAACAAAATGACTTCCCTTTAATTTTGTAATTTTATATGACCTGATGATATCACCAACCTTCTTATATATCTATTTTTTTGTCAGTAAAAGTGATCATATTGTAATAATATGCCAACTAACAGATTGCTTTGATCACCCAAGGAGAAAAAGCATTTGAAAGAAAATGATAAACCACTATATCTGTAGAAACACAATGGGACGTAAGCTCCCCTTCTGATATTTGAAGGGCAAAGACCATGTTCTTCAAAATAACACCAGCATAGCATAGAAAAGAAACTCTCAGAAACTGAACCAAAAATCATAGCCTTAGCTCTTATCATCTCCCTGTTGTGAGACAGTTTGATCAAATCTCAAACCCATCAAGCCAGTCTGACTATTTAGTAGTCATTATTTGGAACATAATTACATTTAAGTGTAATAGAAATTTAATTTTATGTGCTTAAAATGTTGTAATGTATATCAGAGACTGAAAAGCTGTCCAGTGATGGTATTCTAATGAAAATAATTAAGCTATGTTATCCTAGAAATATTTGAGAGAAAAATATTTCAGTGCCAAAGCCTCTTCCTTGACTGTGAGAAGAATACTAAGTATAAATATTAATAGGAAGAGATGCCTGTTATAACATTTTTTGTTACTGAAAACAAAGATAATTATCTTGGTCAGATTAATCACAGAGTAGAGATAAAAATCCATATATTCCTTTCAAATTCAGTGGAATTAACTGATCATTTTTAATATTTCAGGAATATTTTCCTTTTACCTGGTTTTAAATATAGGTTTTCTAGGTATTTGGGGTTGGAAGGGCAATAGATATCAATTCTCCATCTTGTTTCACTTTTCTCCTACATCCTGTATTTTGATGTACTTTCTATTTAACTCAGTGGAACTTCACCAAAAAAAATTCAATCTTGTTACAATTTATAGCACTTGATGATTTTATACAGATTCTTATAGTAGTTTATTTGTTAATAGGTCTTATTTCTCTTTATTTGTGTCTTCTATTTTTATTAATAAATATTTTAGTTGAAAGATGAGAAAGGTTACATATGCTACTACTAACCACATATTTAACCACAAATATTTCTATTTGAGTAAAACTTTATTTTAAAAAGTTGTCAGTTTTATTTAAGTAATCAAGTTAAATAAGGCATTCCATAGCATTCTGTTAATGGTGAAGTAAAAGAAGTAATTTAACTCAATTCAGGAATAAAGAAAGTTCTATTTATTTTTTGATTTTTTTTTTTTGAGAGAGGGTCTCACTCTGTTGCCCTGGCTAAAGTGCAGTGGTGTCATAATAGCTCACTGTAGCCTCCAACTCCTGGACTCAAGTGATCCTCCTGCCTCTGCCTCCCAAAGGGCTAGGATTAAATATGTAAGCCACTGCGACCAGCCAGAAAGTTCTATTTTATAATACTGTTTTGGAAGGTTGAGTGTAATGCCTTTGCTAGGGGAGCATCAAAAATTTAAGAGGCTTTTGCACCATACTGGAACGAATGAATCAGAGTTTCTGTGGTTGTCCTCTGTATATTTCCATGTGTTTCAAAAATTCAAGAAAAATCTTAATACATTGACAGAGTTTAGACCTTAATTCTACAACATAAAAATGACATTTAAAAAATTATAATTTTTAAATAAGTTGACTCAATGTTCATTATATATGAAATATATAATGATATAGGCAATAAACCAATAAAATAAATTGAGACTCCTCTAGAAACTGTTAGAAGATTTTAAATGGTAATGTGCTCAAATGTATATATTTTAGAAAATCAATAGGTTTTATTTAATCTAGTAAAAATCAATTAGTTTATTCTGGAGGATGCTTTTACTAAAAGTGAGATAATTTTATTAAAACAAAAATATTAAATACATAGTTACAATGTAATAGGAAATATATGGAGACTATAAGAAGAAAAATTATTAAAAATGTTATGTTTAAAGTCCTACAAAAGTGGATTGGAACATATTTAATTCATAACATCAGCAGAAGCACATCTAAACATTAGAGGAAAAACAGAAAATATATTAAGATAATATTGATAAATCTCACTACTCTAATTTTTAAAATAGTCTGCACTTCAAAACTTAGCACAAATATAAAATGAAAAAAACTAAATAAATAAAACAGATGATGGGGTATTTATAAAGTACTCTTAAAATTACTAATCAGAAAATGAAAACACAACTGGAATTATTAACAAAGCCTATAATAGGCCATTTACTAAAATAAATACCAATGGCAAATGGACGTAGGCATAAATATTCAAATTCACTAGCAATCAAAAAATGCAATTTTAGCATGAATGCAAACCAATTTTTTGCCTATTGAATTTGAAAAGAATTTTAAAAACCTAATTCACTAGGTGGAAGGTGAGGAGAAATGAGAACATTCAATCACTGCTGACAGGCATGTTAATTGCTGGAAACTTACTTTAGTTCAATTTAGAAATATTTATCAAAAGTTCTGAAAATGTTCATTCCATTTTACTCAGAGAAATTCACCCTAAGGGACTAATCAAAAATATGTGCAACAATTTGGTATGGTAGCAAATGGTATATAATACAAAAAAATTAGAATGGAAATCCTAAATGTTTACCAGGAAGAGAGAGCTTAAGTGATGTATAAGTACAGACACAGAACTTCCAAAATAAATATTATTTTTTTAAAAGTACATAGATATAAGAAAACAAAATAAAGCAGTGCATGAGTAATAATAAGGGAAAGACTCAAGGATTAATGACTATTTTAATTATCTAATTTTGTGTACCAATGAAAAAAATCATTTTTTCACCTTTTATTATCAAGAAAGGCAAGAAAGTAGATGACTTACATACTGTCAGATATACTAAAAGCTAGTTTCTATTAAAGCATAGTAATACATTTCATAGTAATAATAAGTAACATTATCTGTGAATACTTAACATGAACTAATTTACTCCTTATATCAGACCTTTAAAATCATAATGCTTTTTATTACTCCTGATAAATGAGGAAATTATCTATTAATCATTCATGAAAGTGGGATAAAAATCTTGGTAGATTATCCCATGTATATGACTATATCCATGAGCAAAAGGAGTATCTATTGCACTATCAAAAATAATTTCTCTAAACAGAGAAAAAAACATTCTTTAGAAGCACAAATGGATCAATCACAGAATTTAACCACATATTAGCCAAGAAAGTATGCTAGAATGAATTCCAAAGAATTAACATGATAAGACTATGTTCTAGGCTTATAATGAAATGAAAGTCTGAAACAATAAAAAAGGAATGCCTTTTACAATTCTATATAATTAAAAGTAAACAACGAGCTACTAAATAACACTTAAATAACCACAAATGAATAATAAATAGTTAAAAATTATAAATATTTAACCATAAATAACAATTATATAAATATATATACATTTATAAGATACCCACATTAAAACAGTATTTAGAAAGAAAATGAAATACATTCATAAAGAAATGAGAAGGACTAATTGCAAACCAGTTGAAAATTTAAATATGTAACAGAATAAAGGTCAAGAAAATTCAACAAATTCAGAAGAAATTAAAAGAAACAAGAAGAAACTGTATAAATTAATGATACAGAGAAAAAAAAATAGAAAAATTGAACCAAGACCTGTTTTTTTTAAACAGTAGTTATATAAACTCCAGCAGAAGAGATAGAGAAAACAAAAAAAGAAAAAGAAAGAGAAGCTAGACAATAACTGTGGTCCCCAGCCCCAGGGCCTTGGACCAGTAATGGTCTCTGGCCTGTTAGGAACTGGGCTGCACAGCAGGAGGTGAGCAGCAGGCCAGCAAGCAAGCTTCATCTGCATTTACACCCACTCCCCATTGCTTGCATAACTGCCTGAGCTCCACCTCCTGTCAGATCGGCAGTTGCATTAGATTTTCATGGGAGCGCGAACCCTGCTGTAAACTGCCCATGTGAGGGATCTAGGTTGGGTGCTCCTTATGAGAAGCTAATGCCTGATGATGTGAGGTGGAGCTGAGGCTGTGATGCTAGCACTGGGGAATGGCTGCAAATACAGATTACCATTAGCAGAGAGGTTTGATTGCATAATAAATTTAATAGCCTTGAATCATCCCGAAACCATCCCTGCCCCCCGATCCCTGTGGTTGGTGGAAAAATTATCTTCCATGAAACCAGTCTCTGATGCCAAAAAGGTTGAAGACCACTGGATTACAACATTAAAAACATGCTGATGATAAAGGAATATTATGATGGTTATACTGTATAATATGAGTTTTAAAATGTAAATGAAATAATTACATTTCTAGAAAAATATATTTTGTAAAAAATTGTCCAAATTGACATTGGAAACTTACACTGGTCTCTAAGTTTTAAAGATTGTTTGGTGTTAACAATATGTTTCCTAAAGTTTCAGACCATGATGATTCTATTGGCAAATTCCTTTCAACTTGTTCTGAAAAGCAACACACCAAAAATGTGTCTAATTCATTCAATAAGATAAATGCAATCTTAATTCCAAAATCAGGTAAAGATATTATTTTAAAAAATGAACTCTCATTCACTGTTAGTGGGAATGCAAAATTGTATAGCCACTTTAGAACATAGTTTGGCAGTTTCTTACAAAACCAAACAAATACATAAATATAAGTTGAATAGAAGTCACATAGGATAATATTTTTATGAATTTGTGGTGGGAAAGAAAGAACTTTTCTTTTTCTTTTCTAATTTTTATTTTTTAGATACAAGTTCTCTTGCTCTGTCTCCCAGGCTAGAGTATATTTTTGTGATCATAATCATATTAACAGCTGACTGCAACCTCAAATGTCAGGCAATCCTCCTGCTTCAGCCTCATGAGTAGCTGGGACTACAGGCGCATGTGACCATGCCCAGTTAATTTTTTTTAATTTTTATTTTTGTAGAGACAGGGTCTTGCTATATTGCCCAGGCTGGTCTCAATCTCCTGGCCTCAAGTGTTCCTCTTGCCTCAGCCTCCCAAAGTGCTGGGATTACAGATGTGATCCCAGCCCAGAAGTTCTTAAATGAGATCTTCCTTATTTTTTTTATTATATCAGAATTGAATATTTTTGCTCAACCAAGGCCAATATAGAAAAAGTTAATGAGGGATGGCAGATAAATAATGTCTAGAATATTTTTTTAAAAATCTTACAAAATACCTAAAACAAAAAAAAGAGAACCCAATAAAAATAGGTAAAAGTTGGGAATAGGCAGCACAATGATAAAAAAACAAAACTCATATTTGCAAGCATTTGAATAGATATATTTGTTTATAGTAAAATAAATTCAAATTATAACAACAATGGAATATCTAACTGGCAAAACTGTAAAATCTGATAATGCCGAGTTACCTGGTCTCAGTCCAAACTGCACAGGTAAAGGAGTAACAGTCCTCCGTATTCAGACACTGGTCAAAATTTCAGGAGTTCACAGGACCACCCTCACTTCTGTCCACCTGACTACAAATCAAAGATTCTCCATGGACTCACTCAGATTCACTAATTTGCTGGAACAGCCCACAGAGCTCTGGTGACGTTCTACACTTATAATTACAGTTTTATTATGGAAAAAAGATGTAAATCAGAACCTGCCAAAGGATGAGAAAAATAGGGATGGTCTGGAGGAGTTCCAGATGCTGCCATTGTCCTCAGGGACACATTCTGCTCCCGGCATATGATGTGTGCCAATAAGGAGAGTACTGCCAGCCAGAGAAGCTCACTTGAGCCCTGGAATTCAGAGCTTCATTGAGGCTTCATTAAATAAGCATGGTTAATTAATTAATTGGCCACATGACTGAACACAATCTCCAGTCCCCAGTTCCCTCTCTGGAGGTGGGGCTGACATCGCACAGCGCAAAGCCCCAGTCCTCTAGTCTCAGGATGGTCTTTCTAGCATAGCTACTCCCCAGCCCGAGTCACCTGGTTAGCATCAACTATGAGGTGTGGACCAGGGCCCACCATGCATACCAAAGACCTCTTATTGCTCAGGAAATTCCAAAGATATAGATGTTACCCTCCCTGGAATGGAGGGTAAAGACCAGCAACATTTTTTATTATACACAAACCTTGTTAGGGCTTTTGGCAAACAGAAAATCTTGCAAACTGATGATGAAGTGCAGACTGGTATCCCATTTCAAAGGCAAATTTAAAGCACCTAATCAGATTGGATAAAGCAGAAAATTATTACTTAGAAACACCACTTTTGGATATATAGTCCAGGGATATTCTCGAACCAGTTCATAAGGCCATATGTATTAGTTTGTTCCCCAAAGTGTTGTTTCAGATGACTGGGATTTAATGACAACTTGAGAATCAACTATGTGGCAGCTATAGATAAATAGGATGTGTGTGTGTGTGTGTGTGTGTGTGTGTATGTGTGCAGCAGTTAGTAGCAATGACTTAGATGTATACTCAGTGACATAGATTTATATTTAAAACATATGGCTGCATGAACCAAAAAAGAAACCAAGTTCTACAAAAATTTTATACTTTAAAAAAAAGCAATGACAATAATAAGAATTTTTTACATTTGGCAAACATAGTTAAAATTCAAGAATGAATATTAAATATACAGCAATCCCTAGGACGGTGGGGTAAGGGGGAGTCGTATGGGGAATGGATATAAGAGAGAGATTATAAATAAAGGGAGAGCAGCCTTTGTTGTACCAATGATAGTCAGATGAACCGAGAAATGTGATTACCACTCTGATCCTATGGTTTTTTAAAAAAAGGCATTTTCAATCCCATTCCCATTATGTTTAGGCTAAAAATTTGTTTTAATGAAGTTAGAAGTGTGACTATTATGTGAAAGAAATTTGTTAATTCACTCATTTAACAAAACATTTATTGAGCACCTGTGATGTGCCAGACATTCTACCAGTTGATGAGAATAAAAGAGAAGGCTCAGTCTCAGCTCTTGATAATTGTGGATTCCTTGGGTACAAAAGCATGTGCACAAGCCTTTGCAATACAATGCATTTCAAAAAGGAGGCCTGAGTACTTAAAATATAATCCTAAGCACCACCCCCCCTCAGCTGACTAAATAACTGCTTCTTGGCCAAGGGGATCCCAGCAAAAACTGAAATCCCAGCCATGATCAGATGGGAGGTCGGACATGCCTTGTTATACCCGCTCCCTGCCTTTCTCCCCTAAGGGTTTAACAGAAACTAGCCTTTTCGAGAGACTTGCTGTACTGCCTATTTCAACCAGCTGCCAATGCTTGCTCCTCTCTTTTGTGGTTTTGACACAACTGACCTGCTTTCCTTCCGGATAAGAGACCACCGACTACCCACAGACTGGTCCCAGCCTGTCCATGGTGGCTGCCCGCAGAGGGCGTTCCTGCCCCCTGCTTCACTGTTTATTGTCAGAGGGTTGAAAACGCCACCCTCTGGGATCATGCTAAAGCTAACATTTTTTAAACATGGGACCCATGAAATGGCATGAAGTTCAATTGAGCATGTGCATGTGTCTCCTTTCATAAATATTCGTCACTTCTACAGCTTATTAAATATGTATATTCTGCCAACCTACTCAGCGTTAATTCCTGTTCCCTTTACCCCTCTGTCCCAAGTGCTTGCTCTTGGCTTCTGCCTGAGGCTGTGCTTCCCAGCCTGCAACATGTATTCTCTCTCTAGATCATATATTATGTCGTCCCATGCACTCTGTACTTTCATCGTCATAATACTAACTGTACTTTTAAAAATTGCTCATTGTTTTGATAGCTTGAGGGGACAGGCAACTGGTCCGTGTTGCTCATTGTGGCATCACGAGTGTCTCACACCACGTGGAGGATGTAGCTGGTGCTCCACAAACATTTACAACATGAGCAAGTACGTGAATGGTTCCTGGTTAAAATTTTAGAAGTATAGTTTTGTTCCTTTAGAATTTATTTTCAGGGATTTCAGCAGAAGATGGGTGGCTGACATTCCAGAGAAAATGCTGATGTTCCAAATTTTCATAAACTAATAATGTCCATGAAATTACCAGTAAATATTTTTACCACTATCGCAGTGCGTGATAATTCTAAATTTAACCATTGCAGTTTAATGCTGTTGTTTGGTTGAATGCCCACTTTAAAGGGCATTTTCAATGCCCACTCTAAGTCAAACATGGCTTCAGTTGCTGAGGATTGAGAGATGAGTTAAAGACAGTCTCTTTCCCTAAGAAGCTTAGGACCATCTACATGAATTACTTCCAAGTACTCAGGTGTGTAGAAAGTCAGAAAGTGCAAGAACACAGAGAAGGAAATAAAATGGGCTAAGGTAATAAAATTGAAGAAGCTAAGGTAGGGGCAACTCACAGGACAGATGATGTTTGAGCTAGATTTTAAAGGAAAAGCAGGAGTTTACCATCTGGACAATTAGGAAAAGGCATCTCATTAGTATAAACATCATATCTAGAGAGTCAGGAATAAAACTAATGAAAGAATCAGGTGTGACTGAAAAATAATTTTTTGTTTGTTTTATTTCACTTTTGTAGGACAGACTCAGGATGAGTCTGCAAAGAGAGTTTGGGCACCAATTATGGAGACTGGAATTTTGATTTTATTCAGTAGGCAATGGAAAGTGATTAGCAGCCTTAAAGTTATTTCATTTATTTTCTTCCTAAAATTGTAGTTTCTTGACTTATTAAGTTTCTGGTTTATGGAAAAACATCATTCCAGACTGATTTAAAAAGAGGTTGAGAATTCATACATCACTGCTCTTTTCAGCCATGTTTTAGCACTTGGATTTGGCTCATAGATCCAATTCATTCTAGAACACTATTTTGAGGTTCATATTCTTGTGTGGGGTTAAACATGCCAGAGCCACAGTATTTGCTGAATCAGGAATATAACTAAACTATCAATATCTCAACTTGACAAAATCCATATCTACCCACTTGTATTCTGCTGCAGACATTAAAATTCACTGTGGAGAATGGAAATTTGTTACACACATATATGGTGGAGTAAATTAAATAAAAAAGAGTAATGTGAGGCTGCAGACTCAGATAAATGGTGTATAAATCCAGATATTAAATTAAATGTTTCACTGGGCAATGACGAAGTGTTATACATTTGCTCTCTCTTGATGTATAAGAAATTGATTAGCTAAATTTCATATTCACAAGGTAACTGAATGACACTCATTTTGCATAATACCTGAAAGGGTTCTTAAGATACATGATAAAAGTCGACCAGGATCCTAACTCAAAAAGTAATTTCTCACCTGTATATTTTATAAGTGAGCTGAGAGGATGCAAGAATTTTGAAAAAGCAGCAAGAACATTTCCAATGCCATAACTGTATTAATAAAGACTTGCTTGTTTTCATTGTCATGCCTATTCTGTTGACATGCATATCCTAGGCAATATGGGCCTGTGAAGTCAGCATTTTGGGTATCTTATTATTTCACAAGAAACATATGGTAATTATTGGGGCTTGCAGTGTCTCTTCCTGCAAATCTCTAAGAGCACTGCATAATTAAGATGCTGACACTAGAGTCAGTCCCACAGAACAATGAGCTCAGAGACTTTGATGAGGTGGGTACATAGGCAACCAAGGGTCTTTTTGCTTTACTAGCGACCAGTGATATAAAGTTTGGATATAGATGTGCCATTTATCTCCTTTCAGTAAGGTAATTTGAGCTCATTTATTTTACTCTGTTTTTTTCCAAGCTTCATGTGAAATAAGTAAAAAACATGAACTAAACGTGGAAACAGATGTACTGGTAATAATGAAGGGATTTAGACATCAAAAAATATGGTCCAAACTCAGGAATTTAGTGGTGAATGGTAAGCCACTGCCTTACATAACACAGAACAAGATCATGTGGATGGGAAATTAACGAATTCCCTGTGGATCTGCCCTCACAGGAACAAACACAGAGAAATAAATTGGAAGCAGCAGGGGCTGAGAATCACGGAACACTTAGAGGTCACGACCTCAGGGTAACTTGAATAACTTGAACAGTTCCTCACTGTACCACAACAACAACCATACCCTGGCACACGTACCAATTATTCTTTTAACACAAATAAGTAGGTGAGCAGACCTTGAAGATTGCTACAATCAACTCCTAAGAAAGTCTTAAAAAAGAGAAACAGCTGCTCCGCTAACTCAGAATGGCTAGCAAAGCCGTGTCCTCCCAGGTGTTCGTACCCCTCTTAGCAACTCAAAGCCACCTAGAACCACCACAGACTGGACAAATAAAGCTACAGTGAACAGCAGCTTTCCCAGTTTCCACTCAGAATTGGGAAAACTGAGTAAAAGCGCCACACACGATACAGTTAAGGAGTAAAAGGGGGATATAATGAGGATTTAAATATAGTCCATTTGGAATTATTTTAGGCTCAGAAACAGAATAAAACATAAGAAAAACTCTAATTGGTGTTTGTATTAGGATTTAGGAACACTTTGCATTTTTAAGATCAATATGGAAAAAATCAGGAAACAAATCTTATATATGAAAAATGTAATTAAAATTTTAAAACTTTAAGAATTATAAATAATAAGAAACTAAAAAATGCTTAGACAAGCCCTGTGGCTCCCTTCGTCACATCTTTACTTCCTTCAGTTGTCAGCTCCATGATCACCTCACCTGTGTGGCCTTCTGGAACCTTCCTTCTTGAACCTGGAGTCTTCTCCGAAGCTGTTCTGTGTTTTGTTTTTACCTACACTCGCCAACATGCAATCTACTTACTTGTTTACTTGCTTATTGTCTGTCTTCCCCAAAAGAAGATAGGGCCATTTTTGGTTTGTTCATTGTTCTTTCGCTCCATTATCAGAACCATCCACGGTGCATTGCACCTGCTCGAAATCGTAGAGGATGAAGAAATGAGGACCAGTGAGAGAGTGCCTCTGATCACAGAGGCATCCCTAACTAATTCCAGGAATAAAATAACTTTGCTTGTTTGAGAAAGTCTATTTCATGAAAGACTAGATTGTAAACATCTCTCCTACCCCAGTTCTTTAGGAATTATACTTTCATGTTAAATTATCTTAAGCACTGTATGTGAAGTTACACAAGCTACAATGAGATTTTAGTGCATAAAGTTTCGTACTTCATGTCCCTCCAATGCATCTAGATTTGCTTTTATAGTCTTTACCACAGTAATTTTTACCCTGCATGCACATCACAATCACCTGTGAAATATCTGACAAAATTATAAAAACCCAGGTCCTCCTTACACCGATTGAAACCAAATGTCTAGGATAGAAGCTGGCTCTTTGTAATCTTTTAAGTTTTTTTATTTTATCTTAATTGACATAATTGTACATATTTATGAGGTATAATGTCATGTTTCAATATGTGTATATGTTGTATAATGATCAAATCAGCATCATTAGCCAATCCATCACCTCAGCATTTACCATTTCTTTGTAGTGAGAACATTCAAAATCCTGTCTTCTAGCTTTTTTGAAATATTTAATATGATTAATGATAGTCACCCTACTATTAACAGCACATCATCATTGCAAATGTCAACATAGTAAAGAAGCAAATAACATCATAGTATTGTTATTTTGATCTTGAAGATGCCCCAGGGTTTGAGAAACACTGCCCTAGAGTATTAATGAATCCTAGGCGAGCCTGTAATATAATACCTCAGTATGACTTTGAAAGGACATGCAGCCATCTTGCTATATTTCAAAGTTTTAAATAATATCCTTTAGCACCTAAAAGTATCACAAGAAAGAGAACAGATACTGTCTCTGGAGAGGGGAAATCAAGGTAAACTGGAGTATAAAATAGGAGGAAGTACTTTTGTATTTGATATTGTGTATGTATATTACGGATGCAATAGGACATTAGAACTTACTCTTACCTAACTGTAACTAGGTACCTGTTGGCCAATCTCTCCCCATTTCCTTTTCCAGTCTCTGGTAACCACTGTTCTTTTCTCTACTTCTATGAGATCCACTTCAAGATTCCACATATTAGTAAGATCATGTTGTATTTATCTTTCTGTGTCAGACTTATTTCACCTAACATAATGCTTTCCAGGTTCATTCATTCTAACTTTTAAAAACTTCTCTGGAGTTTCTGATACAAAGTTATTGCTGGGAGCCATTACCTTATCATTTTCTTTCTCCCCCCAAAAAACTGGTGTTTTTCTGCATTCCTCACAAAATATGGCTTGATCTCCATTTCCTTGTACAGATTTGCTATTATCAGTTTTCTAACATGATTGCTAGGGGGCAATAGAGATATGATTGGGTATACCATGGAGGTGTTACTATGTTCATGAAACATCTAGGTTATACAGAGATGCAGTTTAAACAAGATGTGACCTTTCCACCTAGTTAGGAGTGATTCTATATGTCTAGTCTGTCTCTATAGTAGTGGCAATTAAGATTCCCTTTTATACCAGGTAAAGCGCTCTACCATCTTTGAAAGCTTATAAACTGGCTTAAAGTTTTAGTGAAGCTCATGTGTTAGGCTATATGATGAGATGACTAGCAGGCAAGGACAGAGAAGATCACATATCAGGGGCTACTGAAAGATATGAGTATAAGATGCCCGCTCACCTGGAGACCATAAAGGAAATGAAATTTCTTAGCTTCATGTGAGGATTCACTCTGCATGGGGTGGTGAGCTCTGTACTACCTGGGGCCTCTCTTACAGCCAGTGGACTCCACTCCACTGAAACCTAGCGAGGCTGTCATAGTCAGTAATCACAAATTCAAAACTTTTTTAGTTTTCCCTCCCCATTTTGTCTTTAGGCCTCTAGCATGCTCTCTTGAAAACAGCAAACATAAAATCACTCTTACGTAACAGAACATAACTGTGGGAATGTCCTAGACCTGAGACACACAAACACTCATTTCTCATTTGTCCCCTGGGAGAAGTGAACGAGTAGGAAGCAAATCCTCATTTTACTCCTTATAAGCTGCTTTACTCCTCATGTTAAATTCTCAGTGAGTCTATGCACCTGTTAAGCTTTGGGTAGTATATACTGCTACATGTCCAACAATATATTTTGCAATTAAGTTCTATGTTGGCTCACATACATTTGGTTTCTTAAGGGGGAATGTCCCAATAGGGAAATCCAGTAGTTACTCAGGGTGACAATGAAAAATGCAGATTCCTGGGCATGAAATTCAGACGAACTGGAATTTCCAGGGAGAGAGGCTAAGATTCTCTACTTCTATGTATTCTAATGCACATAAATATGAGCTTCAATGAACTAAGAAAATGGGCAACTGAGACATCAGAGTATAAGAACAAATATAGTTAAATGTGCTTGAAAACAATGTGTGTTGCATAATTGTTGGTAGGAGTGGCTACATGACTTGTGGGACCCAGTGCAAAACGGAAATATCGGGCCACTTGTTCAAAATTATTAAGAATTTCAACACAGGGATCCCAAAGCATTGAACAAAGTGTGGGGCCTTTCAAAGTGTGGATCCAGCGTGACTGCACAGGTCCAGATTGGGAAGATTAATAATACTGAGAGACGAACACCTCTATAAAGACTGTACTTACTGTGATCTTTATATGAACCACACACACTGCCTCTAACTCATCCTCAGGAAGAACAGCTACCTAATGAACTTAAGGTTTATGGAGGTGGTGTCAGTTCTACATGATGTTATTGCATCTTGTCAGGTTTAGGTATCACTTGTATGGAAAGGATAGGGTTTGTTCTGTCAAAACAAGGTGATTAATACAGTGGAAACCTCTTGGATTATTTTTTCAGACTGCTTGTTACTCCTGCACAGATGGTTCCTCTTGGTCATGTTACTGCTGTGTAATACTCCATGGAAACCATAGCCTTTATATCCTCATATAATTCTGAATGTTTGAAAGAGCAACTGTTGGCTTTTGATAGCTGAGTTATCAAATAAATTACTAAAATTCTAGAGGAAAATTGTAAAAATTCCAAATGTTGAGGTTCCTTATTCTAATACTCATTCAGGTCTCCTTTCCCCTTTTTCCCTTGCATTATACTATTTCTAATGCATTTCTCTCCCCTTTTTATCCTAGGCTACCTCAAGTTAACAACCAACAATACAGAAATATTGGAGAGTTCTACTATATTTTAGTAATTTTTCAGCTACTATAGAAATCATGCTATTCCAACCACAAAGTAAATTATGTAACATTGGCATAGAGTCAGGACACATCAGAAACTTATAAACACTGCCTAGATCTTTAAAACATGTTATTTAACATACTCCCCATATTCAAATACAGAAAATTGTGAATTCTCTCTCTGTGCATGTATATAATAAATAAATAAGAAAAAGGGCATATATTCAAGGGTACTAGGCTCTTTGTTTTAAACTCAATGAATTTTTAATGAGTTAAAATAACTTCTGATTGATGCATACTCAAATATGTATTTCTCTTTTACCATGTATCTCTGTGTGCATGTGCCCGTTTGTATGTATCTTGGTGCGTTTATGTATGTGTATGTATATACATATGATGTTTGTATAAACTAACAAAGAATGTGGGAAATGCAGAAATGTTAGATGAAAAACAGATTTTGTATATTAGTTATGTGCATGTGTGTGTGCAAGAAGGAATTAGTCCCCAGTGTGCACATATGATACCCATAGTATCATTAGATACTGGAATCAATTGTTTAAATAGTAGGAGTTACTTTTCTAGATTTTGATATATACTTACAGATACTAAAAATAGATGAAGACAAGTAATTAACAGCTTTAATGACAGAAACAGATGTTCACATTTAAGGCATCAAATATGAGTGGTTATCATTGAAGTGTTGCTTGTGAGCAGTATTATGGTCCCCTTTTCACAGGAGAGAATATTGTAATGCAGATTATTGTGATTGTCTGAAAATAACTCCATGGCTGACAATAGTGGTTTTTTTTTTTCCTTTTCTACTCTCTTATTTGACAGTTAAACGGGGACTGCATTTAACAAGCACAATTATATCCTCCCTTGACTATTAAGCTGAATTTAATCAGAATTGCTTGAAGAAAGCCCACAGAGGCGTATTCAAGCTCAAATTCTTCATTTCTATCAACATCAAAACTAGGTATTCTATGTACTATGTTTCTTAACATTTCATCACTAAAAAGTGAGATAAATGATAAATCTACTAAACAAGATTAGAATTAAGTTTTATAAAAACAGAGTCTAGACAGTCTGAAAATTTTGACTCAGGACTAGTTTTTTTCTTTTTTCGTGGAAAGATCAAAACTCAGTTCTATAACATAGCTAGCTCACTTTTAGGAAATAATTATATCTTATCTTACACATTTTCAATTTCCACTTATGGTAGCCCTCCTGCAAGGGATCTAAGCATTTCTTTTCATTCCTGAATTCATATCATTTCTAGTAGTAAAGAATAAAGGCTTTTGAAGATTTGGGGACTCCATTATTTGACAATTTTATTTTAGCCATCCAGTTCTGAATATTTGGTATTACATAAAATAAAAACATAACAAATTCACCAAAAATCAACATTTTGAAATATTTTTTCCACATTAATTATTCGTCAACTGTTAAAACTTGATGTTGTATCCATATAAAGAGGGTAAAATTTATTTAGCTTCTTTATACCTTTGTTGGACGTTTAGCTTGTTTTTTAATTTTTCTCTATTATGAATTACACTGAGTTGATTTTACATAAAATTTTTCTTTAGCTATGATTATTTTTTCAGAGTAGACTTTTAGTGTTTCAGTGGATTAAATATTAAGAACTCTAAAATTTTATAATGTACTTAAAAATTGTTTTTGAGGAAGTTTTTCTAATTTAGTCTCCCAAATTGGGAGTAGGGGTAATCAGCAATTTAAAAAGCAGGAAAATGTTTCATTATTATTTAAATTTACATTTCCTTTGAGCATGCTCAATATATTAATTAGCCATTTAAATTTTTCCCTCATTTTTTTTTCTTTTATTATTTTGGTCATAGATTGGTCCCCAGTTATAGGTAGAAGGATTTTATTTTTATAAAGAATATTGACACTAGTGAGTATTACATGTTTGCAAATATTTTCCACAGGTTATGGTTTGTCTTTTTACTTTAGCTTAACATGTTTATTTGTATAAATACATATGGATATTTTTAATTTTTAGTTGCCAATTCTATTGAATTTTTATTCTATATTATCCTCATTGCTTCCCATTATAGATATTCATAGTTTTGCTATGTTTTCATAGAAACATTAAAAATTTAAAACTCATTAAAAATTTTAACACTGAGCCAAATAATTCTGTTTTTTAACCTATTAAAAACAAGCTTTTCATCATAAGAAAAAAAATACTATTACCATAATCTGACTTTGTCATTATGTAAAACACCCCTAATAATAATTCTATACAGAATACAGGTAGATGTATTTTTTACTAATAAATGCCACCATTAAATATGCCCTTTCACAGGTTTAATAGTCCTTATAAGTCTGTAAGCACCAATGCTTCCATTGTATTAAATAATAGTAAAATACATTTTTATTCCCTAGTTATCTGGGTTTAGAAACAGACCTCAATTTGTTATGTGAAAAACAAATGCACCAAACAATTAAGGAGAAGATTTTATTCAGGCTACTGCAATAAAGTGAATATTCACTAATGTGAACCATCTGAAAGCAAAGGAAGGCCACTTGGGGCTTAACGGAGGTAGGTATGTAAGGGATGCATTCACCAGTCTTGTAGAAGTCATGAAAAAAGTGGAAACAGCTTTTACCTTGGAATATATAAGGGGAAAGTGACTTCTTTGCAGTGATTAGCTGATTTCTAAGTACAAAAAGATTGGGGAGGTGGATATTTCTCAACTGTTTCTAGTTTCCAAGAACACAGAGCTAATGTAAAGCCCAAAATTATCATTTAATATGTAATGTCATGTGGATCAAAGACACATTTAAGTATCGACTGTTGAATTCTCTAATCATTTGTCTTGGTGAGGTGGAGACATGAACAAACCTGATGATTAATTACAAAAAGACAGTTCTGATATTTTCAGAATCAAAAGATTCACCAATTTCTTCCTATCCACAATGTAACTGCCCGGAGAAGGTATTTTTAAATGAACTATAACTATTCATAAAACATTTTAAAACCTTCGAACATGGGGAAATTATTTTCTTATGCCAATCCAAAACATTCCCTAGGGTACTCCAAGTACTTTGTTGAAGTACTCAAGTGAAGAAAGTGTGTTCAGAAGGCAGACTCATTAGTAAGCAAATTGTAAAAGGAGCAGCTACCATAGATTTTTTTGTTTGTTTGTTTCTCATGATAATGAAAGTTTGCCTGAAAAATAGAGCCAAGTGACTAATTGTGGCTGAAATTGGGCAATTACTCCTCAAATTAGCCAAATGCAGGTGTAATTATTATTTTAATAATACCAATTTCTTGGTGGTAATTTCCAAATGGGAGCCTACATTTGGTGGAGACACAAGAACTCCAGCTACATGCCATATAGCAAATATAATCTTATAGGAAAAATATGAGTGAAATTAATTTATATAGAGAGAAAGAGAGTAGGGAAATAATGGAGTAAAGAGGAGATCAAGTGTTAACATTACAACATTAAATTTCCTATGAAAATGGCCATAGAAATTTTCAAATGGGGAAAAATATCCTAACACTTGAAGTTAAGATAAGTATTTAGCATATATGAGAATCCAAGTGGATTTCTGAAATGAATCATACTTATCAAAATTATTTTAAAAATTCTCATCAATGGAAAATTACTACTCTATGTTCTTATAACTCCTTACATTTCTATTTCTTTATTTTTAATTACTATGGGTACATAATAGTTGTATAGCTTTACAGGGTACATGTGATGTTTTGATACAAACATATAATGTGAATTTATCAAATCAGGGTATTTGGGGTAACCATCACCTCAGGCATTTATCATTTCTTCGTGTTAGGAACATTCCAATTCCTCTCTTTTATATATTAACCTTGTGGACTTCAACTTTGCTATATTCTCTTATTAGTTCCGGGAGTTTTCTTTGTTGTCGTGAATATTTTGAGATTTTCTATATAGACAATGATGTCATATGCAACAAAGACAGTATTATTTCTTTCTTTTCATTCTGTATAGCTTTTATTTCCTTTTACTGTATTATTGCATTAGCTAGGACTTCCAGTAAAATGTTAAATAGAAATGGTGAGAGGAAATTTCCTTGCCTTGTTGCTCATGTTACCAGGAAAGCATCTAGTTTTCACCATTCACTATGGTAACTGCAGGTTTCTTGTAGATATTATTTCTCAAGAAGAGGATGTTTCCCTCTATTCCTAGTTTGCTATCATAAATGGATGTTGGATTTTCTCAAATGCTTTCATATTTTAATTTCCTATCTTTCACTTTTCATAATAATTTTTGTCTTCTCTGTTTTTCTCTGTTACCTTGAGTAGACTTTTGTCAATTTTATTGTTCTTTTCATAAGACCAGGTTTTCCTTTTACTGACTTTTCTCTATTGATATCCCATAATTTATTCATTTCTTCTCTGTGTTATGTATTGTCTTATGCATACTTTGAGTTTAATTGGCTCCTCTTACTTTTAGTTTTCTAAGTAGACACATACTATTGATTATAGATCTTTTCGCGTAATGTATGGGTTCATTAGTATAAATTTTCCTATAATCTTTTACTGTATTCCACAGATTTTGATATATTTTATTTTCATTTAATTCAAAATAATCTTTAATATTTCTTGGGACTTTTTGATCCACACACTATTCAGAATAATGTGTTCAATCTGTGCTGTTTAATCTCCAAGTATTTGTGTGTTTTCAAGCTATCTTTCTGTTAATCATTTCTGGATTGATGCCATGATGGTCTGAGAGCATATTTTGTATTACTGTGATTCTTTCATATTTGTTAAAATGTGTTTCATGTTCCAGAATGTGGGATACCTTGGTGAATGTTCCATGTGAACTTGAGAAGAATATATTTTCTTCTGTTGCTGGTTGAAGTATTCTGTTTTTCAATTGAGTATACTGTTTAATGATGTTGTTCAATTCAACTATGCTTTTCCTGATTTCCTGCCTGCTGGATCTCCTATTACTGATAGAGGGGTGTTGAAGTCTCCAACTATACTAGCGGATCCATGTATTTCTCCTTGCAGTTCTATGAGTTTTCCCTCATTATGTTGCCACATTGTTTTTATGCACGTACACACTAAGGATTGCCTAGTCTTCTCAGTGAATTGACCACTTTATAATTATGTAATGCCTCTGTATAACTGAGATTTCCATGCTGTGAAGTCAGCTTTGTCTGAAATTAATATATAGCTATGTCAGCTTTCTTTTTGTTAGTGTTAGCATGGTATATCTTTCTTCATTCCTTTGTATTTAATGTATTTTTGTTTGTTTAAAGTGGATTTCCTCCATACCATGCTCGTGGGTCAGCAGACTCAACATCGTTAAAATGTCTATACTA
>VBSM01003211.1:4765807-4779200 GCA_008086735.1 Cheirogaleus medius
TTTGAAACCTTAAAATTTGTACCCCCATAATATGCTGAAATAAAAAAAAATAAAGTGGATTTCCATTTGACAACATATATTACATGTTTTTTTTTAAATTCACTATGACAGTGCTTATCTTCCAATTATTCTATTTAGACCATTGACATTTTATGTAACTATTGATTTAGTTGGGTTAATATCTTTCTTCTTTATTCTTTTCTTTGTTGTTCTTTCTTTCCCATCTTGCATTCTTTTTCTACCATCTCTGATTTTATCATGAATCTTACCTGATTTCATTTTTCTCCCCTCTTAGCATATCAATTACAGGGATTTTAAAAATAGTTTTAGTGATTGCCTTTCAGTTTGCAGTACACATTAACAACTAACTCAAGTCCTCTTTTGCATAACACTATACTACTTCACTGGTTGTGTAAGTACCTCATGAAAAATTATTTTCAATGTCTCACTCCATGTCCTTTGTATTAATAACTTGCTGACATATATATCACTTATGCTTAAGCTATAATTACCAAATACATTATTGCTTTTTGTATTTTGAACAACCTGTCACTTATCAGATTAAAAATTTTAAAAACCTAACTTTTTTTACCTTCGCTTATTACTTTTCTAATGGTCTACTTTTCTTTATCATTTTTATTTTTTGTGAGTTTGTAACAGTTCTTTCAAGGCAGGTGCACTGGTGAACAAGTTTCCTATATTTTTGTTTGTCTCAGAAAGCCTTAATTTATTCTTTGCTTTTCAAAAACTTTTTATTTTTAATCATTATGGGTGCATAATAGTTCCATTATTGATGTGATGTTTTGATGTTCTGAACATCCATGTGATGTTTTGATACAGGTGTACAATGTGAATTAATCAAATCAGACGTTTGTCATTTCTTTGTGTTAGAAATATCCCAATTCCACTCTTTTGGTTGTTTTAAAGTATATCCTAACTTATTGTTTATTATAGTCACTTTGTGGTGCTGTCAAATATTGTTCATTCTATCTAACTGTCTAACTATAATTTTGCGCTCATTAACCACCTCCACTTTATCTCCCACCCTTGCTACCCTTCCCAGCCTTTGGTAACCATCATTCTACTCTGTCTCCATGATATCAATTGTTTTTTATATTTAGCTCCCATATATGAATGAGAACCTATGAGATTTGTCTTTCTGTGCCTGCCTTATTTCGCTTAACTTAGTGTTCTCCAGTTCCATCCATGTTTTTGCAAATGGTAGCATCTCACTTTTTACGGCTATATACTATTCCATTGTGTGTATGTAGCACAATTTCTTTATCCATTCATCCATTTATGGATACTTAGGGCAATTCCAAATCTTAGCTATTGTGAACACTATTGCAATAGACATGGAAGTGCAGATATCTTTTCAATATACTGAATTCCCAAACTTTGGATATATACCTAGCCGTGGGAATGCTGGGTCATATGGTAGTTCTATTTTTAGTTCTTTGAGGAACCACTATACTGTTCTGCATAGTGGTCGTGCTAATTTACATTGCCGCCAACAGTGTACAAGGGTTCCTCTTGTCCACACCCACACCAGCATTCAGCATTGCTTGTCTTTTTGATAAAAGCCATTTTAACTGGAGTGAGATGATATCTCCTCATGATTTGGGTTTGCATTTCTCTGATGACTAATGATGTTGAGCATATTTTCATATACCTGTTGGCCCTTCATATTTCTTCTTTTGAGAAATGTCTATTCAGACCCTTTGCCCATGTTTTAATAGGGTTTGTTATTTTCCTATTGAGTTTTGGAGCTCCTCATGTATCCTAGTTGTTAATACCATGTCAGATGGCTAGTTTGCAAATATTTCCTCTCATTCTGTGGGCTGTGTCTTCACTTTGTTGATTGTTTCCTTTGATGTGTAGAAGCTTTTTAGCTTGACGTGATCTCATTTGTCCAGTTTTGCTTTGGTTGCCTGTGCTTTGTGGGTATTACTCAAAAAGTGCTTGCCCACACCAAAGTCTTGAAACGTTTCCCCAATGTTTTCTTTTAGTAGTTTCATAATTTCAGGTCTTAGATTTAAGTCTTTAATCCATTTTGATTTGATTTTTGTATATGGTGAGAGATAAGGGTCTAGTTTTATTCTTCTGCAAATGGACATCCAGTTTTCCCAGAAGAGACTGTCGTTTTCCCACTATATGTTTTTGGCAACTTTGTCAAAGATAAGTTCATTATAGATGTGTGGATTTATTTCTGGGTTCCCATTGGTCTATGTATCTGTTTTTATGCCAATACCATGCTGTTTGGGTTACTATAGCTCTGTAGTATAATTTGAAGTCAGGTAATATGATTGCTGCATTTTGTTCTTTTTGCTCAGGATAGCATTGGCTATTCTGGGTCTTTTTTGGTTCCATAAAAATTTCATATAATTGTTCCTCTTATTACTGCTTTTGTTGTACCCCATAGGTTTTGATATGTTGTGTTTTCATTTTCATTTGTTTTGAGAAATTTTTAAATATACTTCTTAATCTCTTCATTGACCCACTGGTCATTTAGGAGCATATTGTTTAATTTCCATGTGTTTGTATAGTTTCCAATGTTCCTCTTGTTATTGATTTCTAGTTTTATTCAATTGTGGTCAGAGAAAATACTTGATATGATTTCAATTATTTTTTTTATTTTTTAAGACTTGTTTTGTGACTTAATATATGTTCTATCCTTGAGAATGATCCATGAACTGAGGAGAAGAATGTGTATTCTGCTGCTGTTGGATGAAATGTTTTTTCTTGCTTCCCTTAGGATCTTTTCTTTATGGCCTTCAGGAGATTGATTATTAAATGCCTTGAGGTAGTCTTGTTTAGATTAAATCTACTTGGTGTTCTATGACCTTCTTGTACCTGAATATTTTTATCTTTCTCTAATTTTAGAAAATTCTCTGTTATTATTTCTTTGAGTAAACTTTCTACCTAATTCTTTCTCTTTCTACCTCCTCTTTAAGGCCAATAACTCTTAAATTTTCTCTTTTGAGGCTATTTTCTAGATCTTGTAGGTTTGCTTCATTCTTATTTGTTCTTTTTTCTTTTTTCTCTTTTCTCTTCTGACTGTATTTTCAAATAGCCTGCCTTCAATCTCACTAATTCTGTCTTTTACTTGGTCATTTCTGCTATTGAGAGACTCTGATGTATTTCTCAGTTTGTCAATTGAATTCTTAAGCTGCAGAATTTTTGTTTTTGTTTGTTTGTTTGTTTTTTAGTTATTTTAATCTCTGTTAAGTTTCTCTGATAGGCTTCTGAATTTTTTCTTTGTATTGTCTTGAAGTTCACTGACCTTCTTCAGGACAGCTATTTTAAATTTTTTGTCTGAAAGGTCACGTATCTCAATTACTCTGGGATTGGTCACTGGCATCATATTTAGTTTGTTTGGTAAGGTCATGTTTACCTGGATGCTCTTGAAGCTTACAGATGTTTGTCAATGTCTGGGCATGGAAGAATTAGGTATTTATTTTAATCTTCAAAGTCTTGACTTCTTTGAACTCATTTTTCTTGAGAAGGCTTTCCAGATATTCAAAGGGAATTGAGTATTATGATCTAAATCTTTGGTCACTGCAGCCATACGAGCACTGGGGTTGACATAGCCCAGTAATGCTGTAACTCTTGCAGACTCCTGGTACTACCACCTTGATAGATTTAGGTAAGGTACTGGAGAAGTTCCTGGATTACCAGGCAAAATTTCTCACTCTCTTCACTCATTCTCTGTGCTGGGCTACTGGATTTCGGGGAGGAGTGATGTGGGCATTCCTTCATGGCCACAAGCACCAGGTCACACTTGAACCTAGCCCAGTCTCACTTGACTATTGTCTGGCTACCTCTGATGTTTATTCAAAGCCTAAAAGCCCTTTAGTTAGTAGGTTGTGAATCCTGCCTGGGTCCTTCCCTTCAGGACAATATGTTTCCTTCTGGCCGAGGGTGGGTCCAGAAATGCCATCCAGGAACTAAGGCCTGGACTCAGAGGCTTAATGTGAGTCCAAAGTCTGTTTAGTACTTAATTTTACTATAGATGAGTTGGTACTCAAGTTACCAAACAGTATCCTCTGACCTCTTCCTTTTCCTTTTCCCAAGTGGAAGAAGACCCTCCCTGAGCCTTGCTGCCTATAGTTGGGGAAGTTGGTGACACATGCACTGGCTTGGCTGTCACTGTGATTGTCTCACTGGGTCATGTGCACTCCAAGTCCACTGGATCTGAGCCAGAACAGCTATAGGAATTGTCCAAGGACTGCAGCCTTTGTGGCCTGACCTTACAATATTCTGCCCTGTGCTGTGTTCCCTGTGCCAAGGAAGTCCTGAGTTTCAATGCGAAGTCCCATAATCAGTTCACTCTCCCTGTCTGGGCATGCAACTTCTATCCCCTCTCAGTGAGCTGGTGCAGCATTTCTCAGAGAGGGAGAGAGATGAGAGAGGGGTGACATAGGAAGTCTCAGATTGTCCTTTCTGCCCCCCTCAGTACCTCCTTCTTGGATATAATGTTAAAATCAGGTAGTATGATAGCTCACCTGATTTTTTATTCTTCTGAAAGTGCTTGCTTGTGGGGATAATTGTTGAATTTGGTGTTCATGCAGAGGGATGATCGTTGGAGGTTTCTATTCGGCTATCTTCCTCTGCTCCCTCCTCCACTTCTTACACCTGGAAGTCATTATCTCTTATTTGGATTACTGAAATAGCTTCCTAATTAGTCTCCCCTTTCTATGTTTTTGCCCACACTAGTCAACATGATCTTTAAAATTTATAGATCAGAGCAGACACTCCCATGCGCAATACTTAAAAGTATTCTACCACACTTACCAACAACTGAAAGACCCTTCCATGGCTTATGAGGTCTTAGAACTGATCATCACTAACATCATATACTATTACACTACACTACTGTAACTCTCATAACTCCTGACTTGTTCCTTCTGACCTGACTAGGCTGCTATTCTTCAATCATGCTAGGAAATTTTCTGCCTTAGGAATTTGGCAATCTCTGTTTGTTTTATAGATAACCTAATCACTTTCTCCTCTGTTTTATTTGAATGTCACTTTACACTTGAAGCAGAGCATAATGAGGAGTGTTCTCATTCTGAAGATCCCCTTAACTGTCTTGTTAGATCCAGGCTTGCTCAGCAACCTTAAAACCTTTTAATGGCTCCCCATCACTTATTGCAGGACAAATTCTAAATTTAACATAGAGCAAAGGTCTTCCACAAGCTGGCCCCCGACCACTTTCGCAGCTTCTATTTTTTGCCATTCTCTGCCTTGTGCTTTAGTTATAGATGATATAGAACTGTTTTAACTTTATACTTTCATACACAGCCTTATCTCACCTTCCTCCCACTGCCCCACCATTCTGTTTTCACTGCCTGTTTTTGTAAGGCAGGCAAGCCAGATGGCTACAAATAAAGTTTTATTGGACCAACAGTTATGCTCAGTCACTTACGTATTATCTATGACTGCAATTGCCCGACAACAGCAGAGTCGAGTAGTTATTGCAAAATGGTCTAAAAAGCTTAAAATATTTATTATCTGGCCCTTTGTAGAAAACATCTGCTAATCCCTGATTTAGGTTTAGATAGCAAGGGGCTTCACAGCCAAGTCAGCACATACTGTAACTTTTAGCAACTTGGGTTTATTTAGCACTTACTATGTCACAGACCTCTTGTAAATGTTTCACACGCATCATCTCATTTAAGTTTGATATCAACCCTCTAAGGTAAATATAATTATTTTAATTTTAGATATGATAGAAATGAGTTTTAGAAAGATTGAGTAACTGGATTGAGTTCTGAGGAGCATCTCCTCCATATCCTCTCCCAAATTAGAACCTAGCTTTGTCTGACTAAAACTCTGAATATTAACACTTAAGATACTTTATATAAAAACTATGCTTTTGTTTTTGTTCTTATATTAGATTTTTATTCTGAAATAATTATAGATTCACAAGATGTTGTATAGGGCTGTACAACAGGATGTAAACGAAGGTACAAGGACATTCCTTGTACTCTTAACCAGTCTTCCCCAATGCAACTTTTAAGCATAAAACTATATAACCTTTATACTTTTGAAATTTCGTGGTACCTAGCTGGGAAGGCCATGTGAACAGCAGATCCGGACTGGACGACAGGAGTTTCAGAAAACCATGCTGCAGTGTGTTATTGTCCACCACTCTCCCAGCGGGCAGCCTGGTACATACAAACCTAGAAGACCACGCCAACATTCACCAAATTTGTTAAATGAGTGCTGAGTGAGAATTCTTAGGGTCAGGAGCATTCCATGTCCCATGGTCTGCCATTAGTTCAGCACTATGAATACATATTAGATGACAACGAAAGGGGCTTGAGGCTGCTGATAAGCTCTGATGCACTATAAGAGGTAAAAATTAAGGTTCTGATACTTGATATTTTCTACAGTTAAATTATTTGTTTACTCTTTAATTTTTATTTTGAAATAATTATAGATTCATAGGACATTGTATAAAGATGTATATGGAAGTCCCATGTAAAATTTATCTAGTCTTCCCCAATGTTAATATTTTATACAGCTATACAACTATATAATATTAAAACCTATAAAACAATATTGGTGTAATCCTTCATGCTTCTTCAGATTTTCCCAGTGTAGGTACTCGTGTGTGTGTGTGTGCTTTCATATATACAATTTATCACATGTATAGCCTTGTCTATCACCATCCCCTAAACAGGATTTTCAACCACCCATTGCCACAAGGATCACTCATGTTACCCCTTTGTAAACACACATGTCCCCTCCCACACCATCCCGCACACTTAGCAACCTGATCAGTTCTTCTCTATACTTATGCTATTTCACAAGTGTTGCAAAAATGGAGCCATGAAGTATGCATTCTTTTGAGATTGGCTTCTTTTATTCTTGAGGTTTACCTAAGGTGGTTAAGTGTATAAATAGCCTGTTCCTTTTATTGTATTTATTTTTTATATCATCCCATGATATGTATGGATGTGTCATAGTTTGATTAAGCATTTGCCCCTGAAGGACATTTGGAGAGTTTCCTGTTTACAGCTATTATGAATAAAGCTGCTAAGAAAATTTGTGTACGAGCCCCTGTATGAAAATTATTTTTCATTTCTCTACAACAAATGCCCAAGAGTGCAATTGCTAGGTTGTATAGTAATTCTATTTGTAGTTTCAAAAGGAAATTTCAGGCTGGAGTGACTGTAACTTTTTATATTCCCATAAGCAATATATGAGTGATCCACTTGCTCCAAGTCCTCACCATCATTTGGTGTTATTATTTTTTATTTTTGCCATTTTGATAGGTTTTTAATCATTTCTCATTATGATTTTAATTTGCATTTCTTTAACTGCTAAAGAGGTTAAATGTCTTTTCATTACTTCATTTGCCATGACTGCTTCAGTAAAGTCTCTGTGCATGTCTTTTGCTCACTTTCTCATTGGATTGTTTGTTCCACTGTTGAGTTTTAAGGGTCTTTTACATATTATACATATGAAATTATTGTTGGATGTGTGACTAGAAAGTATTCACCATGCAGCTTATCATCTTTCTCAGAGAAAAAAGTTTTAATTTTGGTAAGTTCCAGTTTATCAGTTATTCCACTAATGGATGTTGGTTTTGGTGTGGAGGCTAAGAATTCTTTGCTGAGTTTTAGTTCCCAAATATTTTCTATTATTTTTTTCTAGAAATTTTATAGTTTTATGTTTTACATTTTAATCTGTGATCCATTTTTGCTTAGCGACATTTATTAAAGTCAAATTCTTTTGGCTATTTTGGGGCTTTGCCTATCTATATAAACCTTAGGATAAGATTGTCTATGTCTACCAAAAATGTGCTGAGATTTTGTAATTGTGTAACCCATAGATTAATTTAGGGAGAATCGATAACTTTACTATGTTGAATCTTCCAAATTACAAACATGGTATGTCTCTCCAAGTAACAGTTAAGTCTTTGATTTTTTTTTCATTAGCACTTCATGATTTTCATAATACAGAACCTGTACATGGTTTATAAGACATATATAATGTATCATTTTCTTTAGAAAAACTGTAAATGGTATTGTGTTTAATTTTTGTTTACACTTGTTCATTGTTGGTATCTAAAAATACAATTGACTTCTGTTGATCAGGTGTACCTCACCTCTTAAGTTTAAGTGTTTTTTACTTTTGTAGATTCGTTGAGGTTTTCTACATAGACAATCATATTGTCTGCCAAGGGAAATCCTTTTATTTCTTTCTTAAAAACCTGCATGCATTTTATTTTTTGTCCTATTGTGGTGTCTATAATTTCAAGTACTATGCCAAAATAGTGGTGAGAAAGAATCCCCATGCCCTGCTTCTGATCTCGGCGAAATGTACTCAGTCTTTCACCATTAAGTCCCTCTCTATTCCAGTATTAGGAACATTTTTAATCATAAATGAGTATTGAATTTTGTGAAATGCCTTTTTTGGTTTAATTGACTTTTCTACTTGGACCTGTAGTAATGGTGGGTTGCATTATTGATTATTGAATTTAGAACCAGCCTTGCATACATACCTGCAATAAATGACCCAATATGGTTATAGTGTATTATTGTTTTTACACATTGTTAGATTCAATTTGCTAAAATTTTGTTAAGGTTTTTTTGTGTCTAAATTCATGAGAAATTTTGTTTGTTTGTTTTTTATACTGACTTTGGTTTTTGTATTAGGCTAATACTGATCTCATAAAATGAGTTGGGAAGTACACTCTATTTTATAGAAAAGATTGTGTAAAATTACTGTTAATTTCTTCCTTATATGTTTGATAAACTTATATAATAAAACTATCTAGGCATAGAGATTTTATTTTCTGGAGCTCTTTAATTAAACATTCAATTTCTTTAATAGTTATAGGACTATTCACATTATATCATCTTGGCTGACTTTTGATACCATATTTTCTTATGGAATTAAATTCTTTTAAGTTGTTGAATTTTAAAGTGTAATTTTGTATGTAGTATCTCTTCATTATCCTTTTGATGGTTGCAGGCTCTGTTTGGATATTCCCTAATTCATTCCTCACATTGTTGAGTTATAGCTTATTTCTTTTTATCTTTGTTGATATTTCTAGATTTTATGAGGAGCTCTATCTTATGCAGTCAGTTAGTATGTGTGTGAAGATCACCTGAATCAAGTCTTGGATTAAACTGGACTTTACTCTTCTGTGTGGATTGCTATGTGTAGTCCCTCCAGTATCCTATCTGAATGGAAATACACAAAACACACACACACACATGCTGGTAGCTTGGATGGGGTTCTTATTTTTCCTTTGAAGTTTTCTGCTGTGTTTGACTTAACATGTGTTTATAATAAACACATGTTAATTTAACAACAGTAATGAAGCAGTGTTTCTTAAAAATAATAGGAATCCTTATTACCTTGAAACAACACGTAGTCAGAACTTTTAAAATTAAATGTTCTAAAATAAGGGCTTTAACATGTTGAATGCATTTTACTTTTAAGCTGGCATAGGCTTTTCAATTTTAAAAACTTGCTGACTAACATTTGGGACCATTAGCAATCAGGCAGTATGTAATTTGGAAGTGAAATCCTGCTGTATTAAATTCTGATCCTTTTTAATAAGATGCTTCTAGATGAGCTCAATTGTACACTGTCCAAAAGGTCAGTATTTATTATGCAAGAGAAACATGTAATGTGGCTCAAGAAAGCCAAAGGCCAACCTGACGAAGATTCTATTTACTGATAAAAACCTTAAATCCCCAACATCAGAGTCCCTCTGAAGACTTAAGCATTTCCCCACAGAAGATGGCTTCAGGCAAAGTATTATATGAATCAATGGTGTGGATTGAATTACAAATCATCTACATGACACCCAGGAGCATAAGCTAACAAAAATTTTGTGGCTGTTCATTACTGCACAGGGCACCACCTAGCTTGTGACTGCCCCATCTTTTGACATTAAATAGCAGATATATGCCCAAAGATCTTCTCTGTCTCTAAAAAACTCAAAAAGCCTCAAAAATTGTATAAGGTATCATCCCTTCTAGCCTTTTACTGAGAGTCTCTGTATTGGACTGTATCTAATACCATTAGAGGACTGTGAGTCACATATCCCAACTATACTATCGTTCTATGATAGAAAATACTAAATACCTTTTGTCAAAAATTCTAGTTATCCAAGTTAGACTTCAATGTGCCACACCAGTTTTGATAATTGAGGGTCATTTTTTAAATTTTATTTTTCATAGTAAAATACACTAAAATTGACTTTTTCTCTCCTTATTTTTGGGGGAGGTGTGATATAATTCTATGAGTTTTAACACATTTGTAGATTACCACCACAATTAGCTTAGAACGTTTCCATCGTCCAAAATAATCTGCCTTGTGAGAATCCTTTGTAGTCACAACCTCCCACAATCCCTGGCAACCACTGCTCTCGTCTCTACCACTATATTTTGTCTATCTGAAAATGTCATACAAATGGAATCAGACAGTATATAACCTTTTGAGACTGACTTTTGTCACTCAACAAAATGTATTTGAGATTTGTCTTAATCCATTAGTACTGCTATAACAGAATGTCTGAGGCTGGGTAATCTATAAAAAAATAGAAATTTATTTCTCACAGTTCTTCAGGCTGGGAAGTCCAACATCAAGGCAATGACAGTGTTGATGTCTGGTGAGAGTTGATCTCTGCTTCAAAGATGGTGCCTTGTTCTTGCATCCTCCAGGGGGCGGGAACATTGTGCACTCACATGGTGGAAGAGAAGGCAGGGCAAAAAGTGCCTATGCTAGTTCTCGCTAGACCTTTTATAACATATTCATGATAGTGGAGGCCTCATAAATGTATCACTTTTCCAAAGGCCTCCCATACCACCACAGTGCATATTAAATTTCAACATGGAAGAGATGTATTTTCAAGCCATAGTAAGATTGATCCAAATTCCTGAATGTGTCAACATTTCATTCTGCTTGTTGCTGAGTAATATTCCACCGTATGGCTGTACCACGTTTCTTTCCCCTGTAAGCTGCTGAAGGACATCTGAGTTATTTACAGATTTTGATAATTATTAATATATCATTTTTAGTAAAGTATTAATTTTCAGCCTGTTTTTTAATTTGATTCTTTTTGTATTGTTGAATTTTGATAGTTCTTTGTATCTGAAATGTGTATGTATGTGTGTGTATATATATACATATACTAAAAACAGATTCTATGTTAGATACATGATTTGCAAGTATTTTCTCCCATCTGTAGTTGAATTTTTCATTCTCTTAATAGTGTCTTTTGTGGAACAAAAATTTTAAATGTCAAATTTATTATTTTTATGGATTATGCTTTTGATATCATTTCTGAAACCTTTTTGCTCAGCTCTAACCCGTGAAGATTTTCATCCATTTTCTTATGCAAGTTTTATAGTTTTATGTTTTATACTAATATCTATGATACATTTTGAGTTAATATTTGTATAAGATAGAAGATGTAGGTTTTGTTACTTTTTTTATATGGATGATCAATTGATCATACACTATTTATTAAGAAGAATATCCTTCCTTTATCCACTTGCCTTTGTACCTTTGTTAAAAATAATTAGCCATATTGATATAGTTTTATTTCTGAAATTTATATGCTGTTCCATTTTTCTACTTGTCCTTCACATCACTAAAACCATATTGTCTTCATTATTGTAGCCTTATAGCAAATGTTAAAATTAGATAATGGGATTTTTTCCAATTTTACTCTTCTTAAAATTTCTTTTGGATATTTAGGTTCTTTTGTGTTCTTATATAAATTTTAGTATCGCCTTGTCCATATGTACAAAAAGTTTTCCTTATATTTTGATTGGAATTTTGTTAAATGTATAGATGAATTTGAAAAAAAATAATATGTTTACTACATTTAGTCTTCCAATCCATGAATATGATATATTTCTCCATTTGTTTATCTTTTATTTTTAAAAATAGATTAAAAAGTACAGTTTTGTTCCATGAAAACTTTTTTCATTTGCATATTGTAGTTTTTAGAATGTAGATCCTGTGCATGATTCATTAGGTTTATACCTAAATAACTTTCATAGAACTCTTCCAAATTTTATTTTTTCTTAGATTCCATTTGTAATTTTTCATTGCTAATATACAGAAGCATAATTGATTTTCATGTGTTGTCTTTGCATTGCTAAACTCACCTCTTAGTTCAAGGAATTTGAAAATTCCTGGAAATTTTCTCAATAGGCAGTCATATTATCTGCAAATAAAAATAGTTTTATTTCTTTTCTTCTGATTCATGTATGTTTTTACTTCTTTTTCTTCCTTTAATCCACTGGTTACACTTTCCAGTACAATGTTGAATAGGAGTGGTGAGAGTGGCATCCTTGCTTTGTTCCCTGTTTTAGGGGGAAAACATTCAATCTTTCACCATTAAGTAGGATACTAGCTGTAAAACTTTTTAGACACCCCTCTTCAGGTTGAGCAAGTTGTCTTCTATTCCCAGTTTGCAAATTTCCCAGTTTTACACAAAATCAATGTTGGATTTTGCCAAATTCTTATCCTGTGTCAATTGATGCGATCACGTTTTTTTCTTTTTTAGACCGTTGATATGGCAGATTGTATTAATTGATTTTTAAATATAGAACCAGGCTTACATTCCCAGAATAATCTCTACTTGGTCTATTTTATATGTTGCTGTAATTGATTTTTTGCTGTAACATATTTGTCTGGTTTTGGTATCAAGCCTTATAAATGAGTTGGAAGATATTTATATACTATTTTCTGGGAGAGATTTTTGTAAAGTTTGTATTATTCCTATAGGCAGGGAGATTTCTGTTTTGGAATGTTTGTATTAGAAATTTAATTTCTTTAATAGTTATAGGGTGATTCAGTTAATTTATTTTATCATGGATATATTATGGTAGTTTTGATTTCCAGAAAATGTTTTTTTCCATTTAAGTTGATGAAGTATATGCTTAGAGCTGTCTGTTGTATTGTCTTATTGTGCTTTAACGTTCAGCAAGTATTTAGTGCTACCCTCTCCATTAATTCTGATATTTGTTTATTAGTTTGGGGAACACTTTTAATGACAGCTAATTTGCAACATGCTTAGGTTATAATCTTCCTGTACTTTGTAAGGGAATCAGTAAAGAACATTTTGGTAGTGTAAAACATAACTTCCCCTTGCAAAAATGGGATATAATATAGCCAAATGATATCAACCAGACTCTGGGGGCAATAAATATTACCAAACTTATTTTTTTTTCTGAAGTAGAGTAGGTTACAGACCAATTCCATTCCAAAAAATCCATTCCTGGTACACAAGAAGATAAGTGCAGAAAGTAGGAATAAGCATTTATAAAGCATTCAGCAATATGACAGTAATTTTATGTCTTCTGAATAAATAAAACATAAAAATGAAGTTATACTTTGAATATCTTTTTAT
>VBSM01003211.1:4779300-4823175 GCA_008086735.1 Cheirogaleus medius
CTCCTAAGATTAATTCTTAAGCTGCACAATTATATGGCAAGTCTGCTACACTTTGGATTTTTATAAAAATGTCCACTTGTGGCAAAATAGATTTCATAAAAACAAAACTGTCTTTCACTGCACTTACTTTGAGAGAACCACTTCGTAGGAACTGTCCCACCAATCCATCACTGTCTTTCCTTTAAAAAAAATAGCACAGCAAATACTTCTGTTTATTCCTTTTCTAGGGAATCATTTCCATAGTCAAAGTGGAAATGCACTCAGTATCTATAATTTATTTAAAATATTTTTTTCTTTCTTTTAAAGGTGGAGTCCAAATATATTCATTATTCTCTTAACATAGCCCTATTATTAAGCAGATAGGGCTGTCTCTGCCATCTTTGCTTATTGATTTTTAGTAATTGAGTTTCAGTTTAACCATTTTTATCTTCTATCAACCATAAATATAATATCTGTATCTACCAAATCTTCTTCATATTGTTTCTAGGTCATTGACAATCTTTGCAAGTACTATCATTAATTCTTTGTTTTTATTTAATTTTGGCATTTTTAATTATAAGCTTAAAGTGCAGACATTTGATGCTTCTACTAAAATTACATCTTGCCTACTTCATCTGTAATTTTCTGATTTTTTTGTGTGTGTATATGTGTGTGTAATCATTGTCAATTCTTAATTTATTGTGTTTTCTTTCATTGCTTTCTAAATTTTTAAAGTTATGTCAAATGAGAGAGTAAATTAAGGGTATGGCCTGCCCAAGGCAAATAACTTACAATTTGGAAAAGTTTCACAATATATAATGAAGCATAGAGGCAAATAATCAGAGATATTAACCAAATTTGAGATTTTTTTCTTAAAAGAATAGTGTGTGTGCGACTAATGGTACATAGAACTAATGAGAAGTAAAGAGGCAAGAAACCTACTGAGCCTTTTGAGGGAATTTCAATGACAAAGAAACAAGGAACCTGTTTAACAAGCTTCTCTTTGATGAGCTTCTGCAAAAAAGGAATGTGGGAAAACTGGGCAACATCGAAAGATAGCACACCAAGCCATGGCACTTTAGATGTGACTGAGGAAGATGGCAGACAGGGAAGAGTGTCAGAGAACTTAAATTCCACAGTCATATAGAATAATGGACAAGTCTAATCAAAGAATTTTCCCTGCCTTATTCACCGTTCTGTGGAACAATCACTGATCTATTTCCCATCCTTTTCTTTTTCAAATGAAGGATTTACTGTTATTAAGTTGTCTCTGTTCCAATACTGTATGTTGCTGGGGGAGGGTGGGCAGAGCAAAAAAATGTCTTTTGAACTCCAAGGTAACTGGACCATGAAGGCACTTCAGTACCTGATGCAGAATAGTGTGTCTTACCAAGAGAACCAGAACCGGACCTGCCTGCAGTTAGTAATGAAACTTTTGATTATTTTCTTTGTAAACAGAGTAAGGTTAATGTGCAGGGAGAAAAGAGTGAAACTTGTAGTTGATGACAAGAAGGGTAGATTATGACCCCCCCAAAAAAAAAGAAAAAATGCTATTTGTTTATCAAACCCTGTTTCATTCCCCTTGGAACATAGGAAAGCTACAATTATCACATTTCCTGGATGAATAGGGCCATTTTACTATGACCCAGACAACAGAATGAGTGTACTATTGATGCTCATCAATTCTGAACTTGGCCCCTAACCTGTCTTATATAATATTCTATGATTTATTTCTTCCATGATCTGCCGGACAGATAAAACAAAACAAAACAGAGCAAAGCAAAACAAAACAAAACAAAACCACTGAAGTCTTGAGGACTGTAGGGCATGACACAGTCTCTATACCAATGATTCCCAATGAGGTAATTTCCCTCCCTGACCCAGCAAACATTTGACAAAATTTGAAGACATTTTATTTGTCAAAACTAGGATGATAGTACTGGACTCCAGTGGGTACTAGCTTGGGATGCTCATGAACATTCTACATGCACAGGACAGTTGCCCACAATAAAAAAATTATTCAACCCCAAGTGTCAGTAGTACCAATGTTGTTACTAGAAACCTTGCTCTAGACAGATGGCATTTTGGTGCTTGCATGACTATATAGAACAGAGTCCCTCTGCCCACTTTCATTAGATGATAAATGGGATATACAAACTTTTATTGTATTAATGTGCTGAAATTTTTTTGGCAATGTTCTCTAATATGTAGAGAATATTAAATAATTGGTGTAAAGGCTTACTAATAGCTACCTTGTAGAATTGATAATAAGGCTAAATTACTTTATTTGTAAAGCATTTAGAATAGTAACTAGTACAACTAGGTAGAATCTAAATATGTATGGTTACAAGGAGGCTGCTGCTCTTTTCCCATGATGTTCTCCCTTGTATGATATAAGTATAGTCGTGCTATAATGGCACATTTCACATAATGTGCCACATAATGACATTTCAATCAACAACAAACTGCATATATAATGGTGGTCCCATAAGATTATAATAGAGCTGAAAAATTCCTATTGCCTAGTGACATCACAGCCATCATAATGTCATAGTGCGAGGCATTACTCACGTTTTTGTGGTGATGTTGCTGTAAACAAACCTGTTGCACTGCCAGTCATATAAAAGAGTAGCACAGTACATAGTACTGTACATAATACATACTGTACAGTACATAATACTTGATAATGATAATAAACAACTATGCTACTGGTTTATGTGTTTACTATATTGTACTTTTTATCCTTATTTTAGAATGTACTCCTTCTACTTACTAAAAAAAATATTAGCTATCAGTCTCAGGCAGGTCTTTCAGGAGATAATACAGAAAAAGGCATTGTTATTATAGGAGATGCCAACTTGTATGTGTTATCACCCCTGAAGACCTTCCAGTGGGACAAGATGTGGAGTGGAAGACAGTGATATTGATTATCCTGACCCTGTGTAGGCCTAGGCTAATGTGTGTGTTTGTGTCTTAGTTTTTAGCAAAATAGTTTAAAAAGTAAAAAAAATTGGAAAAACCTTATGGAATAAGGATATAAAGAAAATGCAGCTGTACAATGTGGTGTGTTTTAAGCTAAATGTTATTCCAAAAGAGTCAAAAAGTTAAAAAAACATTAAAATGTATTAAATAAATAAATTACCATAAGTTAAGGTTAATTTATTATTAAAGAAAGAAAAATATTTATTTATAAATTTAGTGTAGCCTAAATGTACAGTGTTTATGAAGTCTACCGTAATGTACAGTAACGTCCTAGACTTTCACTTCCACTCACCACTCTCTCACTCACTCACCCAGAGGAACTTCTAATCCTATAAACTCTATTCATGGTAAGTGTCCTATATTGATATACCTATGTTGATATACCATTCTAAATTTTTTATACCATATTTTTACTGTACCCTTTTCTGTGTTTAGATATGTTTAGATACAGAAATAATTACCATCGAGTTATAATTGCCTGCAACAGTTAGTGCAGTAACATGCTGTTCAGGGTTGTAGCCTACGAGCATTAGGCTGTCCCATATAGCCTAGGTAAATAGTAGGCTGTATCATCTATGTTTGTGTAAGTATATTCTATGATGTTCACACAAAGACAAAATCCCCTAAGGATGCATTTCTCAGAACCTACCCCATCATTAAGGAGTACATTACTGTCTTATTATTTTACAATTTCCTCTTGCAGTTGAGGAAATTAAGACACAGAGAGGTTAATCAAGTTGACTGTATTCATAGAGTAGGTATTAACAAATACTAAAACTGGTATATGGACCTGGACGATCTGACCCCCAAGTTCATGTCAATACCACACTACAACTATCTTTCTTTGGAAAGGAAAAAGCTTCCACAGAAATGGAACATTTCACTTAAATTGAAAATCTTTTCTTCTCTGTGAATCAACTAATTATAGAATCAGCTGCCCATGGAAACTCAACATTACTAAGAGGTATATCATACAGAAATTCAGATAATTGTAGAAAGTTTCCATAATATATCCATGCTTCACGTGGAGTGGTGGCTGGTAATCAGAATAAGCAGAAAATTAAATATTGAAATCTTGTATTTCATGTAGAGGCTTCCCTAAGCAAAATAAGCAACTATGTTGAGATATAGCTCACCTGCTGAGACTGCTCAGATACCAGGCTGCTGGATCACACTGAATGAGTGATTGAAATTTATAGCAAACAGCCCTATAGCTGAAAATCTGAGCAAAATATTCTGACAGAGTCTATCTTTATAATGAGAAAATAAAAAGAGTATATATTCATTGAGTTTGGGGGAAAATACCCTTGTATAAATCTCTATTCAATAAAAAGTATGAGAAGAAAACGTGAATTACTAAAGAAACAGGACATATAAAGAGAGTGGATCTTTATGTGTGGGGGATGCAATATGCCTACATTGGAGTCTCCACTCTCCCACTCAAGGTGATGCATATGTTCAATCCTTTTGGTTAGGGGATAAAGAACTAATACAGGATGTGTCAATCACAACTCAGGATAAGGAGTTCAGGGAACCGATGCAAAAATGGCCAATCAGAACCTTGGAATGTTGGGAAACAGATATCATATTTACGTTAGGGTTACTGATTTAGAACCATTTGACTACAGATCTGCAAGCAGCCATCTTGTCAGTTATATGGAGAAAGCCTGCATTTCTTTATTTACTCATTTCATGAGTTTTTGTTTTCTGTGTGTTGACGATGTGCCAGGCACTCCATCTAGTTCTGGGAGATAACACAGTAAATATAATGGATGTAATCAAAACCTTTAGAAGCTTACTTCCTAGTAGGAGAGACAGACAATAAACAAGTATACAATATGAGGTCAGTTTGAGGTAATGCTGTTTTTCTACACTAAAATAAAACTGAAGGATGGAATATAAATCAGGATAAGGTGGCTTAGATAGAATGATTAGGAAAAGGCTTCCTGAAGAAGGAGCAAATATATAAACAAAATAAGTAAGCAAACAAGGAAAATATCTGAAGGAAGGCAGAAGGAATCGTGAGCATAAAACTTAAAATTCAATCATTTAAATTTTTGCAGTGTGTGATGAAAGGGAAGAAAGAGAATGTGGTTGAAGCAGAATGAATAAGAAAAGAGTTGGCCTTCACAATCTGTGGGTTCTGCATCAATGGGTTCAACCAATCATAAATTCAAAAATAAAAATTGCATCTGTAGTGAACATGCACAAATTTTTTCTTATTATTCCCTAAACAATAGAGTATCACAACTGCTTACATAGCATTTACATTGTGTTAGGTATTATAAGTAATCTAGAGATGATTTATAAAATACAGGAGGATGTGCATAGATTATATGCAAATACTACGCCATTTTATATCAGGCACCTGAGCATCTGTGGATTTTGGTATAGCAAGAGATCCTGGAACCAATTCTCCAAGGATATGGACTGTATTTGTAGGAAAACAAGTTGTCAAGATAAAGGCAAGGGTATATATGACCTATTAGACTAAATAAGCTCTTCCAATCTGATTATAGTGGAAGGCCATGCAATGATTTGGTTAAGTGAGTGAAGTAATGAGATTTATGGCTATGCATAGAGTAAAAGTTTTGGTAGGCAAGATTGGAAGCAGAGATGCTAATAAACACATTAAGAGAGATTATCTAAACATGTTAGAAGGCTAATAAAGATTACAGAAGATAGGTTGCCCTTTTTGTGTACAGGTTGGTGGCAGTGGCAATGGTGATAATAAAATTAATGTATTTTAGAAATAGAGATGGTATAATTTAGCAGAAAAAAAAATAGGAAAAACAGAGCAAAGACAAACCATAAAAGTAGAGAACAAATAGCATTGTGATGGATTTAAATACAACTATATCAACAACCACATTAAATATTAATGATCTAAATACCTAATTGAAAAGGCAGATTTTGACAGATTGTATTAATATTAAAAAGCAACACACTACTATATGCTATGTATAAGACAATGTAAAGACACAAACAGATTAAAGATAAAGGAATGTGAAAAAAAGAAAACAATACCATGCTAACACAAATCAAAACAAAGCTGAAGTGGCTATATTAATGTAAGACAAAGTAAATTGCAGAACAAGAAAACCATCAGGAAAAAAGAGAGCCATTTTGTAAATAATAAAATAGTCAATTCAACAGTGGACACAATAACTCTAAGTCCTTTGAATCTGAAAACAAAGTGTACATGAAGCAAACACTGTTAAATGAAAAATAGAAATAGAAAAATTCGCTATTGTAATATGATATGTAAATATCAAGCTCAATAATTCACAGAAAATTAGACTGAATATAAGTGAGAATATATTACAAAAAACACAATACAATCAATCAACTGGACAAACTCAAGTTTTATATATATTTTATATGTTCAAGTTTTATATATATTTTATATGTTCAAGTTTTATATATTCAACTCAAGTTGAATGTTTTATAAACACGACATTCTAACTAACAATAGCAGAAAACACATTCTTTTCAAATACATACTTAGCATTTACCAAGATGCACCATAAAGAAAGTCTATCAAACACATCTCAATGTCAATGTGTTCAAATCACACAGAATACGTTATATGACCATAATAGAATTAAACAAAAAGGTAATCAGTCAATAAATCATCATCAACATTACTGGCATCATCATCATCTCTAATATTTGGGAAATTCAATGGGAAATTATATATTTCAAAACTGATAAACAATATATGCAGTCATCACAAACCCAGTATTTTACTTAATGGGGAAACACTAGAGTCATTTCCATCATCAGAAACAATGCAAGGATGCCTATAATCTTTGCTACCCTTCAAAATTGTACCAGAGCTATTAGCTAATGCAATTAGACCAGATAAATTAGACACATAAGAATGATAAAGAATGAGTAAAGCTATCTTTAATATGAAAGAATAATAGTATACCTGGAAGACCCTATGTAAACAATAAAAACACAAAGTCAAATGATTAAAGAACTGTGTAAGATGTTAGGATATAAAAATACCATTAAAAATCAATGCCTATAGACCAGCTTCCTGCAGAACAATGTGAGGGTCTCTGCTCATTCAGTCCCTAGAGAAACTGGTAAAAATTATTAATATTTTTAAAGTTAATAAATAAATGAGTATGGAAATGGTACCAAGGGAAAATACCAAATGAAGAAACATCTGTTCAAGAAAATCTATTGAAATTTCGTAAGAAATATATGTCTGTGGTATTTGAACCAAGACCTCTCTTTCTGTCCCCTATCCCAGCTCAGGGAGGCAGCGAATAAACTCCAGACTGCTACAACCAAAAACATAAGTCTTCTTCTCCAACCTGCTCTCAGATGCAGTACTTCAGCATTTCTCATCTGTGCCTAGCTGCCTTTCACTGAGGCTAAGCCCTGTGTGAGGGTGGGTAAGTGGTGGCAGGTCTCTTCCGCCCAGCCCACACTCATGGAACAGAGGTTCTACCTTGGGCTTGGCTCACAGAGAATACTGGGATCACAGAGGCCTTCTCACAGCTCCTAAGGCAGTGGCTGCATGCCAAAAGAAGCAAACCAAGAGGAATCTATTTCTAAGTGCACAGCTACAAGAATGGGGTGTCACTAAAAAAGATGCTTGCCATTGTCCCCATTCTCACTCCCCTTTACAAAACATTGGTTCAAAGATTTTGCCTGCGGTGGAGGGAGAAGCAAGCCGTAAAACAGATAGTTCCTAATCTCTTTTTTAAGGAAGAGATTTCATTTGCAACTGAGTGTGGATTAAACCTACAAAACCTCTCAAAACAATGGAAGTCATAACTTTAAGAAAATTACTTTTAAGAAAATTGGGAGGAGATTCATGGATCTAATAAAGATACAGCCTAGCTACTTTGCAGGAGAGAATCAGACTGCTAGGAAGAGTACGTCTGAGATAAGAACAAATATCAAACACTGACTCCCTGAAAAGAGTCCTTGGAAAGGGCCACAATTTGAATAGACTAGTCATAGAGGAATTCTCGTACTCCAGGGCAATGTTGAAAACAATAAAGCAATTGGCCCATAATTAGTGGAGCTTAACAGCTAAGTATGGTCAGGGAAAGAGGACAAGAAAGCCCTACAGCTGTCACCACAGGGTAGCCGTGGGTATACTCAAAGTGCACAGTTTGGGGAAGTAACATCAGAGACTTAATACTGTGGAGGGAATTAGTTTTACTAAAATAATTCATGCAGTCACTGAAAAATTAGAAAACTAATAACAATAACAAGCCTGGGGGTGGGTGAGAGGGTAATGTACCCAGAGTTGCTATATTATCTAAAATGTACAATGTCCCCCCCAAAGTTAGGAGGCATGCAAATAGGGAAATATGACCCATACACTGAAATAAAAGTAGACAACAGAAATTGCCTGTGAGGGCAACTGAATGTTGGATTTAACAGGAAAAGATTTCAAAGTAGTCACTGTAATTATGTTTACAGAACTAAAGGGAAGCTTGATTAAAGAAGTAAAGGAAGGTATGATTACAATGTCACATCAATATAGAAAATATCAATAAATAGATACAAAAAGTACAATACATAAGGAACTCAAACAACTCTATAGAAAGGAAACTCTATAGAAAGGAAACAAATAACCCAATTAAAAATAGGCAAGAGACCTAAAGAGACATTTCTCAAAAGAAAACATACAAATAGCCATCAGATATATGAAAAATTGTTTAATATCACAAATCACTAGGGAAATGCAAATTAAAATCACAGTGAGATATCACATCGCACATGTCAAAATGGATACTATCAAAAAGACAAAAGATAACAAGTGTTGGCAAGGATATAGAGAAAAGGGAACATTTGTACACTGTTGGTAGGAATGTAAATTAGTACAGTCATTATGGAGAATTACATGGATGTTCCTCAAAAAACTAAAAATAGAATTACCCTATGATCCAGCAATCCCACCTCTGCATATTTACCCAAAAGATTGAAATCAGTGTATCAAAGTGATGTCTGTACTTGCATGCTCTTTGCAGTACTATATATATACTCTATATATACATACTATATATATACTATACTATACTATGGCTATACTATATACTATGTATATACTGTATATCATAATAGCCAAGTTATGGAAGCAACCTAAGTGTCCATCAGCAGATGAATGGATAAAGAAAAGGTGATATGGCCGGATGCAATGGCTCACGCCTGTAATCCTAGCACTCTGGGAGGCCGAGGTGGGAGGACCGCTTGAGCTCAGGAGTTCAAGACCAGCCTGAGCAAGAGTGAGACCCCATTTCTACTATAAATAGAAAAAAATTAGCCAAACAACTAAAAATAGAAAAAATTAGCCGGGCATGGTGGAGTGTGCCTGTAGTCCCAGCTACCCGGGAGGCTGAGGCGAGAGGATTGCTTGAGCCCAGGAGTTTGAGGTTGCTGTGAGCTAGGCTGACACCACGGCACTCTAGCCCGGGCAATAGAGTGAGACTCTGTCTCAAAAAAAAGAAAGAGAGAAAAAAAAGAAAAAGTGGTATATGTCCACAATGGAATACAATTTAGCCTTAAAAAATTTTGTCTTTTGTGGCAACATGGTCAACATGGATGAAATTGGAGAACATTATGCTAAGTGAAATAAACCAGAGACAGAAAGAAAAATACTGCATATCCTCACTTACATGCATAATCTAAATAATCAAACTCAAAGAAGGAGTGTAGAATGGTGGTTAACAGAGGTTGGTGGGGGTGGGGGAGAAATGGAGGAATGATGGTCAAAGGGTACAAACTCTCAATTATATAGAATGAATAAGTTTTATTTTTTTGTTGTTTTTACTTTGAGACCTAGTTAACAGCATGGTGAATACAGTAAATAACAATGTATTGTACATGTCAAAGTCTCTAAAAGAGTAAATTTCAACTGTTCTTATCACAAAAATGATAAGTATTTAAGGTAATGAGTATGTTAATTAGCTATATTTAATTATTCCACATTGTACTTATAAATTATAATATCTTTGTACACCATAAATAATATAACTATAATCTGTCAATTTACTATTAAAAAATAAAAATTAAAAAACATATTAAAAAAAGCTCTAAAAAAGAGTGAAAGTACAATAACTAAAATTTTAAACAGACACTAGAGTGGCTCAACAGTAAATATGAACTAGTAAAAGAAAGAATTAGCAAGCTTGAAGCTAGATCAATAAAAATTAAGCAAGCTGAATAGCACAGACAAAAAAATAATGAAGAAAATGAAGACAACCTCAGAGAAATATGGGAAATATGGGCACCATTAAGCACACCCACAAACACATAATGGGATTGCCAGAGAAGTTATAGACCTGGAAGTATGAACTAATAGGACAAAAATAGAAAGCAACAATAATTTATTATATATTTTGAAATTACTAGAAAAGAGGATTTGGACTGTTCACAACACAAAGAAATGAAAAATACCTGAGGTGATGGATATCCCATTACTTTGATTTGATCATTGCATGCATGTATCAAAACATCACATGTACCCCATAAATACATACAATTATTATACATTGCTTAAAAATGGAAAGTGATAAAAATGAAGAGACAGGAAGGACAAAGAAGCAACAATATTTTTCTAATAAGAGTTTGAAGTAAGAAACATATGTATATAGAGAAAGGAGACAATTAAATTATCCAAAAGCAGAAGAAAAATTCTCCATCAATTAAGAAACACATGTTTTGAAGAGTTCAACTGTTTTCTGAGATAAATGACTATAATGACTTAACACTAAAAAAGCTGGGTGGTATTTTAGAATTCCAAAGATAAGAAGTAAATTCTAAAAATCCCCCAAAGAGAAAAAAGATTACAGTTTAGAAGGATATTAAAAGCATCTTGGCATTAGATATCTTATCAGCGCTATATAGAAAATTAGAAAAAAATATAGAAGACATGGGAAGAAAAACTTAAAGTTTTTAAGTAAAATCATTTTGGATCTAGAGTTTTCTGCAGCTAAGCCAGGATTGAAATTAGGGATCAAAGTAAAGATATTTTTAGGACATTTAAAAACTATTTTTGCATTTAGGACCTCTCTGTTATGTTTTGTAAAAAAGAAAATTCTTACAAACTAGAAAAAGTGTTCAGAAATACAAATTTATGAGACACAAAATGGGTAGAGAGACAAAACAATAGTATTAATTTTAGTTGGCTCAATAATTTTTTGACAAAGAATGTAGTAAGGAAGAGTAATTATTTTATCACGAGAGAGTGGACAAGCACAAAGCAAAAATTACAATGTTAGAAATAAGTTAAAATACATCATTAATCATCATAACATCCAAAGAAACAGATTTAGTGGAACACACAGAAGATTTATAAAAGCAATGATTAATATCCTCATGAGAATAAGAAAAGATATTAATTTCCTGTTGAGAAATGTGTAGAAGAAGGGAAATTAAAATGTGGTGAGGTTTTTCGTTGGTTTTCTATTTGGTTAGACGACATGGATCCTGACTGCCTCTACATATTGAGAAAATATAAACACAAATCCATATGTGCTAAAATTAAAGTGTAAGTTCCCAGGATATTAGAAATACTTATGATATAGTATTGAAAATATTTATTTTTTTTTACTATATGTAAAATTTTACAAAGAAAAGTCGATCAACTCAGCAAAGGCAGGATATTATAATGTCAAATATTCATTGTCTCCCCTATTGCCATTGTTAGTATTTACATAAATTACCTCTGTTGCTCTCCTGTCTTTGAGCAAAACATTTTGGTGTCCTCTTACCCAGCATGGTGGCGGCAGGGTGCATGGAGGTCAATGAAGGCTGCAGGCTGTCATGAGTGTGGTGACTCAAATCAGCTTACAAAAGCACCCAGAAGGAGGTGCTTCACGTTTTTCCGTCAGACTTGGGGTTTTCTTCCAAGCATCAGTGCCTCTGGCAGAGCAAGTAAGGCATGGTGAATGCATACACTTTTCAATTTATTTACATCAGTTAATCATGGTACAGGAGACTGAACCATTCTGCACCATTTAAAAGTACCTTGAACCTGCATTCTCTCTTATAAATTCAAGACCACATTTGTGGTTTTTGTTAGTTTGGATATAAAGTTTTGTGTTTTAGTTCAGAATTTTTTGAAACAATTACTTACACAAAAGTAACTGTAACTTACACAAAAGTTTTAATTCCAATACAACGAACTTTTTTTTTCTGAACGATTTGAGTAGGTTTTAATGACCTGATTGCCTATTACACTCCAATATTTCATTGTATATTTTTTCCAAATAAGAACATTCTCCTACATGACCGAACTAAACAATTGAGATCAGGAAATGAACATTAATGCACATGTACTATCTAATCCTCATATCTCATCAAGTTTTACTAATTGATCAATAATTTATTTATAGCAATAATTTCTTTTTAATTCAGAATCGCCCATTTTATTTGGTTGCTATGTCTCTTCAGTTCTCTTCAGACTGGAACAATTCCTCAGTCTCTCGAGTTTCTGTGCCTCAACACTTTTAGAGATTACAGGCCAGTTGTTTTTTAGAATGTCTCCCAATTTTAGTTTTTAATTATGGTTGCCTTGGGATGAAACTCAGGTTCTATATATTTGGCAGAAATTCCACAGGTGTGATGTGGCTTTCTTCTCATTATATCCTATCTGGTAACAAATATTTAAATTTGTCCTGTTACTAATGATTCCCATTTGGATCACTTGATATCTGCCAGGATGCATGGCCAATTATTTGATTCAATAGGTTATAATTCATTACTATTAATATTTCGATAGACATTGTCTATGATTTGTCAGGTGAGAGATTATATAAAATGGTTCTTATGTCTTTCTGAAATATCTCAATTATTCATTGAACACATTCTTACTTTATCACATGAAAGGTGTTCTAAGTACATCTTGCAGTTCTTCCTCCATCTTGAAATCAGACATTTCTCCAGAGCCCTGGTTCCTCTTCATGATGGATAGTAATTAGAAGCCAAGATCCGTATGCTATACGTGCTCATTGTTAATAGACATCACTGCTTCCAGGTCCTCAGAGTCATTTCCATCTATATTTATTTTTCTACCTATATACATGAGTTTCCAGTGATGACTTTGATTCTCATTTCATACCTTACGACATAGTTTAGTTTTTGCTATTTCTACATTTCCTTTTCTGTTTGTAGCTTGTTTTTAATGATAGTTAAAAAATAAAGCTGCTAATATCCTTATGACTTATATATTAAATTATTCAATATGTAACCATTGTCTTACATTCTTTTGTGCCCTCTGATTCACATGCTCACCATGCTGGGCCGCTCCCCCACATAGATGGTCTCCTCACCCTGCTAGTGCTCAGATGCCACACACCAGGGCAGCCCTTCATGTGACCACTCTCCTCACTTCCTTGGGCTTTGACACAGCACACTAGCTGCTCCCCTGAGTGGAAGTCCTCCTCATCCTGCTCACTCTCTGATACTTTACACCAGGCTGCCTGCCAAGAGTACATTTCTCACTATGATCAAGTTCCGATATCTTGCTCTGGGCCACTGTTCTCACCTAATCTGAACTGCAGACACCTACCTTGATCTTTCCCCACTAATGGATTTAAGATTGAATTATTCAAGAGGTAAAAATGGGAAAACACCCATTTCATTTATATTTAATGTAAAATATGCATAGTGTTTCAATGAAGAAAAGTGTGTTGAAATAATTGCAGATCAGACTCACATGCAGATATGAAAACAACTACAAATGCCAGTGTACCCTTTACACAGTTGCCCCAATAATAACATTTGGCTAAAAATAAGGTGCCACATCCCAAACAGAATACTGATGTGTGGATGTAATAAATCAACCTGACTCAGTTTCCCAGTCTTAGTTTATTCATTGTGTGTGTGTCCAAGGATGTACAGCTCCATACAAGGTTATCACTTGTGTAGGTTTGTGTATTCACTACCACAGTCATGACACTGCACTGTTCCATCACCACAAGGATCTCTGGTGTCATCTTTTCATAACTTCACCCAACTCCCTTCTGCCTCTGCCCAACCTTATTGCCAGCCCATGGCAACCACTATTCTTCTTCATTTCTAAAATTTTGTTATTTCAAAATGTTATATAAATGGCATCATGTAATAAATAACTTTTGGGGAGTTACTTTCTTTACTTATTGACCCAACTTATTGCACATATCAACAGCTCACTCCTTTTTATTAATGAGTAGTTCCATGATATGGATGTATCACAACAGAGTATATGCAACAAAAATTTACTTATATAATGTTCAAACACAGTTATAAATAATTTATGGATTTAGAACTTTAAATAACATTTATTTTTGAGAAAAAGAAGTGTCTGGGAGGATACAGGAAGAAATCGTCTCAAATTCTAAATAAATAGAGCATTACTATGCTTTATTTCTTGCTCTGAGGCTAGTCACATGGGTAGGCTTATTTTGAAAATTCATAAATATGTATCTCTATGATTTGCTCACTTTGCTTATGCATGTCATACTTCAATATTAATAAAAATATAGAATAAATATAAAGGGAAATTTAGAACATTTGATGAATTAAAAATCCTTATATAAAATAGAAATGATATTCAAAGTTAAAATTAAAAGTTTTAAGCAAACTAATTGCAATATTCCCAAAACAGTTTATTACCTTAATGTATAAAGAATATTTGTAAATCAAAATAAAAGGTCAGTGTAATGACAATAACCAATAAGAAAATGTAATGGAAATTAATCACTTCTTTCTAGAACCAAAACCATAGTAGCTGGTAACATAAGAGCAAAAAATGCACAAATAAAAAACTTTAAAACATTGCTAAAGGACAAAATAAAACCTAAATAAATGTAGAAACAACCTGCATTTCAAAGAAGTACCAGTAATATAAAGATTTCATCCTCCAAAATATATTATGAGGTGGGAAGAACAACGCAGAGAACTGTTTAATACCATTTGTGTGAGAGAAATAAAGATAAAGATTATATGTATATGAACACGGGTATAATTGCATAAAAAAGCAGCACTGTAGTGGCAAACACCAAGTTCCTGAAAGTGTTTATTTCTGCTCCAGAGAATTGAGGGATTATATTTGTATGTGTGTGAACCAGGGAGGTAGGGCAAAGATGAAATTGGAAATTATATTGGATGTAAAAATATATTGGATATTTTGGCCGGGCGCGGTGGCTCACGCCTGTAATCCTAGCACTCTGGGAGGCCGAGGCTGGTGGATAGCTCAAGGTCAGGAGTTCGAAACCAGCCTGACCAAGAGCGAGACCCCGTCTCTACTAAAAATAGAAATACATTAATTGGCCAAGTAAAATATATAGAAAAAATTAGCCGGGCATGGTGGCGCATGCCTGTAGTCCCAGCTACTCGGGAGGCTGAGGCAGAAGGATCGCTTGAGCCCAGGAGCTTGAGGTTGCTGTGAGCTAGGCTGACGCCACGGCACTCACCCTAGCCTGGGCAACAAAGTAAGACTCTGTCTCAAAAAAAAAAAAAAAAATATATATTGGATATTTTTATAAATTGATTGGAATATATTACTTAAAAGATAGGTGAGATATATGAATATGCATTCTCAAAGACAAAATGGAAATGCCAATTAAGAAATAGTATGTTTAACATTATTTTTAATGAAAAATTTACAGTATTTTCTCAATAACAAATATGTCAATTAATTTTTGATGTGAAAAAGGGAAAGAAATTTATTAAGGCAGAATCCCAGGTAGCAAGGAAAATAAAAGCAAGACACTGGGCAAGTAGAAATGGAGTCCTGAGAAAGAAAAGTAATCTCACCAGACAACAAATTCAGTTAAAATTAATTCTACCTTGGTTCTGATCTACCTGGATATGCACAGATTATCCATATGTCTCTGCAAAACTCTCACACAAATGTTTCCCAAATTAATCAGTGTTGAAAATGATTCAAAAGAATTACTAATTGTCACACAAACTATGAAAAACATAACGTAAACTTTATCACTGATGAGCACTTTCTCAATTCCAAATTGATAGAGGAGAAAGAAACACGAAGATCGGAAGAATCTAACTGAATCCTGTAGAGCTGTAAGAATGCACCGTTTTAAAAAGGAGAGTGCATGAGCGGAAGCAGCCTGTCTGGTAGGAGAATGATGGTAGGAAGGGGTCAAATATCATTTTAAAATGAACCATCATCTGGAATAGCACAACCTTTTTGGCACCAGGGACCAGTTTCATGGAAGATAATTTTCCATGGACTGGGGGAAGGGGGGTGGTTTCAGGATGATTCAAGCACATTACATTTATTGTGCAGTGAAACCTCTCTGCTGATGATAATCTGTATTTGCAGCAGCTCCCAGCACTAGCATCACCGCCTCAGCTCCTCCTCAGACCATCAGGCCTCCTTCTCATAAGGAGCACGCAACACAGATCCCTCCAATGCACAGTTTGCAGTGGGGTTCACGCTCCTATGAGAATCTAATGTTGCCGCCGATGTGGCAGGAGGCGGAGCTTATGCCGCGATGTGAGCCACGCGGAGCAGCTGTAAATATACATGAAGCTTCCCTCGCTCACCCACCGCTCACCGCCTGCTGTGCAGCCGGGTTCCGAACAGAATATTTCGTATAAATTTTTAGAAAGTCATGACAGCTCCCCAAGCCTGAACACCTGTCACTAACACAACCATAACCATATCTCAGGAAGCTTCCGGTGTGATTCAGGTTTCCAAAACCCTCACTAGACATTTCCACATAAATCTTCTCTGATCACCAAAGGGTCTTCTATTATAGTGTTTAGAGTTTGCGAGAAGTGACGTCATTATTCGAATTCTCCCATGTCTTGATAGGGCTCAAGGTCAACAAAAGACATTTTTAATTAGAAGTGAACTTATCAATTTTGGCCACAATCAACATGTCTTTTGTGATGGGTTTTCCCTTATTTATTGTTTGTCTATACTTTATTCTATAAAGTATAATATAGTATGTATATATAATATATACATTATACTACATACTAGTACCTATACTATATATTTAATATACATGTATATTTTATGTTTTCAATGCCATAATTTAAACACCATCATGCTCTTATTCATTCTTTTTATTCTTCATAACAGCAAAATGAACTGGAAAGGCTAGATTTTAGATGCCATTTTCTTATATTATCTGGCATTGCAGAATTGCATTTTAAGAACAGTATTGCAGAGATAAGTGCCTTGTTTCCTGACTTCAATTATTTTCTCCAGACAGACCTGATTTTAGTCAACAGGGGAGGTTTTTATCCCAACTTTACTTTTGCCTCTACCCTTGATTTAATAAAATGGCTAATTTCTGATTTTCTTCTTTTCCAAATTTTATTTTTCCTGTTGGCTCACAAAGATACTGCATATGGTTATTAATTATGTTTAGCCATCAGCTTGTGCTTGTGGTATTCATCAAGGCATCAGCTAGTGATGAGCAGAATCACCTAACATCACTTAGAAATTCAGAGTAAAGCAAGTGTGGGTTAAGCTGTTGTGTAAAGGAAATTCAGATGAACTAATCCGAGCCAAGTTGTATTTCAATGCTCCAAAGCAGCCTCTTATAGTTTGCTTGCTGATTGGCCCTAATTTGCTACTGGTCCCTCTGTGTGTAAGTGTTTATGTTCTTTTCTTTAGTTAAATACCTTCAATTCAGAGGTGCTACTTGTAGTATAATACCAAGATGATGAAGAATGCATTGCCAGAAGTATATCAAAGTGGTTAATTACAAACTAACGTCAGTATTTTGGCCCTGTTTGTAGGGAGAAGAAAACAGGTGGCGTCGTGTTCCTCTGCCAGAAGATCGCTATATAAATAATCATGCACTTTGAAAATAATACCTGTAAGTCAGTCATTTCAAGATAATTTCAGTGTTTATGATGTGTCTTCTGAAGAAGCCTTGAAATATTTTGTATTTGCCAATTGATGTTTAACCCTTTCTTGTTTAATTGGATGATATTTAGAGTACTTCGAGAACACCTGTAGCCAGAAGGATAATAGTCATCGAACGAAACAGGAGCGAGGAGGTCCGGGTTTTAATAGTGGCCACAGTATCTTGCTAGTGTAGTGAATATTGCGAATATCTGCCAACCACTGTGGCCGGATAAGACTTTGTTATTTTAAATATATACTTTCTCTTTTTGTTAACTCTTTATTTTCCTCTTTTCACTTCTCTCCATATGAGTTATTAGTATATTTTGTTCTCCAGAAGGAATATGGTTGAGCACAAAGCTATCCTGGCTTTTGTTAGAATTGAAAGCGGGGTCTACAAGATCCCTCAGTCAGTCCACCACGCCGCTTCGCCAGCAGACCCTTTCTTATCACTGTGAACTGCCTCGGAAGCGCAGGGCCAAGAAGAGGTTTCAATTAGAAGAGAGCTTCGGCCTCCCCGTAAAACTGTCTCAGGACAAATCCCATTATGTCTCACATCGCTGGAGCACTTAGACTTTGTGAGGAGTCCAAGCCTCCTGTGTCAGCCTCCAGCTCTGGGGACCTTGGGTCAATGTCAGACCTCTCACAGAGCTTGCTGGGAAAGAGTCTGTTTATTAGAAAACCTTCCCCATGTCCTGATACTCTTCTCTGAACACTTCTTTGCTCCGTTGTTCTTTCAGAACCTGGATGCTCCCTGAAGGCACTCTTTCTTCTGCAGTCCCCTTAATATGTGACTATTTCTTTCCCACACCCTGTTTCATACCCGGTTTGCTCTCTCGCTAGCCACCACTACCTCCTGCTGACTTTCTGGTTATTTTAACATCACACATATAATTCACCCAACTCCTTGATCTCTCTGTCTTGGGCCTCCACCTTTCGAATGCTCTAGTCCTCTCCTCCAATTTCAGCCGTGATGTCAAACCTTAGAACTTACCATTATCAATTTAATATAGTACCTCCAGTGTAAAATACCCCAGACTCTCACCATGTTCTCTTCTATTTATTCAGTCTCCAGGACCAATAACTTCCACCACGACCTCCACTATCTAATACTCACCTCCCCAACATAATTTAAGTCAGATAGTTCACAGTTACAGTCACTTCATTGTTTTTAGCCTTACTTCTTTGCCATATCCCCATTTATTTTCTACCAAAACCCAATCCTGGATAAATCCATTTTTTGGCCTCTCCATTCCTGAATATAGCTGGAGAAAAACATCCAAACATGCTGACCAATTGCACCTAAAATGTATGACCCCAAGGTTCAAATGAATCTGTAGAGTTCAGGTTCAACTTTTAAAGGGTAATGAACTTTTATAGTGTAGGGACAGGGTATTGGGATTGTGAGGCCATGGTAGCAGCAGTGCAGATTCAAATAAGATAATCCTACAAAGCCTCCCTGAGAAGGTGACATCCAAGCAAAGACCTGAACAAGGATATGGTAGTGCCCATATGGACATCCAGGGAGAGAGTGAAGAACCAGCACAGAGCCAGCGCCAGCCAAGAGTTAGATGTGTCCTGGCAAGTGCAAAGTTCCACAGGAAAACTAGTGAGGCTGACACTGCCTGAGTGAGAGGAGACTCGATGGGGGACAAGAGGAGAAATCAGCAGGGTGATAGGGCCTAGACCCCGGAAAGACATGTAGGCAGTTATAAGAGTTTTGGATTTAATCCCACTGAAAAGAGAAGCTATTGTGGAGTTGAAGATAAAATTTACGTTTTACCGCTGATCACTCTGGCTGCTGTGTTGGGATAAGACTGTGGTAAACAAAGGAAGAAATAGGGTGATAAATTCTGAGATTGCTGAAGTACTTTAGGCGAAAGACATTGATGAATTAGACCAGGGTGGGAGAGATGAGTCGACGCTTGCACCCCACCATGAATACGATCCTATTTTATCTCATCTTGTCAACCCAAGGAACTTGCTCTAGCAATTGCCCCTCTCTTCCTCCCTCTCTCTTTTCAAGTTCATTCCCATTAGCATATAAACAAGTTGTAAAGCCCTCTTTTTAATTAAATAATTCTACCCAATAAAAATGAAACAAAACACATCTCACCAGAGATTGTCACTGTTTCTCTGCCCCTTTTAATATATAAACTCCCAAAAACAAAACCCTACTGTCTCCATGTTCTTGTGGCTTTTGAGCCCAAATAAGACCAGGTTTTTTTCAGACATTTCCAAAGAAACTATTTCTTTCACACTCGCCAACCTCAGAACTTCACATTGCCAATCCCGGTGGGTGACCTCTCGCCAGCATTCGTCATAGTTGTTCGTCATAGTTGCTTCTCCCCACCCGCCCCAATAGTTTTGAAATCTTAAGTATTATATCTAATTTTAAAGCTCAACATTTTATTTTTTTATTATTTTTTTATTTTATTTCAGCATATTATGGGGGTACAAATATTTAGGTTACGTATATTGCCTTTTCCCCCCTCCCCAGTCAGAACTTCAAGCATGTCCATCCCCCAGATGGTGCACATAGCAATCATTATGCGCAAACCCCTCTCATCTGCCCAACGGCCGATAAATGTTATTCCTATATGTCCACCTAGATGTTGATCAGCAGTGAGACCAATTTGCTGGTGAGTACATGTGGTGCTTGTTTTTCCATTCTTGGGATACTTCACTTAGTAGAATGGGCTCCAGCTCTAGCCAGGAAAATAGAGGTGCTATATCACCATTGTTTCTTATAGCTGAATAGTACTCCATGGTATACATATGCCACATTTTATTAATCCACTCATGTATTGATGGGCACTTGGGTTGTTTCCACATCTTTGCAATTATGAATTGTGCTGCTATAAACATTCGAGTGCAGATGTCTTTTTTATGGTGTGTCTTTTGTTCTTTTGGGTAGATGCCCAGTAATTGGATTGCTGGATCAAATGGTAGATCTACTTGTATCTCTTTGAGGTATCTCCACATTGCTTTTCACAGAGGTTGCAATAGTTTCCAGTCCCACCAGCAGTGTATGAGTGTTCCTATCTCTCCACAACCATGCCAATATTTATTGTTTATTGTTTTGGGACCTTTTGATAAAGGCTATTATCACTGGAGATAAGTGATTATCTCATTGTGGTTTTGATTTGCATTTCTCTAAAGATTAGAGATGTTGAGCATTTTTTCATATGTTTGTTGGCCATTATTCTGTCTTCTTTTGAAAAGTTTCTGTTCATGTCCTTTGCCCACTTTTTGATAGGGTTGTTTGATTTTTTCTTGCTGATTTTCCTGAGTTCGAAATATATTCTAGTTATCAACCCTTTATCGGATGTGTAACATGCGAAAATTTTCTCACATTCTGTAGGTTGTCTGTTTTAAAGCTCAACATTTTCAACAAGCTTTATAACAAAGAGCAGCTATCCATGGGCTCACCCTGATGACTGCTTTCAATTCTTTCTGCTGCTGCTTCTACTATTCGCTACCATGTTTCTACAGGTTTCTCTCTGTCTTCACTCTCCATGCCACACACGGGCAAGCACAAGTCCCCCTATGCTGTCTTCCCCATATGGTCACAAATTTTTGATTGATTAATATTTACTGACAGCCTGGAATTTGAAAATGAACCACACTTGAGTCACTTTACATTTCTCTCTGGTGTCCTTTATACTATTTCTCTTTTTCTCTTTTTCTAGTTTTCAGTGTTCTAAATATCTATTAATTCATCCCTAAAATTTCTGCCCAATTATTAAATCTCCTCTCAACATAATTAAAATGTATTAAGAAAATTTTCCCTTTCTAACATAGTTTTCCCAGATACGTCCCTCCAAGAATCCTTTTTGCTCTAATGTGTGTGAGATGCTCTAGGACATGATTTTGTGCTTGAACATTCCTCCACCATCTTCCTGGGGTTTCCCACTCTCTCTCTCAGATATTGATCCTCTGTGTTCTGAATTCTCCATCTTTTTTTAAAATGTTGGTTTATACTCTCTCTTGAATGGAGTATATTCTCCAGAAATTTCCAGAATTAAGATGCATGGGAGATGATTGTTTTAAGACCTATGAGGTCTGACAATGCCTGCAGTGTGTCCTTTGTGGGTGGTGTCTAAGTGGGACAACTTGGTTAACCTGGAACTATGTTTTCCAGAATTCCCATCTCTTGTATTTCAGGTTAGCTGTGGCCACACGAGAAATTTGTCTGAAATTTGGAAGTGGTGGTGAAGCAGTGGCCATTCCAGTCTATGGGTCAGTGCAGTGTCCAGTGCCCCTGCCTCCTTACAGTTCTGACGTGTTAGGTGCCAGCATCTTCTGCAGGTCACCTACTTCAGGATTGGAGTCAGCGAGAGACAGTGAGCATTCCAGTTTCTCTCCTATTCTCCTTTGCTTCCTATCCAGCTTCCTCTTCTTCCTACCTTTCCTGCTGACCTCCCGGGCCTTTAGCCACACCACCAGACATGGAAGCATTAGCCCTCCATGAGTTTCTTTGCCAGCTCCTACAATAGTGTATGAGATAATCTTTATAGTTATCCCTTTATTTTATATCATTAAAGTGTTCTACTTCCTTGATCAAACTCTAAGTAACATACCTACTTACTCGTTCATAGCTTTCCTGGATTCCAGGTTGGAATTCCTAGGTAAGAAATTCTACATTAAAAATCATCGATCTCAGATTTTCTAAAGCCTGCACCAATGACTTCTTAAGAATTTGATATTTTTCTGATTCTCAATTTTCTATTTTTACTCAATCAGTTTTTCTCAATGTCTTGAAATGTCATGATTATTTAATGTGTGTATTTTGTTAGTTTAACCATTACGTAGTGCTTCTTAATCCCGAATCTAACTTCCTTTAATCTATTTCCCATTTTCTGCACCAGCCACCCACCCATATTCTCATAGGGATCTGAAGGCTATAACTTCTGAGCTTTTTGGAATTCCATGATGTAAAATAGCCTGCTTCTGCTCTTCTCTGCTTGCAAGGATCGAAGGTTTTTCCAGTACATTAGATCTCTCCTTCTGGTATGGTAGGTGGTTTTTCATCTCTCAGCTTTCCAGTTCCTAAAGTTTTGTTGTTCTTGTTTCCTCTGCCATTGTTCCACCCTTGGAATTTTATTTCGATTATAATGTCTTTACTCCCATTAAGGAAGAGTTTAACAAGCCATAAATGTAAATAGCCGATCTTTCTCCTACATCTGGTCCACACGGGCACTGTTTTCCTAACACTGGGCTTCCAGGACACCATTCACCTGCTAATTTCCTCCTACCATATTGGCCACTCTCGGTTGCCTTTGTTGCATTTCTCTGCAATTTATGTTTCTTTTTCTCTCTCAACTCCTCTATGGTGACCTCATCCTGTCCTGTGAATTTAAATATCAGCTATATAGCAATGACTATAAAATTTATATCTCTAGCCTAATGTCACAAGAGAGCTTCAAATTTATATATTCCAAATTCCACTTGGATTTTTCAAAGGCTTCTTAATCTTAATATTTCATTAATTGATCTTTTGTTTCTTTCTCCACCCAAATCTGATCCTCCCCAAAATGGCATCCCCCCCTATCCAGTTGCTCAGGACATAAAGCTGGGCCCTATCTGACTGTTCATTCTTTGGGGTATCTCGCATCAAATCTGTAGCAAACCCTACTAGCTCTAATTTCAAGGTATGTGTCAAATATAAATGGCAAAACTGAGCACTTTTTAGCACCTCAATAGCTTCCACATGGACTGTGAGGGCCTCTTGCCTGGATCCCTGTGGATGCATTTTAACAGACCTCATTATTCCATTATTCTTACCTAGGGTTTGTTCTCTACAGAGAAGTCAGAATGACCTTTTAAATACCAAAGTCAGACCATGCCACTCTCTTGCTCAAAGCTCTCCAATATTTTTCCATTGCACTTTGACAAAATTCAGCTCTTATCATAAACTACTGTGGCATTCCTCAAATATATCAAGGTTTTTCCCACCTCAGGCCCTTTGTACTTGCTGGGCTACATTTTCCCCATATATTCTCATGTTTTTGTCACTCATATTTTTCAAGCCACTTTTCAATTGTGACCTCCTCAAAAAAATCTGTGCTGATCAGGTAGCTAAGCTAGCAAACTTTGACATTCAATCTCATTCTAAACACCGTATTTCTTTAGTGTACTTATCACTACTTGATACTTTGCCATATATTTTGTTTATTTTTTTTATTGCCTATCTCCCTCACTACAATAAAAAGTGTCGGAGGTCAGGAGTGTTATCTTGTCCATGCTAATATCCACAGCTCTGGAACTGTGCCTGGTACATGGTAGAGATCCAATAAATATTCACTTAATAAATGAATATTGAATGACCAAAGGACCAGGCACTGTTCCAAGTGATGGGTTGAAAATACTGAACAAGACAGCTAAGGTCCCCTCTCTCATGACTCTTATATTCTAGTGGTCAGTCATTCTCAGTAGCACATGCAATGCTTATAAATTTACTTTTTTACCTGAACCTGTCTCTTTGGCTTGAAAACGATGTCTTTGAGATCAACTGTGTTGTGTTCATCTTGCTATCCTGCATATAACCTAGTAACTGGAACGTAAAATCTTGTTAAAATGTTTTCAGTTTTCCTATACATTTCAATTTGTTTCTTAGCTTTTATAATAGAATACCTAGCTTATCACAAAGTTTGCAATTGTATTTTAAAATTCTTAGTAAGCAACTGCTATCCCATAAGTCAGGCTTAAGAGTTCAGTGGCAAATGGTTAATATCCCCATTTACAACTAGGAAACTATGAGAGAGTGTCGAAGTAACTTTCCCAAGGTTATCCAATGAATCATTGCCAGAGCTAGAATTAAATCCCATAACTCATTCTTGTTTAGGAAGCACTTTTATTCCTGTTTCTAAGATACACTAGGAGAACACTGTGTATCACCATCATTTTTCATTGGAGAGTTTGGAATAGACAAGGCCTAAATCAACTTCATAATAGAGGTCTTTATTTCATTTTGGAGTTTCAGTGAAATATGGCTAAGCATCATTAAATGTTACAGATGGGTTTAAGCTGAGATTAGCTTATTGATCATTAATCAGCTAGTGAATTCTTAAATAATTAATTCTACATATTAGAAAAAACTGTTGCTAAATTGGTCAAAGTTCATTGTACCTACTATGAACAATGTCTTTAACCAATGGCAAAAATATAAAAAATTATGGCAACATGTGTATAATTTTATTACTTTGCACTGACCATTGCTTATCCTAAGAGATTAATTGTAATAAGAATTCACTTACACAAAGTCAGAATGGTCTTCTCTTATCAGTCTGCAATTAGTTTCCAATACCAAAGTCAAATGAGACATTGGTGGGAAGCAATGAACATAATTACTATTGTTGTAATGATAATTACTAAAATGTTACCTAAATTGAATTTTGGCTTATTAAAATCAGCTAACACTACCTTACTTTGAAAGATTCTTTATTCTTAAGTATATTATATGTTTCTTCTTTTTTCTGCTATATCTTGAGATTTGCCTTACAAATGACACAATTAGCCTCCTTACCAGGCTGCATGATTCTTTTCTCTCTTGTTCTTCCTACAGTGGTCAGAATGATCTCTTTAACAGCGTGAATCTTATCATATCTTTCTGTTTAAAAGAAAAATCTAGCAATTTCCATTTTATTTCCAATTAAATCCAAACCTATTATCTTGGCCTACAATGCCCTAGGTGACTTGGTACCTGTAATTTAGCAAAGCTCCATCACCCACACTATTTATAGTATTTACTATGGTCCAGACTTGCTGGACTTCTGTATAAGTATAAAGATCTCAAACCTTAAGACTATTGAACTAGTTGTTCTCTGTATCTGGAATGCTTGTCCCTTGTCTTTGCTTTCTCTCTTTTATGGCTCGAGTCTTATCGGTAATGATGACATATTAATAGCATTCTTTCTAGATAGCATTTTCTATCCTATTACCTAATTTTTGTGACAGGCAGGCCTTGTGATATCCTCATCTTTATTTTCATGCATGTCTTCCCTCATGGTCTCCCCCAGAACTCACTAGAATGTACATTCTATAAGAACAGTGGCTTAAAGTTTTTGTTCTCTGCTTTATCTCTAGAGCTTAGAAAAATGATGGGACATTGTAGGTGCTTATTAAATATTTTGTTTAGATGAGTGAAAACTTTCTTCTATGTGCCACTATGCTTAAAAGATTAGTAAGAAAATGAACTTCAAGTGGATTACCTCTCCTTAATAATAAATGCAACTTAAATCCTTGATATTAAATTCATTATATTTTTACCCTATTTTTAAAAGAGGTTGTTTACATAAATTATCTTATCTGAGGACTTTTGAAATTTCATAATTCAATGTGCATAAGAAGGCAGTATGAAACCAATGACAAAATTTATTATCAGTGCCTCAAGTCCTCTTCTAATTTGATTTAAATTATATTGTAAATGCAGGTTTATCCTGGTATAAACAAAGGTATTTTTTTAAAACTTATTTTAAGGTATTGGGAGTTAAGAATGAGAGAAAATTAGAATATTCATTTATCCATATCTTTCTTCAAAGTCTAAATATTCCTCAACATTGTTCTAGAAGTCAATGTACTATTCATGACAGGAAGACTTGTGATGTTTCATTTCAGCCTTATGTAGGCCAAACTCCTTTCTCTGAAATACAAGATTTTCTACAATTCCCTTGAAATTTTGATTCCACTATTATGAACAACCTTATTTCATAATAAAGAGTGAAAATCATTATCATAAGGGGCAAAAAGGAGACATTTATATTTAAGTATTGGTTTTGCCAAAAATTGCCAAAAAAAACCTAAATTTATCTAAGACAAATCAAATATTTCTTTAAAAATCCAGCATTTATTTATTTAAAAAAACTTAAAACAATGCTTAAGATTTTTATATTCTTACATAGTGCTTAGGGGAAATAATATCATTAATTTATTTTACCCTAATCACAGACTAGACTGTATAAATTAAATCATCCAAGTTTAAAAGAAACATCTCCAAGGTTCCATCTCTTAGAAAAAATCTGAAAATTTGGCCGGGTTCAGTGGCTCATGCCTGTAATCTTAGCACTCTGGGAGACTGAGGTAGGAAGATTACTTGAGCTCAAGAATTCGAGACCAGCCTGAGCAAGAGTGAGACCCTGTCTCTACTAAAAATAGAAAAAATTGGCTGGGTGTCTTGGCACATACCTGTAGTCCCAGCTGTTTGGGAGACTGAGGCAGAGGATTGCTTGAGCCCAGAGGTTTGAGTTTGTGATGAGCTAGACTGACGCCACAGCACTCTAGCCCAGGTGACAGAGAGAGACTCTGTCTCAAAAAATAGAAAACCTAAAAAATTATTGAGAAAAAATGTTTCACTATAACATTTAACAGGAGGGTTAATGTAGCATTGAATACAATGTATTATCTTAAATTAGCATTCATAGAAACAAAACAAAGTAGTCTTCTTCCAAGGCCAGTTACTTGCATCTTGTCCATTATATGTGTGGCTCATGCTGGAGAAATTCTACTCAAAGTGGTTCCCAGACCAGCAGCATAAGCACCACCTGGGAACTTCTTATAAGGAGTGCTCATTCTCAGGCCTCATCTCAGACTTACTAAATCAGAAATTCTGGGCCTAGGCCATAGCAATCTGTGTATTAACAAGTCCTTTAACAGGGTGATTCTGATGTACACTAAAGTCTGAGATCCATCGTCATACATACACCCATTCAGGACAATTTGTCAAAGTATCTTCCGGACTTATCAAATGCTAACCTATTCTATCTTGGGAAGAATATGACAATTGATCATAGTAGATTGTACTCATTGAAGACAGATTTCATATATTCTTTCCAATTTCTGTTTGCTTAAGTATCTTTTCATGACTTTAATGTAATCAGAGTTTATATCCTACGTTACTTTCTATTTCTCTGTGCTATAAACATACCTCCTACACATTCGAAATCTTCTTGTGTTTGCAACCATATAGAATCAAAATACATTCAGTGGGTAAGTATTGTGTAGCCTAGAATAATTAGCAAACCTACAGAACATTTTTCTTATCTCCTATACCTTTAAAATTAAAAGTGTTGAATGCCATATGAAATCACACACAGTAAATTGACTGGAAAAGAATACAACACATTCAACCACTACAACTTAGTGTAATATATAATAAAAAATGACATTCCACAAGACTCATTTGTTATGTTGATTGTTTTCTGATTGAAGTACCAATGATAAGTTCTCACATTTGTCACTTCAAAAGTGGATAAAAGCAAACAAACATGGACTCGCAAGCATAATTGTGAAGGTTCTGACATAAAGTCCATAATAGCTTCTCTAATTGGTTCACTTAAACCTTATTTATCCTAATGTGGCAGCTTTCTAAAAAAGTCAGGGCATATTATACAGGTGATTCCATGAAGAAAAACACACACACACTCAAAGAATTAAACAGAATGTTGTATTTGCAATATAAGTAGTACCAGGATGGGGCCAAATTAGTTTGCTAGTAAATCAAATAAAAATGCTAACTGCTGCAAGCATTTATTTAAAATTAATGATTTCCATTAAACAAAAGTAACATTTAGAATATGAGAAAGACTAGCCTACATTTTAAATAAGACATAACATTATTCACAGATGATGTCAGCAAAATGAGAAGATATGCCCAAATGACCATGGTGTTTGTTAGCAATCACAATGAGTGAAAACCTAAATGTGTCATGGAGTGACTAGGATGCATCGTACTTGTGTGGGTGGGAAAAGCTGGATAATAATGCTAAGAAACATAAATTAGCTCTCATAAAATATTCTACTGTGTTGTGTGTGAGTAAATAAAAACTTTATTCTGAGCCTTCTACCTTGAATAAACACCATGCCTACCTGCAACATCTTCTTAATCTCCATTTCAAGCTATTTTACTTTCTTATTTGGATGGATGGCTGCATGGCATCTATATATTACTATATTTTCATACAAAGTATAAACCCAGCCCCTCCCATCCTTCATTGTTAGCTCAGTTCAGTTAGTGCCTCTCACCGCACAATGAGGCAAGATGGGATCATAACCAAATCTCATCCATTCCTCACACTCACATTTCACATTCAATTTACCAAGTCTTGTTAACCATTTCTTTAATCATCAAATTGTGTTGCCTCTTCTCTACTCTTATTGCCAGTTTTTCTTAGTTCAACACTTATATTAGAGGAAGCTTGCTGTGCTCCAGGATGCTAGAATCTTCAATATTAGCTAGATCAGTGGTCTTCAGAATAAAGACTTTATATCCTTATGTCTTTTTTGTAGCTTCTGATGGCCATGTGATAAAATTCTGGCTCCTGGTGGAGTTGAATGACCAAATAGGAGATAGTCTTTGAGGAGAGAGTGCTATTTTCCTTCTTTTTACTCTTCTTGCTGATTAAAATATGACCAAATAGCAAGAGCTACAGCTGACATCATAGCACAAGAGATGACTTTGGGAATGGCTGTTGGCCAAGGTAGACCACAAAAGGGACAAAGCCTGTGGCCCTGACAATGTGAAGGGCCATTTTGTCCCTCTACTGACAAGCTGGGGACTTACAAACATGAGGGGAAAATATTTTTCTGTCCCGATAAATATGGTTATTTTGTATATTCTTATTATTGGAACCATACCTAATTCTAAAAAATATATATATATACATATATATATATATATACTCTTTTAACTTTTGTTTTAAAAATTTTGCATTATTCTTCTACCTGATCCAATATTACTTCACTCCAAAGCAGACTGCAGGTAACTGCCAACTGAAAACTTCTGAAACTCAAATCCAATCATGTTTACTTATCTGGCTATTCCTGCTCATAAGATGAAGTTAAAAATATATAGCTTGTCATATGGAAACTTCATGATTAGGCCTATGTCTTTTACAGACTCAATTCCTACCTCCCTTACACTTTCTCTGTATTTTCCAGAATTTATTACATAGATATTTATTGAGTGCCTCCTAAGCGCCTGCCATCCCAAACACCTCACATCACTTCCCAGCCCCATGGACAAGAACTCGTTGCTTCCTATGCTTGAAAGGTCTTCTCTCCTCTCTTCGACAGGGGCTCACATTCACCTTCCTAACTCTTGTGAAGCCCTTTCTAACTCTTCTTATAATCCATCATCTTTTGTCCTTTCCATATTACACTGTGAGTGTTTTAATTGGTTTTCATGCCATATCACTTTCTTTTCCATGGTTGGCTTTCCCATTAGACAGTAATCCTCTTTGTAGCAGGATTATAATCTTCTCAAATTCCTAATGTCTGGCAGGTTGCCTGGAATAATGTAATGATCAAAAATATTTGTGAAAAAAATAAAATCATCTCAGACCTAAAAGAGATGCTATATATCATCTTGCACATCCTTGTTTTGCTAGATGAAAAAACAAAGGTATCAAGAAGTTTTAAGAAAATCAAGATCATACAAATCTATATTAACAAAACCATGATTTACTCTGGTGTTGTCTGGCTCACAAATCAATCACAATTTCTCTACGTCATGATGTTTTCTTTAACCCCTGAACTATTTCAGTAATTAGTTTATTTTTTCTTTTTCATTTCCTCCCACCATATCTATTCATCTAATGTTAAAATAATGTTTATTTTTTCAGTCTCCTTTGATTTGTTTTCTAGAAATCAGAACACTGTTAAAAGACAAAGGCTGAGAGAAAGGTTAATGGATACAGTTACCTACACAAAATCCCCATAATCCTTTGTCCCTTACAAGAAAAGATAAACTGCAACATTCTAAATTTTTCTCAGGTACAAAATCCACAATTTTGTATAATATTTCTTCCCTTAATAATTGAATGCCATTATTAATTAGAATGATAAATAGCAGACACAATTGAAAGTCATATCTGATATATTTCAGTGATGATAAAAATGTTCATGAAGAAAAAAGAAGAGTAATTTCTTTATGTTATCTTTGCAAAACTGAACCACTGGCTTCCAGAAAAAAGTATAGACCCCAAACTTGCTATATTCATTGTAGAAGAGTAGTAGGAATCAATCAATCAGTCTTTTGGGTCATATGTTTAGAAAACTGACTGGGGAGTGGCTGCAAATACAGATTATCATTGGCAGAGAGGTTTGACGGCACAATAAATGTAATGCACTTGAATCATCCTGAAACCACCCCCTCACCTAGTCCATGGAAAAATTGTCTTCCATGAAACCAGTCCCTGGTTCCAAAAAGGTTGGAGACGGCTGCTATTACACAGTAGGGTGACTATAGCAATAAAATTAAAATATTTTAGCTGATCTGAACATATTCCAGGAATAAGGAAAAAAATTAGCAATCATATTTAGGCAGTTCTATATTGGAGAAAGATACTTCTTTGGGATACTTCGTGGGAGACAGATGGTCAATATATTTATCTAATTCTTCTGTTTTGCACAATGCACCTTGGATCTTACCTCAGTCCTTACTTACGTTATTCGAACCTAACAAAAAACCCTTTGCTATTCAAAGGAGAAAACTGTGATATAAGAGGTCATATATCAAGAACACTAACAACAGCAAATGTTCCTTAAGCATTTATGGTACCAGGCAATCAACCAAGATTTTTACAAGGGTGATCTCATTTTCTCTTTACAAAAGCCATATGAAGTATATTTTACTACCACTGGTTAACAGATAATACATAGTTCAATCGTCTGCAAAATTCCATATAGATACTGAATGAACTGACCAGGATTAAAGCCCACAACTCCCCTTTTGACTCCAAAATCATGGCATAATTCTATTTAGGAGTAAAAAAACCAATAGTGCCTCCATAGGGATTATAAAGCCCTGCCAGCAGACTCCCAGGGAATGCTCTGCCAGCGTTGATGTGGTAAAATACTTGAGCTTGAGTCCCAGCTTGAGAAATTGGCCTTCCACTGCTGTATACTACTGCTAGCACCTCCCACTGGCCAAACTCAGCCATGAGATAAAGGGCAAGGAGATTTATAACGTTGTCCACAATGAGGTAGATATTAGTGGAAAGTGAATCTAGAGGGGAAAAAACTAGCAATATTTCACAATATTCCCCTCAGTTTACACTATTTCTTTTGTCCAGAATAAAAACTTGCATCATCTGAAAAAGGAATCCATTTGAGGACGCATCAGTTATCACATCATCGTGGTGTGTTACCCATTCTGTCATAGCGCTGCTTGAAACTCAAAATAGCAATCACCGCTGGTGTTCTTAACATAAGATACTCAAGATAAAATGAAAAAAACATAAATGATAATGCATGGCTTCGGTTGTCTGCATGCCTGTAGCTAGTCATGAGACCTAGGCTGACAACAGTAGCTTCCTTCTTCAAGGGAATTTCATGACACCCTTACTTCTGCCAGAACTTTGGTGGGAAGTAATTCTTTACCAAAACTTTGTTCCTGTTGAATCTGAGTCTTTACTATATTCATATTTACTGGATTGCTGTAGTTTACCATAGATCGAGATTGCCATGCAAGGAAATATGTAGAGGTGTGCATAAATCCTCTGGGCTCCGTGCTGAATCATCCTTGCACCCGTTGATTATTACACCTGGTAATCAGGACTAATCACCCTGGTTCCTGGAGTAATTTCCTTTTCATGCCTATTGATTCAGCAACATGATGAACCTTAAATGCCCAGGGAGTATTTTCAACTTCCAATTATACCCATAACTACTTTTCCTAATGGAAGCATTCTTCTCCTGGGCACATAAGGACTTACAAACCCATTGATCCCAAGGTTGATTATAGGAACTAAAAATTGTTTTGGTGGACTGTTTAGTTAATATAACCATGTCCATTTGGATCTGTATATCCTGACTACATAGCAGTTATCTATAAATAATTGGATGCCTATTTAAGGTATAGACTTCATTCTTCAGGAAGATTCCAACATTGCAGGTTTTATGTCCCAACTAGAGCTACAACTGAAATGTATCAATCCAGCTGCTCCTTTCTAATAGGGTATAAGATAACACTAGCGAATTCTGTGTGTATGAGGTATATTTGCATGTCACAGAGACAATGTTGTGTAAAATACCATGGAAATGGATAAAGCTTTCTAGAAATACAAGGCAGGGACACTGGTACATGTTCTGTGGTCAGGGAAGGCTATATATACCTAGAATATATGTGTCCCTATGAGGAAATATCACTGTCATCCCCATGGTAAAAGGAGTTTAATGTCATCAACCTGCCAGCTAGTTCCCCTAGGAAATGTTCTCATACAGGGTTGAGAGGGATGCTTAGTGTTGGCCTCCACTTTCACAAGTTGGGCACAGCAGTTTTAGTAATCAAATCAGTCTTTGTAAGTTTAAATTGCAGAGTACTTTGCACAGCTACCACACTTGCCATCATGGACATTTTTTCATTAAACAAGCACTGCCATGACTAGGGGAAAGTCTTATCTATATCTGCAGGGTGAACAATGTTGTCTATTGGGAGGTATTTCTCTGTAGTGTTTCTACATATATAGGTTTATCTTTTTAAGTTAGAGCTAGTGTCTCCCTCTGGGTTAGAGGGTAGATTTGTTTACTGGTCAGGATAATAAAGACAATGTCTTCCCTTGGGGATAAAGATTGGTTGAGTTTTCTAGCACTGTCCTTAGAAGATTAGGGGTTTTCTAAGCTCATTGTATTTCAACTGTAACACAGATCCACTCTCTACATAGGACCCATCTGTGCCTTCCTCTGAATCAACTCAATGGGACTTGGGGGCCAAGGAAACCAATGCAAAATGAAACTCACGCTGTGTGCTGTGCCACAAATAATAAACTAATTCTGTTTGAGCTTGTCTCCTTACTAGTGAGATCTGTGGACATGTAGCAAACCAACCTAGCAATTCCAAGAGCTGTAGCTGCTTTGGGTCTGCTTAATCAATTGACTTTGTCCACCTGGTTTTTGAGTGTGTTACTCATAGGGATGTCTTTTGGTGGGAGTTTATAAAACACAATATCCTCATGCTGTCTGTGGTACTGTCCTCTTTAAGCTGGAAATTACTATGGAAATACTGCAATAGAATCTATGTATCTAATATTGAGGGTAATGAACCTCCAGAGTATTGGAGGTCAGGACCATGCTTAACTGTAAGAAATAGAGTTGCAATTATCCCAATAAGCTACAGGGATGGGAATGGTAGTGAGTCTTTTGACCATGAGATCTGTAGTGTTAAGTTGGCTACGTTTTGGAAAGTTGGCCAAGATTTATATTGTTTTCCTCCAAGTTTTATAATTTGCCAAAATTTAAAGAAGCACTTACCCTCAGTATCATGCAAGGGCAGGGCCGGCAACAGGGAGTGAGTGCCTCCTTAAATTTTGCAACCTAGGTGCCTGTCTTGCATCACCCAAGTTCTAATCCTTTACAAATATCCCTTCTCACATCTCAGAGGACCCCTCTTTCTCCACCACTTCTTTTATCTTAGAAGAAGAGTCTTCGCAAAGTTGAGGGCTTAACTCTGCAACTTTTACTACCAAGCTTAGAGCATATTTTCCAGTGATTATAGGAAATAAGTGACTTCTGCAAAACTTCCAAAAAGTAATTTCCACTTATGTTCTAAGTATAACAGCCACAGCCAGCAATTTCTAAAGGATCACACATATTGTTAGAAAGACTATAGCTATCCGTATGCCAAAGTGCCACAGTTTCTTGCCACCGTCTTTCCTAAAGACTTCCAATCCATATTCACTAATCTGAATTCACCTAAGTCAATGTTGTAATAATGTGTATATGATGCCGTCACATGGCAAAGATCACTAGGGTACCATCCTGTGCCCCTCTCACCCTGTATTAGTTTCCTACTGCTGCAGGAACAAGGTTCCACAAACTGAGTGGCTTAAAACAGCTGAAATTTTATTTTCTCACAGTTTTGGAGAAATTTTATTTTCTCACAATTTTAGAAGCCTGTAATCAAAATATCATCAGGGCCATGCTACCTGAGAGACTCCGTGTAGGATCCTCTCTTGCCTCTTCCAGGTCTGGTGATGACCGTCAACCCTTGGCATTTCTTGGCTGTCAGCTGTGTTACTCCAATTTCTGCCTTTGTCATCACAAGGCATTTTCCCCGCATTTCTGTCTTTAGATGGCACCTTCTTCTTACACAGACACCAATCATACTGGATTAGGGCCCACCCTAAGGACCTCACCTTAACTTGATTACATCTAAAAAGACCTTATTTTCTAATAAGGTGGCCTTCACAGGTATCAGGGGTTAAGATTGCAACATACTTCTCTGGAGACACAATCCAATCAATAATAATTCCTGAGATAAACTATGTATTTTAAATATGTGAGCAACTTGATGGTAAAGAAAACAAACCCGCATACAGTATATTTGGTATAAAGAGACTATTTACAAAGGTGTAGAAGCTTTACGGAAGCCAAAAATTGTAGCACCAGCAACAGCTTGAATTTGTTACCACCTCTAGGACTGCAGGGACCAGGGGAGGGTGCAGAACTGGAACCCAGACAGGGTAGCCATGTTGAGAGAGCACCCTGACAGTAGCTTTAGTCTCTGGCAGAGAGAGTCAGGCAGCCTGAGTCATCCCTTCAGGATAGGAGCTCTGGGAATGAATACCTGGACCATTATCTTCCTATCTTCTGCCATTTTTTGAAGGGGGGGAGGGGGTGAAATCCAAAGGTATTCAGGACACTGAGCATGGAAGAAAAAGGAGGAAAATTCATTTGGAGGAACAAAGAGAAAATACCCAGCTCAGTTCACATAATAGCAGTTCACAAATAAAGAAGATATAATTAGATAATGTTTGTTTTAATTAAAAAAATTCAATGAGAATCCAATTATCAGGTCAAACATTGGTCAGCATCAAGAATTGATAACATAAATTTTTGGTGATATTGTTGAAAAATGGAGTGATTGGTAATTCAAATGTTTAAAGGCAAATTCATTTGATTCTACAACTTTGTTTCTAGGGCCTTTTTCTTCATATCTATTGACAAAGCATAAACATTATATAAGGATGTTTATGAAAGCATTGCTTATAATAGAAAAAGCATGACCACCTCCTAAATGTTTATTAAAAATAGTTCAGATGAAAATTGGCATGCCAATTTGATAGAATTTAATGACTTCACAGTAAGAATAAACTAAAACATTTAGTTTAAATGGTTAGAGCATATGCATTAATCTTCTCTCTAAGCTGGGGTGGTAGGAATAACAACAATGAAAAGAAAGGGATAAAGTCAAACAGCAACTTTTATTTCAGGAAAAATAGAGGATTAGAAGTCTAACTTCTCTTCTATATGGATATGATTTATCCCTGAATAATTCAGTGAATGTTCCCAGTATTTTGACTAACTTATAAATCCAAATTTATGTTAACCATTTTCCACTTAGGTGTAGGTACATTTATGAGCTCAACAATTTAGTACACTGGTTTTTGTTTTGTTTTTATTTATTCTTTTGTCAACAGAAACATATATTTCAAATATATTATCCTGATCCACATGTTGCCTATTCGTTTTTTTAACAGTATATTTTTATGAACAAGCATTTTTAATTTAAATTAAGTCAAATTTGTCTTTTCTTTTCTTTTTATGCCTAGTGATTTTTGTGTCTTAATCTATGAAGCCTTTGGCCAGCAAAGGGCTTGAGGATATTCTCCCTTGTTGCCTTTCAGAAACTTTATAGTTTAGATTTTATTCCTAGTCTATGATCCATCACAAATTAATTTTCGTCTGTACTATAAGGAAAACATTAAAGTTTATTTATCTCATTGTTTTAGCATAATTTGTGAGAAAGATGTTTTTTTCTTCCCATTGAATTGACTTTATGCTTTTGTGGAATAAGAATGACATTTCCCAGCATCCTTTGCTATTAGGTATGGTCAATGACACAGAGAATCTAGGAAAGGTCCTTCACTTTTCCCCCTCCTTGTTACTGGAATGTGACCAAGAGGGCTATGCTGGAGGACAAGAAATATAGGTCACATGTTATGATTGCTCTGCTATCTTCAAGATAGGTAGAGTTTCCTCCTTATGAGCATGGAGCCTACATCCACCCAGCTCTAGCTGCTTCCCACAGGATTTTGTTATATTGAAGAAAAACACATTTAATTTTGTTTAAAAAATCCAAAAGAGGAGATAAAATAGAATCCAAAAATAAATAATATTTTATTTCTTCCAAATTTTCTGATTGTTTTCATGGGAGTGAGTATATTTTGTATCCTTCTACATTCTGACTAGAGGCTGCAATCCATTAACTGACTTTTAAATTTCATTTAGTTTCCATTTCTAAAATTAATTTCCCTTAAATTAGCCTGGTTATTTTTAGATAGTCTATATCTGTGATTCCATCTTTTATGTATTAAACATTTAATACATAGTTATATGTTCTCTGTCTGATAAATATATGTTTTTCTCGGGGAGGTCTACATCTCCCCCCCCCCCCCGCTGGCTGTCACCAGTGGTGGATTCTTTGCTTGTGTGGCATCTTTTATTGTACACTTATGTTTGATTAATCTTACTATGTAGAATAACTCAGCCCTTAATTGAAGAATTAACATTGTGAGTGGATATTAATCTGCTTATACCTGGAACCAGGGAGCAGCAGTAAAGTAATGTATATTGTTTCTTACAATATTAAGAAACATCTGAGTTTCACAATCAGTCACTGGACTCACCACTGGAGAAATTTCACATGTAATTTTTCAGTTCTGTTTTCAGATCGATAGCTTTGATCCCTTTGATATTCCTCTCCCTTCTAGCTTAGTAATACAACTGTGTATTTTATGCAATATGTGTTTATTCTGTGGATAAAAGACTTTCCAAATTTTCTATTTCCACAAATGGACAGAAAACATTATTTGAGAAAATAATTTTCAAAATAAAATATTCAATATCCAGCCAATTTGCAGTTTGGTCTGGACAGAACCAAGACATTACCACCACATAAAGCCTCAGAATGTTACTTAAATTTATATATACACATACATACATACATACACACACACATACACACCAATAAAACAAAATATTTAATGAAAAATGAAATATTATATCTGGAAAAGAGTGCATTTATCTCTGTAGTTGAGGGATGGTCTGTAACTATTAATAGAAATAGCTATGCAACAGCCTTAGAGAACAGGCTGTTCAGATTGATTCAGGCAGACAGAGTGGAAAGGAGTACATTTTTCATGAATAAGGGGAATTAATAGAACACCCAGAATAGATCTTGGGAGAAATTTGAGGCATGGAAGTATGTGTGTGTGTGTGTTTGTATGTATGAAGAGAGAGAGAGAGAGAGAGGCATCTGGTATATGGTAAAAGAAGAGTACAAATTCATAACTGAATTTAGAAATATTTGCCTTTAGTAGGCAGAAACAATGGCATTTTTGAGTCCTTAGTAAAGGAATTATATGCAAATATACTTCTTGGCTCTGTAGTAAATATGTTTCGCAGAGGAATAAGCAATATTCTTTATTACTTTCCAAATTTTAGAATCTAGCAATAAAAAAAGAAACAAAAGACTTAATTATAGTTATAAAGTTGAAAGTATATGTTAACCTCCTAATACATGAAACAAGAGAAATAAGGAAAGAAACAAAGCTGGAAATAGAACAGATAAACCAAAAAATTTCTTTGAATAACACTCTCTCTATGAGTGATGGAACAAAGCATGTATGCTTATACATGCCATTAACAGCTAAGGAATAGACCACTAGGGATAAAGAGAATAATACTTGCCTGCATTGGGAAGATGGAAGATAATTAGTTGAGAGTGATGTAAATATATTAAATCTTATCATCATTATATTAAAATAATAACCAAAAATATCTGAAATGGATAAAGGAATAGATACTAATAAAAAATAATCACTTTATGTATGTTTTCTATCTCTGTGTAAACAATTAACTACACACTGATTAAAGACTTAAATGTACATACAACTACTAGAAGAAAATGCAGAGAAAACCCTCTTGATATTGGTCTTGTCAGCTACTTTTTGGTCATAATACCAAAAGCACAGGCAACAAAAGCAAACATAGGCAATTACAATTACATTAAACTAAAAGGCTTCTGCACAACAAAGAAAACAATCAATAGAATGAAAAAGCAGCCTATGGAATAAGAGCAGTTTTTGCAAATTGTGTATCTGAAGAAGAGTTAATACCCAAAATATATAAGGAACTAATACAACTCAATAACAAAGTTACAATAACAACAGCAACAACAACAAAACTCAATTAAAATGTGGGCAAAAGACCTGAAAAGACATTTCTTAAAAGAAGAGATACAAATGGCCAATAGGTACATGAAAAGATGCTCAACATCACTAATTATTAGGGAAATGCAAATCGAAACCCCAGTGAGATATCGCCACACATCTGTGAGAATAGCCATCAGTAAATAGATAAGAGATAACAAGTGTTGTCCAGGGTGTGTATAAAAGAAAACCCTTGAACTCTGTTGGTAGAAATGTAGATTGGTGGAGCCATTTTGCAAAACAGTATGGCGCTTCCTCAAAAAGTTAAAAATAGAACTAACATTTAATACAACTGTTCTGGCAAGTGTTAACAGCTCTTGTCTTGACCCAGGAAATAACAGACAGGAACAACTCGGCCACCAGGCTCAGCCAACTTCTGCTCTTCTGACCCCCCTTCCCCGTCCTCCTCCAGCTTTTATATCTTTGGTAGGACTCAAAAAGCATCCAATCAGTAACAAGATTCAACATCCAATCAGCAACAAGCTTTAACATCCAATCAGCAACAAGCTATAACATCCAATCAGGAACAAGCTTTAACATCCAATCAGGATCACACAAGCAGCGGTCCTGGAGGGGCCTGGAGCGCTGCAGCCGACCCCCAGCGGGAGCGGCAGGGAGGCGGCCAGCGGCCCCCGTCCTGCTTTCCCTGTCACAACAATCCCACTTCTGGGTATATATACAAAGGAAAGGAAATCTGGAGCTCAAAGAAATGTCTGCACACCCATATTCATTGCAGCATTATTCACAATAACCAAAATATGAAAACAACCCAAATGTCTGTCAAGGAAAGAATAAAGAAAATGTGGTAAACACACACACAGAGACACACAGACACACAGACATAAACAAAAGAATATTTGGCCTTATAAAAGATGGAAATCCTGTCATTTATGATGACATGGATGAATCTGGAGGGCATTATGCTAAGTGAAATAAGCCAGATATAGAAAGACAAATAATGCATGAGCTCACTTATATTTGGAATTTAAAACTGTGAAACTTAGAAGCAGCAATTGCTGAGGCAGACAGAGGGGGAAATGAGGAGATGATGAGAAGGTACAAAGTTTCAGTCACGCAAGATAAATGAATCGTGGAGATCTGAAGCACATCTTGCTGACTATAGTCAACAGTATTGTATTGTATACCCAACATTTACAATGAGGGTAGATCTTCAGTGTTCTAACCACAAATAAATAAACAAACAAATAAAATAAAAGTAACTATGTGAGGTGATGAATATGTTAATTATCTTGATTGGGGTGATCAGTCCACAATGTATATTACATCAAAACATCAAGTTGCACACCTTAAATATATACAATTCTTATTGTCAATTATACCTCGATAAAGCTGAAAAAAAAAAACCTAAAAAACAATTCTCTTACAATTTAATAGGTCAGAATTCTAAGTGACTCAGCTGGGCTCTCTGCTCAGAATTTCAAGATGTTGTAGAATCCATCTAGTAGGAGAATCTACTCCCGAGCTCATTCAGGTTGTTGGCAGAATTCAGTTCCACGTCATTATAGAACTGAAGTTCAGATCTCCATGCTGGTTGCTGGCTGCAGGATGTTCTATGCTCTTAGCGGCCACCTATGTTCCTTCTCATGTGGCCATCTCCATCTTCAAATGGTGAAGACCTCAAGACCTTCCTGTGCTAAGAATCACTAATTTTGTCTTCTATTTCCCCGTTTCATCTTCCCTTTCTGCCTTCCCCTTCACATTCCTCTTCTGCCACCAGTCAGAGAGAGTTCTTGGCTTTAAATGAGTTCATGTGATTAAATTAGCCCATGCTTCTTAAGCTCAACTGTGGCATGTAACAACGCAATCAAGTTTTATATTTATAAGAACTATCATAATTAATAACTGTCTTCTCTGCTAGCTAATTCTCAGGGCTTAGCATAATGTCTGAACTATAGAAAATATTCACTAAATACGTGTTTGAATGGATAAAGAAAAACTGTTGATGAGAATATGGGATAATATAAACTCTCATATATACTTTCTGGAAAGAAAAATTACTATAATTTTTAAAAAATAATTTGGAAATATTTTCCAAAAATTGTACAGAACAAACATTTGACCAGGTTGTTTTATCTCTTTAATATGTAGTCTACAGAAATACTATTATATAGACACAAAATTGTTTGTAGTATGTGAAGAAAAAACAAGTTATGTATTTGTTTGTCAATGTGGCATTAGGTAAATAAATGATGATATTTCCACAATATAAAATACTTTTTAGCAGGAAAAAATAATGTAGATGTACAGAGGTTGATGTGGAAAGCTCTTCAAGACCCACTGTTAACTGTTAAACAAATAAAAAGAGCAAGCAAAACAAGAAAAGAGCAGAAGAAAAACAATATAGTCACATTTATATCAAATTAATTCAAAAATAAAGGTAATAATTTCTCTATTTACATGTCCATGAATGTGTCAAAAGGGAAAAAAAATGTGTAGTTGAATTAGACCAAAATGGTGGCATGATCACATGTTGTATCCTCTTTCTTCATTTTCAACTCTCCAGAAATGGAATTTAATTGTTTTGTGTGTGTGACAAGATCTCCCTATATTGCCCAGGCTGAATTCAAACTTTGGAGCTCAAGGGATCCTCTTGGCTCAGTCTCCCAAGTAGCTGAAAATATAGGCATGTGCCACCTCGCCTGACTTCAACTCTCCCTATAAATGAAAGGAAAAAATATTTAATAATAAATGAATTCCAGATCATACTGGAATATAAAATAAGCATATCCGTTAGGTGAAATAGTATCAGTAGTTTCCAAAAGACAGAGAACATAAGCCAAAATACTGTAGAAGAAACTCACAGAAAGGACTCCATGAAAATTTAAAATAGAAACATGGAGGAAAATACAGACAACTAATTATGGATACTAATTCAATGTAATTTATAATTTTCTATGTCAATATAAAAATACATCACAGCCTTCTCAAACAGCTGAAGCAATATATTGTATATTGCCATATCGTCTGGTGAAAGGGTTAAATTACTTCACCTCTTGCACTTTTAGATGCAAATCAGTTTTTCATTTCTGTAATAAAAAATTATTCACGTATTTTTACATCATTTGTTTTTCCTGACCAGTATTTAAAACCAAAAGGATATTCTGAAAAATGGCCAACAATTTTTTTAGAAATAGCATCCCAAGCAGCGTGCCTAAACATTACATTGCATATGGAAATAAAAGAATCAAATGTCAAAAAATAAATAAAAAGAAAAGAAAAAATCATAAGGAAGAGAAAATATATTAACTAATCATTAAATGGAAGTGGATCATCATAAAGTTCTTAATCCTTGTTTTTACATTGAGTAGGCTGAGGAGGAAGAGAAGAGAAGGGGTTGTTCTTGCTGTCTCAGGGGTGGCAGAGGCAGAAGAAAATTCATGCATAAATGGACTTGTGCAATTCCAACCTGTGATGTTCAAGGGTTAATTGTAGTTCAATGAAATAAAGCAGGGTCCAGAAATAGACCTACACTTTTATGATAGACATATTTTTAATAATGTGGCCAACATTGTTGAAAGAAAAGAAACTGTCTTTTCAAAATTCTTTCTGGAATAACAAGATATCTATTTGGAAAGAATATAAGTTTCAACCGTGACCCTTTTATTACACCATAACCTAAAATTAATTTGAAGTGCATGATATAACTAAACATAAAAAGTAAAGTGATAAAAATTCCTTTAAAAAATGAGAAGAAAAGATTTTAGACATTTGGGTAGGCAAAGTTTTTATTCTCTAGACACAGAATGTACTAAAGTTAAAGAAAAAAATCATAATTTGAACTTTACTGATATTAAAAAATACATATAGTCTTAAAAGCACATCACCAAGAAAATGAAAAGTTAAACCACAAACTGAGAAAACTTTTTCCTAGTACATATATCCAAATATATGAAGAGCTCTTAACAGGCAATAATAAAGACACAAAAATCCAATAAAAATTGGCAAGAAATTTTAATGGACACTTCACAAAAGAAGATTTATAAATGTCTAATGAAAAGAGCTCACAAGAATTAATCATTAAGAAATATAAATGAAAATCACAATGAAATGTAATTCACTAGAATGACTAAAATTAAAAAGATTGGCACTACCCAAACATTGAGAATATGGAGCAACTAGTATTCTCATATTGGTGATGGGAATATCAAATGGTGTCCCCTCTTTGGAAGATTGGCTGTTTATTATAAAGAATACACCTATCATAACAGAGATTATTGTCTCAGATATTTATCCAAAAACAAAGGAAACGTAAGTTAACACACAAAACTTTTACAAAAATGTTAACTACAGTATCATTCATAAACATCAAATATTGAAACAGCCCAAATGTTAACAGATAAATGGATAAGTGAAGTATAATATAGCCATACAATAGAAATTTTTAAAATAGAAAATAAGAATTCAAAGATCAGAGAAATAATTGCATCATGCAAGACCTACTAATGAATGCTAAAATTAAGGGGGAAACCTTTAAGGAGACACAGGATATTTACATAGCCTCAAGCTATCTCCCCCCAAATATTTCTTAATTATTATAGTGGTGTTTTTCCAAATTTTAAAATATTTTTATTTTTTATTTCAGCATATTATGGGGATACAAGTGTTTAGGTTATATATATTGTCTTTGCCCAACCAGAGTCAGAGCTTCAAGTGTGTCCATCCCCTAGATGGTGTGCACCACACACATTAGGTGTGAATATACCCATCCCCTCCTCCCCCTCCCACCTGCCCAACACCCAATGAATGTTACTACTACCGTGTTTCCCCGAAAATAAGACAGGGTCTTTTATTTATTTTTCTTCAAGAAGACACCCTAGGGCTTATTTTCAGGGGATGTGT
>VBSM01003211.1:4825923-4875466 GCA_008086735.1 Cheirogaleus medius
GGGCTACTTAGACAGTTGTCATGGGTTCCCCGGCTGTGGGTGTTACTCGAACCAGGTCCCAGTGTACTGGCGGCTTGAGGGTGGGGAGTCCCTCGTGGGGCATTGGACCTTACAGCAGTTGTGCCAGCCCTGTGGCAGTGGTTGAGGCTCAAGGGTGGGGCCTTGGGGTGCAAGTGCAGTGCTGGAATCTTGGGGGTGGTGTCCCAGGCCTGGCAGGAGCTCTGGAGCCACAGGGTCAGAGCTTCAGGCTCTTGCATGAGAACCTCAGAACCAAGACTGAGAGAGGCCAGAAGCAGGGCTTCTGAGCAGGGCCTCAGAGCCAGAAGCAAACCGTGGGTGTGACGGGCTGATCTATCCTGGAAGGCAGAGTCAGGGCCAAGCAAGCTGCAGGCTATTCCACAGCCTTGGGTACCGCGCATGCCACACAGGCAGTGGTTGGTTCCAGCAGCCCAGGGACCCTGGCATTCTCCCTGTACCCCTCACAACCTGCTGAAGCAGTCTTCCAAAGCCGCCCATGTGGCAGCCTGCAGCGCCTCAGTCAACTCCCTGCTCAGATCCCACTGCGCTGTAGGGGAGGGGTGCTTGGCTTACAGTCACAGGATATGGCTCAGGGGAGCCTCCACTTACTCTGCCCCTCCCCAGCCCGGTAGAGGCGACGTGAAAGCCACCGCTGCAGAGCTGAGTCCTATGCCAACCTGGCGCTGTGCACCTGAGAGCACAGGAAGTCTTCAGCTGCAGAAATCCAGGATGGGCTGCCACCCGATCCCCAGCACGCCTGTTGTCTGATGCAATGACTGCCCAGACTCCAGGCAGGTCGCCAGTCGGTCCAGGCAGAGGTCTGTGCTGGTGGAAGGAGCCCGCTTACAACTTGGTCACGGTGCCCACGGGGTAAGCACAGTGCCCCGGCTCTATCCTCCTATTCTTCCCGTGTGTAGACGCTTCCCCACAGACCACTTTGATCTTGTCAGATGTACCGCCCCATCACCTTCTTCTTCACACCAAGCGTCTGGCGTTGCTTCTCTGTGATTTCACAGTGTTCCTCCCAAGAAGAGCCATGTGTGGGTAGGTAGGCATCTGCCTGCAACTCACACTTCTTTTCTTGAGATCCACATGCTCGCAGGATGCTTCCGGTCTGCCATCTTTTTTTGTCTCCTATATGAATGTTCATTTCCTATTTATAACAAATATATCATTGTTGTGTAAGATGTTAACATTAGGGGAAACCGGATAGAGCATAGGACAATTTTTTATAAAAAAATTTTAGTAACGCTTCTGTAAATTTAGAATTATTAAAATTAAAATTTTATTCAAAGGAAAATAGTAGGGAAAACACCACCATTTTTGTAAATGGAAGTGTTTTGTTTTCTCATATGTGTCAGAAAAATAACAGAAAAAAAATTTGTAACTACAAATAAAGATCAAAACCAACAAATCAAAAGTCATAGATAAAAGAAGTACAGAGAGATGGAGGAGAGATTCAAGCCACTCAGCATCCTTCTCAAAGGAGATTCAGAATAAAAGAATAAGAATTTTAAAAAGGAAGAAATAATTAAATTTTGAAAATGAACTTTAAGAACTACAAATGATACAAGCCTTTATTTTTAAAAGCTCACAAATTATTGACTAAAATTAACAAAAATTGGCCCACACCTAGAAAAATTCTTAGAAATTCTTAAAAAATTCTTAAAAAAAAATTCTTAAAAAAAATTCTTAAAAATTCCTATAAAATGTGAGATAGAGAACTCAATATGATATGCTTTTTAACAGAGCAATGAGAATCAAACTGACCTCAAACTTTTGGCAAGCAAGATTGCAATAGACTATCATGGAGGAATGCCTCCCATGTGGTAAGAAAAAAAGTTAAATTCAGAATGCTGTGCTTCAACTGTGACAATAAGAGGAAAAAATATTTTACATTCCATTTATTTACCCTATGTGAAAAATAATAAAGACATTATTCTAAAAATACTTTTTTTAAAATTGAAGAAATGTATAGATTAAATATAATAATGCTTATGGGTTTTCCACTTTTTAGAATCACTTTATTGATAAAAAAACATTGAAAATTGTTATTATTAACAAAGAGAATATATGTGTTTAGACTTTGGTCTGATGATCCTGTCACTCTCAAGATGCTGTGAAGGTGAATGGGAATTGCAAGAATTGTTTTCATAGCTGGAGCCAGAAAATGTTGTCTAAAGTTGTTTTTTAATATTAAGAAATATAGATTTAAATATATTCGAAAGTCTTTAAGACAAAAATAAAGTGAATATAATTATAACCTTAAAAAAATTGTCAGATAGATTATGGGACAAAGGAAAATGGAATTTTTAAAAAGATTCCTCACTTTCATGAAGAGAAATTTATAGAGATAGTTTGAAGTAGGTAAATAAAGAAATGCAACTGTCAGTGAAATATTGAAAATTGTGACTTTGTTAAAAATAGAAAAAAATCAGAGATGGAGACATAAGCAGAGAAAACATTTCTTATCCATCTTTCTCCCTTCTATAACACTTCAGTGTGTTCTCATTTTGCTAGTTTAGTTGCTGTTGATTACTTTTTTCTTCGAAAGTTTTAAATTAGGCTAATTGAAAAACAGGATGATGGCTGTTTGCAACAAAAATGGAGGTATTTAAAAAGTGACAAGGATACCTGTGATCTGAACACAGGTCAATGTCTTAACCCCTGATTTCTTTCTGGCTAAGAGGATTTACTCTGCAGCCAGTTCCCCTGGGTTGAACTCCAGCTCCACCATTAAGCATCTGTGTGAGCACTGGGCAGGTACTCACAATTTCTGTGCCTTGACTTCCTCATCTGTAATATAGTACCAATTATGTGTAGTTATTATAAAAATTAAATATTTGTAAAGTGCTTAAAACAGTGCTAGGCTAAGTAGGCTCCATGTAAATGTTTGCTTTTATTATTATTACTCAGTGTGATAATCAAGAACCGAGGTCTAAGAATGAGAACTAATTTTTAGTATTTGAATATGGGTTTGCCGGTTGCATTGTCTCATTATCTGTTAGTTAATACAAAGAGAAAAATGACAATTTACTTATCAGAAGGAAGGAACAAAGAATAATTTTCTCAATAGTTTTAAACATTTTATGTTTTCACTTTTTCCATGAAAGATGCCAGTCATCCCTATTATTGAATTTTTATAAGTTATTTCATAAGTAGTCCATCAAAATTCAATTTTGTTCAATATCCTTCTAAATTAATTCCATCTAAAATGCTGTCACTGCAGTACAGAGTGACATTCAATAGCCATTTACAATAATCAAATTTACACAAATTCCAAATTCATAAGCCAAAATAATCTTTAAGAACTTCTTAAGATGTACTGCGTATTACAGATACTGAATGAACAATGCTAGCTGACAGTTTAAGTATAAGGACACTTAATACTGGCAATCACATAATCAGAACCTATTTTGCTTCAGCGTTTTTACACATTTTGCAATTAAACTGTGCGCCACTTCCCAGTGCCCATTCCTGCACCACATCCTTTTCAAAAATATGTAAACTAAGACAGGTTTCTTTCTTTGAAAGGTAAGTGAAAACAGCTGGTGATAATTAACCTTGGAACCTAGACATACTGTGTTTTGATAGACTGTACTTCTTGCTGATGGCAGAGTCAGACACACTGTACAACAGTCTTTATAAACTATTACCTCTAACATTTGAATAATACTATTCTCAACTGAAAACAATCACTTAATGTAATAACAAAATAGTGAAAGTAAAATTCCATACCAAACAGTGTTTTCCATAGGAACTATATACATAACATATATTGTGAGGAATTGGCTTACACAATTATGGAGGCTGAAAAAAGTCTGCTGTCTGCAAGCTGGAGATCTAGGAAAGTCAATGGTATAATTCAGCCTGAGTTCCAAGGCCTGAGAAACAGAGTGTAAATCCTAGTTCATGGTGTAGAAGATGGTGTAAATCCTATTCTGTGGGTAGAAGAAGATGACATTAGATATCTCAGTTCCAGAACTGAAGCAGGAAAAAAAAGAGGGGGGAAGGCAATTTTTTTCCCTGCATCTTTTGTTCTACTCAGGCCCTCAATGGACCGGATAATGCCCTCCCGCCTTGAAGAGGGCCATATACTTTAGTGAGGTCACCGATTCAAACAATAATCTCATCCAGAGACACCTTCATGGACACACCCAGGAGTAATGTTTAACCAGATATCTGGGCATCCCCTGCTCAAGTCGACACATAAAATTTACCATCACATATATGTTATAAGCCTTTGTTAAAAATTCAGTAGTGAACCATAAAACCTCTCCTTCCTGCCAACCAATTTGATCTGAAATTACCAATAATCATAAAAAAGAAAAATCTGTATCAATAATAGACTAAAGAAAATTGACTTCAAAATGCCAGAGAAGAAGAGTTTCTGCCAAATGTATGGAAGTTGGGACTAGAAAGAAGAAAAACTATTAAACATATAATTAACTAACTAAAACTAACTTATAACTAACCAAGACAAAAAATTTTTACTTTAAAAGTTTTTAAGTACAATGTATAACTTTATTCATAGTACTTGGGAAATACAGCAGAGGTATTACTCTACCTAGAACAACTAAATCAGAAACTGCCCCTTTTGTTCTATTCAGTAGTACTCAGTAATCTGTGGTTTATCAAGCTCTCTAGGAGATTTGGATGCATGTTTAAGTTGGAGAAAAACTACATTAGACAAATATCTTCACTAATATTGTAATAAATAAGATCTTCATCATTTTAATTGAGGAGTTATAGTATTCACTGAATAAAATCAAACAGTTTTTAGTAAAAATAAATAGAGAAAGAATGTAGGATGGTTCCATGTTGTCTTCCAGTTCTTTTTCTTCTTTATTTTTTTTATTTCAGCGTATTAGGGGGGTACAAATGTTTAAGTTACATATATTGCCTTTGCCCCACCATTTCTAAGGTAAGCAAAAGTCATATAGATCTGGTGACAAGGTGAGCTTTGTTCTGGATGCAAAACAACTGGAAGCGGCAGGACCAGTTGCTATTACTCCACATCAGACTAGAGAGGAGGAGGACTTAGAGCAAAGGCAATAGCAATGGGGTAAAGACAAAATGCTCTGGAAGTGTGAACGGCACATATTTGACAAGACTTTTTGACTCATTGGGTCTAACAAAGGAGGATACAGAGGAACTAAGAAATGGTCTTCAGTGACTCTTTGGTTCCCTGGATATAGAGGACAAAGGGCAGAGCACAGAAAGGGTGCTTAATAAATTCTTGTTAAATTGAAAACAATTTGTTGGAATAAAAAATGAAAAGAAGTTTGTGTATTTACTTCATGTTATGGTAAACCTGGCCCCTTAAGTGAACCCATGGCATGGCTGGCTCCAGGTTTAGCATTATTTATACCTTTTCATTATTCTTCTACATTTTTCTAATTGCAGAAGTTAAATAATATTAGAACAATATCTATTACAATCTTGAAGCCATATAATATATTCTAAATTATAGTTTTAGAAAACACTCTTTTGTCAGAATCTCAAAAAGTCACAGAGAATTGTCACCACATTAAAAGATAAGTAGGTCTGGCTGCAATTGTTTTTTGTTTTTCTACCAGCTTTATTTGTGTTCATAAGTTATACTATGTCTGTTTTTATGATCGTGTCATGAATGCTAAAGTTATTGAAATAAATATTAGAAGATAAGTGATTATTTCTCGTAAGTCCTTTTTATGATACCAGACAAGCAACAGCAGTAGCACTGATATTTGTAATAATAGTAGGATTGGTTGTAGCATTGGGGGTGAAGTAATAGTATTAGCACGAATGGTAGATGTGTCCCACAGAACTCAATGGGTATTGCAGACTAGCAGCCTAGAAGTTAATTCTACACCAAATACTATCTGAGTCAGCAGAAAGTTTAAATATTTTAATTTAATGCTTTAATTGAATGCTTTTAGACAATAGGTTCATTCTCAATTTTCCTACTTTGGGTACTTAAGATAACTATTAGACCTTTAGAGCCATTCCATAATAACTGATACTTTTACCTAGTATGCCTACGAATTTTGAAGTGTATCTTCTTGTTCTTTGAGTTATTTCATTGCTTACTTTTATAATCTTGGATTTTTTATTCTGTTGTAAAATAAGATGTAGGTATAAACTAAAGCTTTCCCTCCCTTTATTTATTTAGGAAAGTTTATTTACTACTTGCAATATGCAATATACTATCTCATTGTGTTTCCTTTATCTTCTTTTATTTGTTCACTGTATCTTCCCTAAATTCATGTAGTCTATTTTGAGCTCTTTGATAGTTTCATAATGTAGTCGAGTTCATGCATGTGGACATTGTAAAATGAATACAACAAACATCAGTGAATGAATAGGGCAAACAAATTCTCTGTCTTTTAGTAAAAGAGACAGGAAATAAGCAAATGAATATATTTATTTTTCGTAGTGTCTGTTGATGATAAGTGCAATAAAGAAAGATAAAACAGTAGGAAAATGGATTGTGATAAAGGTTACTATTTTAGATGGATTATTTAGGGATGGTTCTCTCTGAGGAGGTGACCTTAAACCAAGAACATAAAAAAGATAAGGTAAAAGAACATTACAGGCAGAGACATTCACAAATGCAAATGCTCTCACATGGACCATGTGAGGTTGTTGAGAAATAGAAAGGAAGACGGTGTAGGCAGAATTGAATGAGTAAGAAGAAAGGTTTGAGGATGAGGTTAGAAATCTAGACAGAGCCAGATTACATGTGGCCCTGAAGCCAACTCTGAGAATTCTGTTTTATTTCAAATGTGATTGGAATCTATTCCAAAGTAAATGCTCATAATGATGGAAAACATCCTTGAATGAATGACTGCAAAACTGTTTAAAAATAAGAATGAGAAAACATGAAGTACCAGAAATTGTGATGGTTCCCTGAAAAACAAAGTAGTGGATGTAGCAAATCGATGCTAGGAATTGCAACAAAATGCAAATGCAGTGGACTTTTGAAAAATATGGGAGGAAAAACAAAGTTCTGCATAAAAGGAAACTGTACATAGGAGGAAGAAGGAGCTCAGATGAATGCCCATTCATTGGAGCACTGCAGCCCAAGGAGCCAGGTGAGGGTCTCACTGCAAACAGCTCCTAACCTTCTCTCCAGCCGTGGGATATGATTCAACCCATTTTCCAAAGCTCATATAACTCTAGTGCTCAAATTGGACAAAAACACACAAGATTAAGAAATTATAAATGGATCTCACTTGTGAGCAAAGATTCAAAGGTACCAAGAATAAAACATTAAATAGAGAGATATATTAAAAGAATGTAATTGTATGACCAGTTAAGATTTATTTAAGAGAATAAGAATTATTCAACAATAAAATATTATTAATATGTTTCAATGGATGTGAGGAATAAGTGTAAAAATGTATATAGTTATTTAATGTTGAAACCATTACACAAATTCATGTTTAAGATAACTGAAAACACCAATGTCACTATAGAATTCTTCATCTTGATTGAAAGTATGTTTATATGAGAAAATACATATATGAAAGAAAGCTTTAACAAACATTATAGTGTATTTTGAAATTAGATGCCTTCTCTATAAAATCAAAAATGAGATAAGAATGTCCAGCATAGTATTACTATTTTATTCAATAATGTATTGAGTATTGAATAGAGATAACAAAATGAGGAAGGGAGGATTATAGAGATGAGAAAGACATTATTATCTTCATAGAAGTATAGGTAAATAATTGACAAAGTGTTAAAACTAACATAAAAGAGGAATAAGCTGCCATATACAATAAAGCATAATCAATTGCTATTGATAAATTTAGAAAATGAAAGAAAAAGATTCTATTAACAAAGGAAAAGAATGTGAAAGAGAGAATGTGAGAGCAAGATGAAAGGAAAGGAAAGGGAAGGGAAAAGAAGGGACGGAAAGGAGGGAAGGAAGGAAGAAAGAAATGACTGCAAATTACCAAACAAAATATGTGTAAAAAGATGGTGAAGAAAAGTATAAAACTCTACTAAAAAACATAAAATCATATGAAAGAAGATGAAAAGATAAACTATGTTAATGGGATGACAATGTTTTAAATGCATCAATTTTTTTGAAAAATAGTCTATAAATTTAATTCAACATTAGTCAAGTCCCCAAATGGATTTTGTAAGAAATTGACAAAGTGGTTCTAAAAGTTACCTGAAATAGTAACTCTGAAAACATAAAAATAATTTTAATAGATAAAAGATAGGCCTCTTGCAAGGAATTTGGGAAATACTGTTCCCTGTGATAGAGCACAGGGTGGCATGTGAGAGCAGACAGGCTAATGGCCAGCACAGTCCTTTATCCTCTTAATAAAACATCCCTTTGAGTTTGCACTGAAGTTGCCTCATTCACAAGAATAAAATATCTGAAACAGGAGTAGTGGAAATTTGGTGTTCAGCAGACGCTCCTGCGCAGTGATTCGGGGTCTTCAGTGTTGTCTTCTTGCTAGTGGCTAAAATAACCTCGCTTTTACAGATGCTTTTCTCAAGCCTAACCTAACTTCCTGAAGATACAAACATAGGGATTAAATATTTAATTTATTTATCTTTCTACAAGGTATTATTCTTCCCAACATTATCATTTGAAATATGGCCTTGAATTCATAATTTTAAATGGATAGATTGCATTTCTGAATCAATATCAATTTACTGTTAATCTCAAACGTTAATCAGATAGTATCTTTAAAAAATATAAAACTCCTATCATAAACTTTCTGTAGAACTTTCTCTGTTCTGCAATGTTCTTTACAGACATAGTGCTATAAAGGGTAAATATCTTTGATGAAAATATAATGCAACACATTGTCCATCACCCGAATTACATCTGAAATACATTATGTTTTATAAAGTACTTTATCTTTCTTTGCCTATTCAAATTTTACTGCCTAATTTAAAATGTATATTGTTTAAAAATGTAAATGAATCATGATGCGATATGAAAATAATGCAATATGCATTTCCTTGTGGCCATTGTGTATCATGTTTGCTGTAGTAAAAAATGCTTATAAAATATAATCAGAATGACATCAGTGAAAATAGTAGAGCAAGGGACTCCAAAACCTTCCCATCCATAAAATCAATGAAAAACTGACAAAAACGTGTAAGACAAACTTATAGAAATCTGAAAACTAACAAAAGCTTGTAACAACCAAGGGAGTTTTTACTCAAGAAAAGTAGCTGAGTCTCAGTAAGTGCAGCAAGCTTAGTGCTATTTTAACTTATCCTAGTACCACTCCATGCTGGTAGGCTCAACCCAGATCAGCCATAACCTTGAAAATAATAGCCCATATTGTGGTATCAGTATTGGAGGGAACAAAAGAGACCTCATTTGCAAGAAATTATTATTATTACTGTTGACCTGTCTGGTGGCATCTTGTAAGATGGGCTCAGAAAGCCTTCTTTTATTTCTAAATCAGAACTCACCCAGTGAGTTGCTACCTGAGAGGCATTTGTCAAAGATATTTATAGACAAATGTTTAGTTACCGCTACCTAAGGCAATAGATAACACCCTATGAAAACTACAGACTAACCAAGAAGCTTGGAAGGAAGAGCTGAGAAATGAAATGCTTAAAGGATTGGAAAATACGGTACATATTTGTGGGAATCCGGAAAGCCACACACATGCCGGGGTGGGGGGCGGTGAATGCCTGTGAGTAACTCAGAAGCCCCAACCGTTCCTCTTTGGCTGACCTGGCAGTGCTGCACAAACAGGAAGCAGTCCACGGAAAGCACAGACATTGAACTTAAGCGAAGACATCGGGCTTACTTGACAAACGTTTTAAATCAGCTATTTTAAATATATTCAAAGATCTAAAGGAAAACATTTCCAAATAACTAAAGGAAAGCATGAGAATGAAGTGTCACCAAATAGAGAATACAGTCATGTGCTGCATAATAAAGTTTCAGTCAATGATGGACCACATACATGATTCTGGTCCCATAAGATGATACTACCATATTCTTACTGTATCTCTTCTATGTTTAGACATGTTTAGATATGCAAATACTTACCATTGTGTTATAATTGCTTACAATATTCAGTACAAAAACATGCTGTACAAGTTTGTAGCCTGGTAGTAGTGGCTTACCACCACCGCCTAAGTGTGTAGTAGGCTCTACCATCTTCATTGTGTGAGTACACTCTATGAATGATAAAAATAAACCAAATAGGAATTCTGGAGTTGAAAATTAACTGAAATAAAAAAAGTTTTCCAGAGAAGATCAGCAACAGATTTGAGTTTGCAGAAGAAAAAATCAATAAATTTGAAGATAAATCTATTTATTGAATTTGAGGAACAAAAAATAATGAGAATAAAGGAAATTAAACAGTTCCTAAGAGACCATGGGCACCAACAATTGTGCATATGCCAACATATACATAGTTGTCATCTGATCAACATATTAATTTCTGTAAGAAAGTCAGCTGAAGTTTTGTTAGGGATTACAGTGCTTCCATAGACCATGGTGGGGGAGTATCCCCATCATGCCAATAGTTAGTTTTTTCAATCCATGAACTTGGGTTATCTTTCTATTTATTTACATCTTTAATTTTTTTCAACAAGCTATCAATTTTGACAGTTGATACAGAGTCTATCTATACATCTGCTCAATTCTATGAATACCTGTGATCTAAAAATCTCTTCTTATAACTCATCAATTCTGTCATTTTGTTCACCCCTTAATCTGCCATAACATAATTCCGCCCCCAGGGTGAGGCAAATGCTTCCTACAGGTTGTCTCCACTTACACTATTGCCTCCTTCCTATTGCATTCTCACAAAGAAGCACAAAATTTACTCTAAAAATAAAGGTGGCAACACATGTACCTAGTTTGAAACTTCGATCATTTCCGATACAATAGGCATAAAATGAAAATACTCTGAAATGGAGATTTCTGGCTTTCTTGTCTATTAAAACAAGAAGCCTAAAACAACTTGCAGCAGGGGACTCTTACTCTTTTCTGGTGAAAGCCTTTCCCCCATGCCCCCCTCGCAAGAAGAATTTCTAGACCTACAGAGTAAATTTGCAGGAATAGGAATAAAAAAATTACCTTATTGGGTGACTATAAATATGATAAGGAAAGCAGGCCTCTCATATTTCCAATGCTTGTGCCCCAGACCCATGATTTCCACTTAATGAGGATGCAGCAATATATTATAATTCCAGATATAGGATACATGCTGCATCCTAGAGGATGGGACCCCCTTTTTTGACCTCATGACTTTGACCTTATGTGCTACTGTCCTCAAAATGTTTACATACATCTCTTTCTCCAGAATAGTGCATTATCTCCAGGATAGTGCATTAGCTACATCACCAAGAAGCTGTTTGATTTCTCTAGCCAGTCAGCAACTTCAGGATGGTGTAGTATGTAGTAAGATAAATAAATCCAAAATAAAACACTGCCTTTGCTGCTAAGTTGGTCCTTTGCTCTAAGACAATATAATATGGAATTCCATATTGGTGGCTAAAATCTCCAGTTAGCCCTCAAATAGTGAAATTAGCTATAGCCCTTTATGCAAAATAGGCAAACTCACAACTTTAATATGTTTTGAACCTAATCAAGAAAAATGGTTGATCTTCCCCGCATGGAAGATTACCAATATAGTAAACTTTCCATCAGGTATCTGACTGGTCTTCTCAAGGGATAGTGCCATACTGGGGAGAAATTTTGGTTGTTGTTTCTAGCAGGTTGGGCATTCAGCCATGGAAGTAGCTGTATTATCTTGGAGAGAGGGAGACAACCCCGTTAAATGCATGCATTGCCTCCATCCATGCTACCCCATTCACGATCATATTGTGCCAACACTGGAGGAGTCAATGGTAGAGGCTGGCATCAACTGGTTAAGGCCTTCTGTTTGTTTTGTTGTTTAGCACCTCTTCCCTAAAGGATGGTGGAAATTAGAATACAGTACAATCACCTTCAAACTTTGTGACCATTCCTCCTACAGGTGTAGCCACATAACTTTTCCCAGACTTATGTGCCTTCTATCTTCCAGACTTTCTCTTCCAAGCAGTTTCCCACTGCCAATGAGTCTGTGTATGCACTTAATGGAAAATTTGAGGTACGGTGAAGTCAAAAGAGCAGGAGACAATTTCCCCTGAAAAGATAGTTTGTTACTTGTGGTCCCCATAAGAAGAGGACATGCTATGCCTCTTCATGGGGAGCAACATGGGAAAACACCAGGGTCAGTCAGGAGGCAGAAGAAGTGGAAGGAATTGTGGGCAAGAGAACTTTATTGTGGTTTCCCCAGGAAGGAATGGACAAGGCAAGGTAAGAAGGCTTAGGATTAGCTAGTTATAAAAATTTCAGTGTTCTGGGGCATAGGGTATGCCCTTACTTGTCTTATACCTGGCCCCGAGGTTAGTAGGGCAGGGAGATGGTGGCCCAGAACATGAAAGTTCCATAAAGAATGTGGTTGAGGGTGTGGGCTCTGGATTGGTTGGTTTGCATATGAAAAACATCTCCATGAGCAAGTTGTTTAATATCTCCAGGAATTGGCTAATCTCTCCAAGGTCAGCAAAACCCCAGTATGTGAATGCATCAGAATACAGAAAATAGAAGACATAGTAATACAGTACGTGTCACTTCACTGTTTACACAAAGTTAATGACCATGTATACCATCTAAAGCTCTACCCACTTGGAGGATTTCTCCTCACCGTTTTTTTTCAGGGCCACCCTTGAGGAGTGTTGCAGTGCAGCAGTCATTCATTTTTGGGTTGTACCCACATATTGAGTTGATCCACCCATATACAAGATTTCTCTTTTCTCCTCCCTTTCAGCTGATTATAGAGACCTTCATATGGCTAAAGGAGAAGCACAAATACAGTAGTGGTGGTTGCATGTCCAGAACGCATGCAAATGTGGCTTACTTTGCCCTCTGAACTTGCTTGTGTTCAATCTTGAAACTACTGTTCCCATCTCACATATACATTGCTGTGGTCCCACTTGAAAATGGGAGTTTGTGGGTGAATAAACATCCCAGATCATAATGAGGAGTTTTGGCTTTATAGGTACCTGATGCACTGTCTCTACCAGTATCCTCACTGTAGAGTGCACATAGGGATTGGGTTTTTCTGATAAGGAACATTTACATAAAATAAATTAACTATTTAAAAGCAAACAATTCAGTGGCATTTAGTACATTCACAATGCTTTGCAACGACCACCTCTAACTAATTCCAAACATTGTCATCATCCTCAAAGAAGAACCTGTACCCACTAAGCAGTTACCGCCATTCTCTCTATCCCCTAACCCCCAGCAAACACCAATCTATTTTCTGGCTTTATGGATTTTCCTTTACCAGATATTGTATATAAACGGAATCATACAACATGCAATCTTTTTTTCTAGCTTGTTCCACTTTGCATAATGTTTTTGAGGTTCATACACATTATAACATGTAACAGTACTCCATTCATTTCTATGTCTAATATTCTATTATCTGTATATTTGTTTGTCTATTCAAACTATGGTGGATGTTTGGGTTGTTTTCAGCTTTTGGCTATTGTAAATAGTGCTACCATGACCACGGATGTACATGTATTTGTGTCTGAGGGCCTATTTCAATTTTTTGTATGAACCTAGAAGTGGAATTCTAGAGTCAGATGATAATTCTATGTTTAACTTTTTAAGGCATCATCAAAATGTTTTCCACAATGGCTAAATCATTTTGTATTCCCATCAGCAACATGTAAGGATTCCAGTTCTGCATATTCTCTCCAACACTTACTTTCTGCATTCTTCCTCTCTCTCTTCCTGTTCCTCAAGTGCTAATTATGATTTGGGCAGCTGGGTATCAATGTGAACTTTGACCTAATGTGCAATTGTCCTCAAAATGTTTACATAGGTCTCTTTCTCCACTTTTCCCAAATAAATGGCCATAAGTCCTATTGAAAAAAGATCTGAGGAAATTATCATCAAATACACTTTCCATGGTATTACAGAATTCTTCCTCACTGTGACCCAGACTGTCCTTCAGGGAATGGTTTCTAGGTCTGAGATTTGGCTGTTTGGAAATTGGGCAATGGATCCAAATGTTTACTGATGCATTTGTCCTCATTCTACTGATTATACATTATTTGTTTTTTATTGTATAGATTAAGTAACACCCTCATTGACCATCCATTTATCATGCTTCTAGGAAACAACCCCATAGCTTTCTATAGGTGAAACTTGTTTGGCTACCACTCTGAACTTGCTCTTAATTTGCAAAATTATGAACCTTTTTTTTTTTTCCTTTCCCATATGCCATGGAGGATCTAGCTTTTCTGCCTTATTTAGTATGGTTTACCACATTTCCAAACACTCAAGGGTTATTCTAGCACCATATTAGAATGGTCTCTCTGGGTCCTTGGCAGATCGTTTATTGTTGTGACTTGGGATAGGGTTTCCATAACAATAAATTCATCACTCATCAACTTTATGTCCTTCTCCCTTGATTCAGCACTCTGTTTCACTCATGTTATCTTGGCCCTGCAGTTCCCTTGATGTATAAGCCCTTTCCTCTCTTACCTGACTCAGAACTTCCTTTAGGTAATTTTTGCTGAGATTTAACCCTGAAAATGCATCTGGGAACCAGCAGGGGAGTTGTGAGTAGATCTTGAGAAAAGCACTTGCATTCTTTTCAAGGCATTAACCTTTGTAGAGTCTTCAAGTTATGGGAGGGCAGCTCTAGCTGTTAAATAGGAATACTGCACACTTCTGAAGACTTCGTGAGTCCTGGGTGTCCTGCAGTTTCAAGGTTCTCAAATGTATCAACCCAGATGACCCAATGTAAAGTCTTAGGATCCCACTCCTTTCCTGTTTGGGATCTGACCTTTGGTGTAAGAAACTTTCCAGAGTAAATATTGCAAGTTTTTAGGATGTTTCATAACTTTTATAATTAAGCTGTGGCCTGATGTTCAGCTTTATCTGCCCTCAGACTGCAGGTAAGATTCTCTTTATACACTGCCAAATATGCCCCTTAAATTTAACACTTTGCTTTATATTTTTTTTTTTTTAATTCAGGGTATTATGGGGGTACAAACATTTTGGTTATATGAAATGCATTTGCCTCACTCAAGCCAGGGCCACAAACGTGTCCTTCCCCCATACAGTGTGCCCCATCTCCATTAGCTGTGGGTTAACTCACCCCACCCGCTCTAGCTCCTACCTTCCCACCCCCTTTACCTGACCAGCACCCAGTGAGTATTACTACCATGTGAGCACCTTAGTGTTGATCAGTTAGTACCAGTTTGATGATGAGTACATGTGGTGCATGTTTTTCCATCCTTGTGATACCTCACTTCAAAGGGTGGGCTCAATCTCTATCCAGGATAAATAACATAAGAGGTGCTAGATCACCACTGTTCTTTGTAGTTGAGTAGTATTCCATGGTATACATACACCACATTTTATTAATCCACTCATGTATTGATGGGCATTTGGGTTGTCTCCACATCTTTGTAATTGTAAATTGTGCTGCTATAAACATTCTATATTTTTCATTAATAACACTTATCCTTTTATTTCTCCAATGCATTGATAGCACCTACCAATATACATCCCCTTCCATAGTATTTATACTTACTACTTGTCTTGTAGTTCTCAAATCACTGAGACATTGAATCAGCCAGTGTAATCCTTCAATGAATAACCCAACCTAATTCACCACCAGAAACACTGTAATAATTGTCCTGCCTTAACCATGCCAGAGACTATCGGTATTCCGCCTATCAGAGTAATGGGGTCTGCTGGGAAGAAATATCTTAGGCTGATATATTTGTAGACAGACTTCGTTTGGGACAGGAGGATGACTTAGGAGTGCATTGGGGAAGAACACCTGTAAAGAAAAAACACTGAGCACAGAGAGAAGTTGAACTGTAGTGTACAGTCATGTATCATATAAGGATGTTTCGATAATTGATGGACCCCGTATGTGGTCCTAGAAGAGTATAATGGCCCTGAGAAATTTCTATCGCCTAGTGAGGTTGTAGCCATCCTAATGTCAGAGCACACTGCATTACTCGCTGTTTGTGATGATGTTGGTGTAAATAAACCTACTGCATTGCCAGTCGTATAAATCTACCACATGCAACTATGTACAGTACATAATACTTGATAATGATAATAAATGACTATATTACTGATTTATGTATTTCCTATGTTATACATTTTATTGTTATTTCATATTCTACTCCTTTACTTATTAAAAAAAAAGTTAACTGTGAAACAGCCTCAGTCAGGTCCATCAGGAATTATTCCAGAAGGCGGCATTCCTATCATAGGAGATGACAGCTTTATGCGTGTTACTGTCCCCGACGAACTTCCAGTGGGACAAAATGTGGAAGTGGAAGACAGTGATATTGATGATCCTGACCCTGGGTAAGCCTAGGTGAATGTGGGTGTTGGTTTCTTAGTTATTAACAAAAAAGCTTGAAAAGTAAAGAAAAAAAAATTTGTAATTAAAAGAGCTTAAAGGATGAGAATACAAAGAAAGAAAATATTCTGTATAGCTGTACAATTGTGGTTGTGTTTTAATATTATTACAAGAGTCAAAAGTTAAAAAAATAAAGTTTAAGAAGTAAAAAATTTATAGTAAGCTAAATTGAACTTATTATTCCAGAAATTTTTTATTATAAATTTAGTATAGCCTAAGTATACAGTGTTTAGAAAGTCTTCAGTAGGGTACAGTAGTGTCCTAGACCTTCACATTCACTCACCACCCTCTCACTGACTCACCTAAGGCAACTTTCAGTCCTGCAAGCTTCATTCACAGTAAGTACCCTATCCAGGTTTACCTTTTCTTTAATCTTTTATTTCTTATTTTTTCTGTACCTTTTTGATGTTTAGATTCACAAATACTTACCATTGTCTTACTGTTGCCTACGGTATTCAGTACAGTAACATTCTGTACAGGTTTGTAGTCTGGGAGTATTAGGTTGTACCATATAGCTCAGGTGCACAGTAGGCTGTACTAGCCAGGTTTTGTAAGTACACTCTATGATGTTTGCATAATGACAAAATCACCTAACAACGTATTTATCAGAACATATCCCCAGCATTAAGTGACACATGACTTAGTTGCAACAGATTTCTGGTTCCCTCAGTTGATCCTCAGATAATAGTAAAGCCAGAATGTCCTTTTAAAATTGTTCCCAATTGAACAAAAGGTCCGGTATTTTTTACTCAAACATCACCAGTCACTAGATGATGGCTGCGCACAGAGAAACGTTTTAACCTTGAGTGAGGCAGCAGCCTTGAGCAGATGACAGTCCTTTGAAAGGGAAGTAGTAGTTGTCATCAGCAGTGAACAATCCCACCATCTGTGAAAATGAGTAGTTCAACCTTGAAGTGGGAATCTGGACAGCTCACCCCTACATCTACTCTAATAGATGCATTAGGGGAAAAAAATCTTAGATGAATGAATGCATATGCAGAAATCTACACAGGAAAGGTAATATTGTATCTAGGTATGAATCATGAGTTAGACTTTCCCTTTGTGGTATGGTCAAGGAATTCCAGTAAAATTTCTGGGCACCAAAGCTTGGTGGCACTTTCTAGTTGGTAAACAAACCATATACCAGGAGGGAGACACACCACATTCCACTGGGAGAAGGCATGGAATCTCTGCATTAGAACCCTCCCAGACGTCCCCCTATTTGTTTCTTTATTTGGCTATCCTTGGTTTGTATCCTTTATAATAAAACTGTAATAGTAAGTATAGCACTTTTCTGAGTTCTCTGAATTATTCTAGTAAATTATCAATCCTGAGGGGAATCACGTGACTCACTCAGATATGTAGCCAGTAGATATGTGGGTGGTTTGGGGACTCCACTTGTGGATGGCACCCAAAGTAGGGGGAGTCTTGCTGAGGTTTGTGCCTTTTAATTTGTAGAATATGCACTAATTCCTGCAGGTTAGTGCCAGAATTAAATTGAAATAAGGCAACTGGGCTGGTCTCAAAAAAATGCCCTATTTAAAATTCTTTCAATGGGGCCAAGAGTCTTTTCTGCCTGTTCATTGCTCTGTCTCTCAAACCTAGAACTGTGCTCACTACAACACAATAGGCACTCAATTGCCAAATTAATCAAATATATTATTCATTATAGTAAATCAGTTTTCTTCTTGAAGTGAACTGATTTCTCCGGACATTTTATTCTAGATGTCTGGATAGTCTTCTAGGTCAGCTAGAAGACTATCAGCTTAAAAGGTCAGCTTTTATTGTTAGATTTCTTTCCCTTTTATTCCCGCTTTTTCTTGGCTCTCATGCTACTTCTGTCTTGGATTAATTTTTAATTTCTTGGAGCACAAGAAATCAACTTTTTTTCCTTTGATTTTAATTTTGATTTGTTTTGTTTTCTGTGTAAGATGTACTAGATTTTAGAAAAGTTATTAATAGTTAACTCCCTTCATGACTCAAAATCACTGTTTTTAAAAAATACTTGAATGATAGTCTGGCATTTAGTGTAACATGTAGATTTAGATAGTATACTCTCAGAATTGTGATGCCATTGACCCACTGTGTTGTAGCAATTTTTCCTAAAGATAGTCAGTTGTCAATCTGGCTATTTTTCCTTTGTTGCAAAGAGATTTATACCCAGACACATTATAATAAAATCTCTGAAAGGTAACAAGATGATCTTTAAAGCAGCAAGAATGTCTTTTTTCCTTTGGGTAGATTCCCAGTAGTAGGATTGCTGGATCAAATGGTACCTCTACTTTTAATTCTTTGAGGTATCTCCATACTACTTTCCACAGAGGTTGTACTAGTTCGCAGTTCCACTAGCAGTATATGAGTGTTCCTATCTCTCCACATCTACGCCAACATTTGTTGTTTTGGGACTTTTTGATAGAGGTCATTCTCACTGGAGTTAAGTGAGAAATCAAAAACCACATTGTGGTTTTGATTCGCATTTCCCTGATGATTACAGACGTTGAGCACTTTTTCTTATGTTTCTTGGCCATTCGTCTATCTTCTTTTGAAAAATTTCTGTTCATGTCTTTGCCCACTTTTGAATGGATTGTTTGATTTTTCTTGCTGGTTTTACTGAGTTCTATATAGATTCTAGTTATCAGCCCTTTATCAGATGTGTAGCATGCAAATATTTTCTCCTATTCTGTAGGTTGTCTGTTTGCTCTAGTGATACTTTCTTTGGCTGCAGAAAAAAAGACATTCTATAATAAAGACATCTGCACTTGAATGTTTATAACAGCACAATTCACAATTGTAAAGTTGTGGAAATGACTCAAGTGTCCAGCAATACATGAATGGATGAATAAAATGTGGTATACGTAAACCATGGAGTACTACTCAGTCACAAAAAACAATGGTGAACTAACGCCTTTTGTATTTTCCTGGATGGAGCTGGAGCCCATTCTACTAAGTGAAGTATCATAAGAATGGAAAAACAAGTACCACATGTACTCACTATCAAATTGGTACTAATTGATCAAAACTTATGTGCATGTGTAGAAGTAACATTCATTGTGTGTTGGGCGAGTGGGAGTGGGAGGAGGGGATGAGTGTATTCACACCTAATGGGTGCAGTGTGCACTGTCTGGGGAATGGGCATGCTTGTAGCTCTGACTCGGGCAGTGCAAAGGCAATACATGTAACTGAATATTTGTACCCCCATGATATTCCGAAATTAAAAATAAAGTAGCAAGAGAAAAATGACTTGTCACATTATAGGGATCCCTGATGATAATGAAAACTCACTTCCAGAAACACTGGTAGCCAAAAGATGAGAAAGATAATATTTAATATATTATAAGGGCTGAAATAAAGAGAAACCCAACCAAGAATTCTATATCCAGCCAAAATGTATGTGAAATACGGACATATATTGCCAAGCAAAAACAAACAAAAAAAAATAAAAAAAAAAGACAAAAAAACAAACAAACAAATAAAAAACTGAGAAATTATTTTTGCTATCAGAGCCTCTTTATAAGATACTGCTAAATAAAATTTTTCAGGCTGAAAGTAGGTTACCCCAGAGAGTAATTTTAATTTGCATGAAAAAAGAGTGCCAGTAAAGGTACTTACATATGTAATTATAAAAGATAATATAATTGCATATTTCTTCTTCTTTCTTCCTTTACTTGATTAAAAAAATCAAATGTACAAAATAAAATATACATAATTGCATTCCTGGCACTTTTGCATATGGAAATGTAATATATTTGATAATAACATCAGAAAGGGTTAGTTGGGATCAAAGTTCTGTGGAGGAAAAGAAATAACACCAGATGGTATCTTGAATCAAATGGAACACATGAACAGAACCAGAAAGAATAATATGGTTAATGTAACTCTATAAATAAATACTGCAAATATAGATGTGTTCTTCTTTTTTCCCCTCAGTTTTCTTTAAGGCAGAAAATTTTATGAAATAATTATGTCAATGTACTGTTGAGTTTGTATTATATATAAGTATATACAAGTAATATGTATAAATAGAACAAAAAGGGGGAGGAGATCATATATTAATAATGATATATAGGAATTCTATTTCATTGGAATTAAGTTAATATAAATTTGAAGTAGGTTCTAATAAATTAAGATATATATAGTAAGGCTTAGAGTAATTACTAATAAAATAACAAAAATACAGTGGAAAAAATCATTAATTAAAATTAAAATGTCACAGTAGAAAATATTCAATTAATGATTTAAAAAGAAATAAAGATGGGACAAAGGAACAATAAAGACATGAAACAAACAGAAAAAATAAAATGGCAGAGGTAAATCCAACTATATCAGCAATAACATTAAATGATAAAGAATTAATCAATCCAATTAATTACCCAGATTGTCAGACTCTATTCAAAAATAACACCCACTTATGTCGTATCTATGGGAGATACATTTTAGGTTCAAAGACATAAATTGGTTGAAGATAGAAGGATGGAAAAGCATGTAAACTGCAATCATAAAAGGGATGATTCATCTAATCTAACTTTAGATAAAATAGACCTTTAAATAAAAAAATTACTAGGTATAAAGAAGAGTATTCCATATTGATAAAAGTTTCAACCCATCCAGAATATATAACAATTATGAAAATATACACCTGCAAACAGACTTCGAAACTATGAAATAAAACTAAAGGAAGAAATAGACAATTCAATAATAATAGTTAATGACTTCATACTCCACCTCTGGTAGTTCCTAAGACAACTAGGCAAAAGAACAAGAAAATAGAAGGCCTGAACAACAACATATACCTACTAGACTAAACATGCATGAATTGAGTACTCAACCAAAAAATCAGAAGAATACACATTCTTCTCAAGTACACATGGAACATTCTCCCCATGCCATAAAACAAGCCTCGATAAATTTACAGGGATTAAATTAATATGAAGTATATTCTCCAAACTGGAATGTAATTGTAACTCAGTGTCAAAACTCCTTTTGAGAAATTTAAAAATATATAGAAATTTAAAAACACACTGCTAAGTAACCAATTGGTCAAGGAAGAAATTGCAAGGCAAATCAAGTCAAATTGCTTGAAGATTAGTGAAAATAAAACACATCACACCAAAACATATGGGGTATAGTCAAAGATGTTACTATACAGAAAGGTATAGCTATAAGCCTGTATTGAAAAAGAAGAGAGATTTCAAATCAATAATGTACTCTTCCATCTTAACACACTGGAAGAAGAACAAACAGAAGAAACTAAAACAAGCAGAAAGAAGGAAACAGTAAAGATTAGAGTCGAAAATTAATGACATAGAAAAAAGAAAAATAACAGAGAAAATTCACAAAACCAAAAAGTTCTCTGTAAAGACCAAAAATATTTATTGGTAAATATTTAGCTAGACTAAGAAAAAAGAAAAAAAAGTTAAATTACTAAAATTAAGAAGAAAAGAAGGGGCTATCACTGCTGATCTTAGAGAAATGAAAAGGATTATAAAGTAATACTAAGAACAAATATATGTCAACAAATTAGATAACTTAGATGAAATGGAGAAATTCATAGACAGACATGACCTACTGAACCTTATTTTAAAAGAAACAGAGAATATGAATAGATGCACAAGTAGTAAAATTTTTATATTAGTAATTTAAAAGTTCCCATATAGAAAAGCCAAGGTCCGGATAGCTCCACGGTGAATTCTTACAATCATTTAAAGATAAATTAATATTAATTGTTCAGAAACTCTTCCAAAAATATAGAAGAGAAGCAACCAATCTCAATTCATTCTATGAAACCACTATTACCTTGATATCAAAATTTGACAAGGACATAAAAAAAAATAAGTCTACACACCCATCTCTCTTATAAATACCAGTGCAAAAATTCTCAAATTACAGAATACTAGTACACCAAATCTAGCAAATTGTAAAAAGGATTACGTTCCATGGAAAAATGGGATTTACCCCAGGAATACAAAGTTAATTTATCATTTGAAATCAAATAATAAAATAAACCATATTAATATAATAAAATACATTATTGTCCAGCAGAAATGTAAAGTGGTGAAAAATATTATTTCAATACCTCAAAATGTCAAACATAGAGTTGTTCCTTATTTCCATTCATAGATATATAGCCAAGGGAAGTGCAAACATATGGCCACAGAAAAACATGTGCATAATGTTCACTGCATCGTCATTCATAGCCCAAACTGGAAGTCACCCAAACGCCCATCAACTTTTGAAGGGATAAACAAAATATGGTATAAGATAGAATATAATTAGGTGACAAAAGAATACAGTAGTGATACATGCTACAATCTATTAATAGATCTTTAAAAACACCTTTGGGTGTGACTGAAATATTTTTAAATTATTGGGGTGATGGTTGCATAATTCTGTGAACATTAAAAACCATTGAATTGTATACTTTATATAAAGTAAACAATTTAAGTACAGCCCTTCCTTGGTATACACAGAATATTGGTCCTAGAACCCACACCACCACCACCGCACACACCCAAATTCGTGCATACTCAACCTGTCTATACAAAATTCGGCCTGCAGTATACACAGGTTTCTCATCCCGTGAATACTGTCATTTTGATACACGTTTGGTTGAAAAGAATCCTTGCATAGAGGGCCTGTGGAGTTCAAACCCCTTGTTCTTCAAGGGTCAGCTGTGTATAAATTGTACCACAATACGGCTGTAACAAAAAAAACTCCACATCTTGGTCGTTTGTGGCCAAAGTGACCATATGAAATTGGAAATATTGTAGTTTCTGCCCAATTTCAATTTTGTAAGTAAACTAGAAGTGTTTTAAATAGATGTAACAAGAAATAATGAGTGTGGCACCTGTTAATAATTACACACATAGATAACTTTAATTCATGGTTGAAAATAATTAATAGTTGTATATTTGACAGAATTAGAGAGCCTGTCCACAACCCAAATCCTAATTTTATATGAGCAATGCACCACAATAAAAATTAGGAAAGGTTTGCTTGTGTTTTGTACACTGGTAAAAGCATGGTGGTGAAAAGAAAGATGAGAAGGGAGAACCAGCTTTAGATAATTCCAGAATGAGCATTCTCAAACACCTCAATTTTAAGGAAAGATACATATTGAAGCTGAAGATCTGGAAATTGATAGCCTTGAAACAACCCATGCTGATAGCACTCCCATAACATCTTTGTGTTTCCCTAAGGGCTTATATCCCAGTGCTTGAAGATAACTGCTGAAGATATGCCTTTTTTCAGAAAAGGAGGTATATGTAAGTCATATTCAACAGTGTGAAAAAAACATATGTACTGATGTTAGCCCCATGGTGGTATTAATAGGGTGCAAATTTATAGAGCCTAAAAAATGACAAATCATCTTTCGGTTTGTCTCATGTCTTCTTTTTATGAATAATTAAATATTTCTTTATGTTATCAATATTTATTTATATATAAATATACATAAAAGGTGATCTTGTCTATTTTTTTCCTTTTCTTTCTCAACCTGGCATGCACTGATCTCTACCAAGTTTTGCCTATAACCCTGGGCCTAGTACTCTGCAAACTACATGGCCCAGGTTCACTGGACAGCTAGTTACCTGTTAGACTCCATCAGTAGGAAACAACCATGGTAGATCAGAAAGTAGGAAGAGAATAAAAGCTAGTTTCTCTTTCTTCTCCTTGCTTCTAGAGGCACTTTTGAAAGTGGTTGCCTCCCTTCTGTGTTCCCCATTTAAACCACACCATCCTTTCTGGTAGATCATATGAAGAGTTCCACTGCAACTGAAACTTAGCAGGGTGGCCCTGCTTGCTCACTTCCAGGGCTGGCTGAGTAGAGCACACAGTGGTGCAGAACCAAATGTCCAGGATCCTTTGTTTACCTGCCTTTCCCAGTTCTGGGAACGGTAGTGGTTTTCTGAAGTTACTAATCACTAGGTGTCAGCTTTTTTGGTTTATTATTCTCCTCTAACACCCATTTTCTTTTTCCTTCCCATGTCTTTTAATAACTAGGTAGCCAGTTCCCTTTAGTAAATTTTTAAAACCCTGGGAACTTTGTTTTATTTTTATTATTTTCTCTAATTAGATTCTGTCTCATAAAGTAATTAATATAAAACCTAATAGCAAATGCAAATCTAGATAAGTAAAGAAAGAGGTAAGCTGAACAGAGTTTCTGGGTCATAGTTTATCTTCTGCTTAACTGAGAGTTTAAAATTGACCATTCTGATAAAGATGATGTACAAAATCATGAAAGAGCCCTAAAATATTCCCAACCCCCAGGCTGAAGACCAGGACCCTCAGTGGCCTGTTCGGAACCGGGCCCATATCAGGAGGTGAACAGCAAGCGAGGGACAAAAGCTTCATCTGTATGTACAGCCACTCCCCACTGCTCACATCACCACCTGAGCTCGACCTCCTGTCAGATCAGCTGCAGCATTAGATTCTCATAGGAGCGTGAACCCTACTGTAAACTGTGCATTGGAGGGACCTAGGTTGCATGATCCTTATGAGAATCTAATGCCTGAAGATCTGAGGTGAAGCTGGGGCGGTGAGCGGCTGCAAATACAAATTATCATTAGCAGAAAGGTTTGACTGCACAGAAACCATAATAAATCAATTGCTTGCAGACCGTTATCAAAACCCTATCAGTGAGTGGCAAATGACAATTAAGCTAGACTCTCGTTGCAGGAAAACAACCTCAGGGATCCCACTGATTTTGCATTATGGTGAGTTGTATAATTATTTCACTATATATTACAATGTAATAATAATAGAAATTAATTATACATTTAATGTAATGTGTTTGAATCATCCTGAAACCATGTCCCATCCCCTGGTCCATGGAAAGATTGTCTCCCATGAAACTGGTCCCTGTTGCTAAAAGGGTTGGGGACCGGTGACATAGGACAGGACATCTAACAATTTACGCACACTCTCTTTATAAGCTACTTATTATTATGATTGAGTGGTCACTCTCTTAAACTTTTATGTAAAATTAAACTTCATTTTTATATTATTTCAGATTCATATGCAGTTTTAAGACATTATACAGAAAGATCTTATTGTACTCTATCCACTTTCCCCTAATGATAACATCTTGCAAAACTACAGTACAGTATTATAACCAGGATTTGGACATTGACACTATTTTCTGATCTTGTTCAGATTTCTCCTGTTTTCCTTTTTGTGTGCATCTGCATTGGTGTTCACTCCTATGAAATTTTATCACACGTTTATATTTATGTATCTAACAACGTTGTCACGATATAGCATTATTTCCATCACCACGAGGATTCTTCATGTTGCCATTTTTTAACCACACCCACCTCTTTCCCCTGCCCATCTTCTCCTTTAATCCTTGGCAACCACTAATATGTTCTCCATTTTTATGATATTGCCATTTCAGGAATGTTATTCAAATGAAATCATATAGTAGGTAACCTTTTAGAAATAGCTTTTTTTTCCACTCAGTCTAATTCCCTTTAGATGCATCCAAGTGGTCGCATACATCAATAGTTCATTCCTTTTTACTGCTGAGTACTATTTCACTGAGTGAATGTATCACAATTTGTTTAACCACTTACCCGTTGAAGAGCATCTGGGTTGTTTCTGGGTTTTGGCTCTTACAAATAAAGCTGCCATGAACATTCACGTTCAGATCTTTATGTGAGCATTTATTTCCAATTGTTGGAGATAAATGCCTAAGAATGCAATTGCTGGATGTATGGTAATCACTTGTTAGTTTTGTAAGAATCTATCAAGTCACATGCCAGTAGAATGGCTGAAATGAAAAAATAGTGAAAACACTGAAAGTTGGAGAGGATGTAAAGAAACCAATCACTCATACCTTACAGATGTGAATGTAAAACAATACAGCCACTCTGGAAAACAGGTTAGCAGGGCTTTTTATGACTTTTAAAAACTACTTTAAGCTAACTTTACATTGAGGCCAGCTACAGCCCCTCTTATATCATGGACTTTATAGTCTTGCCTTTTTCTCTCCTCTCCATAGTCCAACTGAATGAGTGATGACCTGTGAGCCAACCTCTAACACGTTTCTAACAATGCTGACATGATAGAGAGGAAATTGCTTGCAATGTGGGTATACATTAACAAAGCAGTTTTTCACAGATGTGTTTGAGGAATCTTTGTAAATTACTGTAACCATTGTAAATACACAACAGAAGAAAATGCTAAACCTTGTAAAACATGGGCTATTCATTATAAAATGCTTTTGTGGCATAATGTTAGTGTGTATTTGGAAATTGTTTTTAAAAAGCCACAAAAGGAAAATGCTTTGCATCTGATGAAACAGAGAGGGTTATTAATGGAGACTGAAGAATACAGAAAACAGCTGCTTAAGGAAAAGCACTGCAAAATGCTTTAAACTAATTTTATCTGCATCCTTCACCATGAATACTCTAGGAAAAATGCAGTTTGTTAAATGCAAACTCCCCCAATAAATATATTGAAAATATAACTTATAAAAGGAAATAAATATAATCAAAAGTTTATCATATATAAATACACTTAAGAATTAATATAAGGAGACTCATTGCCCCAATTATTATTATCGTTGTTATAATTTTTTTAAATTTATACTTTCATAAATAGATAGATGTCTTAAAAAGGTAAAAAGAAAAAAAAAAGCACATCAGTAAAAGTATGTCATGAGAGGCAAAGAGCAAAGATAAATCCAATCCAAATATTTCTGAGAACTATTTAAAAGCCTGAGGTTTAGATTGGGGGAAAGAAAATTCAAACATGTACACATCTTTTCTTTCTCCTTTTTTTATTTCAAAAAATAGTCTTTATTGACAAATTTAAAACTGGATATAAGCAAAAGGCTAGCATTACAATTCAGACAGAAATATTACAAATTTAGGAGTTTTGTCACAAGCTTTTTAAATAACCTCATAGTATGGAGGCCTTAATATTTCCCTAAATCAATGTATAAAACAATATTTTGAACAGCTACATGGAATTACATTAATAGAATATGCTCTAATTAAATAAGCCCCCAGAGTTCATACATTAATTTAGTTAAAATGTGTTAGAATTAGTAAAACAATACAGTTGCCATGTTTTATACACGTATACATACACATACACACACACATCATATATCTTTAGGCATTTGTCTAATTATTGGTTGGGAAAAACTCCTAGCATAAATAAAAGGACAATACTGTTTTTAATAATTAATTTTTAAGACATATTGCCTGATTTCTTTAATGAAAAGTTCCCCAGTTTGCATTCCAACTGGCAGCATGTATTCTTGCTAGTTGCTTCACATCCAATCACTGAATATTGTCATTATTTACTAATATTGGGAAAAATTATTTTAGTTCTCATTTCTTTGTCATTGAATTTTAAAAATCTTTCATATGTTAACCATTTTATTTTTCTCTTTATAAAATTTGTTTAAATACCATTTCTTTGAAAATTACTTATTAAGATGTTCACATTTTTAAATTAATTTATGAAAGCTTCCCATATATATTAGTAGATGCATTTTGTAAATATTTCCCCAGTTTGTCATTTTACTTACAGCTATTTCAAGCATAAAAATTAAATTTCCTATAGCAAAAGTATACATTTTTACTTTTTTGTGTTGTGCTTTAAGAGAAACTTAATAGGCTGTCTAGAAAGAAAAACAAAAGAAATATCTAGTTATTTTTCTTTTAACTCTTTGGATGTCATATTTTATATTAAAAACATTTCATTTTCTATTACCTTTGAGAATGTTGTGAAGGATTTTTTACAGGTTTTAGAATTCATTTTTATTAACATAGAAAAAATTTGTAGTTATTGATGAGTTCCCATAAGTTACTTGATACTCTGATTGAAAATATATTAAAGTTATAAAGTGTGATGGAGATATAGTATTTTAACAATGTCGATTATTCACACTCAGGAAAATGTTATTTCTCATGAGGTTTTTAAGTCTAAAACTATTCAAGTTTTTCGTTTAGGTATTTATGCATCGATGCTATTTTACTGTGGATTTGCAATTTTTTTATTATAATAATAATTAGTTATTTGTTAAAAGCCAGCTTTTAATTTTTTGCTTTTTTAATTACATTATCCAATTGTAAAAAATAGACAGGATAGCATATTTTTTTCTAATTTGACAAAGGCTCTAAACACCTTTTTTTCATAAGACAAATATAACAATTGGTTTAATATATAAAATCAAAAGGTCATTTGAAAATTTTATTTTATTACTATCTTCCTATCTATAAATATTTATAGCTTAGTATGTATGATGAACAAAAAGACTTTTGAATTATACAGATTTTATTTTGAATCACCAATATGATACTTATTAATTGTGTGAATTTGGACAAATATTTTAGCCTCTTTGTAATAGGTGAAGACTGATATCTGACACATAAGGTAAATGTAATGATTGGAGAATTGGATGAAAAAATAAAATTTTGAATATAATGTTCAATTCCTAGAAGACACCAAATGCTAGATTCTCTTTTATTTCTATAGGATTTCAGTCAATAATTCAACAACAGCAAAATTATTAAGCACCTATTTTGTATAAGTCATTGATAAAGCAAGTCACTCCATTAAGGGATTTAAGATTAAATATTAAAGATGCCAGGGGTGGAAAGAAGGACAGACATAATAAGTATAATAATTAATTCATTGTTTAATGATAGTGCATGTACGAAAAGGTACTGAGAAGTATTAGAAGAACAAATGGGTAATAGACGGAGAGTGCCTGCGGTGGAACTAGCTCTAACTAGAGCAGCGGAGGCCTCCCTCAGTGGAGTTCAGCTTTCACGGAGGTCTGAAAGAGAAACAGCTTGAAAAAGACTCAGCAACAGCAGCCAAAGCAAAAAGATGATCTGGCAAAAACACACTCCTTACTCCAAAAGACAGAAAGAAGAAAAACTTAACTGGAAAAAGTAAACAAATAGATAATGCAGAAGGGATCCTATTGAAAATTCAATTACAACAGTGACTGAGATACTTATACTTAGTGCCAAGGAAAATAATTTAAACTCAGTAAGGAGATAACATAAGAGATGTGGAGAGCAAGACTATCACATTTTAAGTTAATTAACCCTGAAATTTAAAAAAAACTTGGAAAATGTAGCAGAAAAATAGAAGGGAAGATAGAATAGAATAGAATACTCTTGAAAAGAAAAAAGAGTTGATTCTGTAATTCAAGAATATTATCTTTCCAGAAAAGAACTTATGATTAAGAATTGTAGACAAGAAAAAATATCCTACTTAGGTTATAGTATTCCAAGTATTAAAATAATATGCAAATAATGGGAGAAAAAAACCCCAGTTATTTGCTGGGAGAATAAATCAAGTTAGCATTTGAGTTTTCTACTCAAACAACAGTAAAATTTTACCTTGCCCACAAAGTTTGGAGGCAAAGAAATATGATCAAAGATAAAAATTTCTAGCAAAATTGTCTTTTGCATACATGTTGGTAGTTGAGCCATGTTCTCAAATAATGAATTACAAATAACTCCATATATGACTGTTTCATGAGGAAAAAGTACTTTATGAGGAATTTTTAAAAATTAAAATTGAAGAAGTTGTGGTAAATACATAGGTTAACATTTAGTTATGTCAATATGGAAGTAAGGCTAAACAACCAAGAGATTATGTTTATAAAACAGAATTTTTGGTTATAAATCATGAAAATGAAGGGAATAATGATTTACTAAATGTTTTGAATTATAGTATAGAGAAGGTGGAAGTTAGGATAACAATGCTAATTTTTTGATATTTCATACAAGGCAGCTAATAGATATTCTGTAAAATTCAATCAAGTGATTAAAACAATGATATTCTACAAAATTATTTTTTCCCATTAGCTTTAGAACATCAGGTAAAAACACATTTATTTTAGGTGACATATATTTCAAGTTTAGGGATCACTTTACTTTTACATTAGCAACAACTTTTGTTCCTCTTAATTGGAGTGAAGCTAAATTTAGTACACTTTTCCAACTTAATCTTTATCTGTCTTCCTATCTATTCATCTGCATAGTGATAGGCATCAAATATTCTCCTTATATTGGTAGCTATTTCTTCTGGTCATAGAATTTGAGTTGACGTGATGCTTTCATTTTAATATCATCTAAAATGATTCAAAATATAAAATGAAAAAAATACTAGGCCCAGTTTTATTTTCATATCATGAATCAAATTATCAATTTATTTTTTTTCTTGTTTCTAACTATATTACACTGATTAGGACTGCCAGAAAGATCAGGAGCAATTTCACCAGGTTTATTATTCCCAGTGTCAGAATGCCAGCAGTTGTTCAAAGGCTAGCTAGGAGTAACAGGAAATATTTTTAGTAATCTCTCCACACATCCACCAGAACTATTGATGGGCTGATGAGTTTCAAGAAGTCTCCTTGCTCTCCAATAATAATAAGGACTCTGGATGTATCAATCAGATCATGTTATTGTAACTATTGCCCATATTACAGTTGAGTTAAGGTTGCAGCTTTATCACAACAATATATCATGTAATATTATTTCTAATAATATCTTTTTATGAAGAACAACATGTTGTTACCTAGAATTCATTTTGCATGGGTACCAAGACATGTCTTCTCTATCCTTCTTGGCATTTCTTTTTTTAATTATAATTGGTAGATGAACATTTACTAGTTTCATGTCTTTTGAGTCAAAGAATCGATGGTGTGGATATTGGCTGCATGAATGAGTGATATAACACACAATTTGGATTTGTAGTGTGTTTTGTGAAAGAAACAAGAAGTGTTTGTCACATATACTCTGAAAACCCCTGACCAAAGAGTCGGGAGATGAGGTAGATTGAGGAAGCATTTTGGGCCTCTGAGACTCAGGAATTCTTCATTTTGAATCCTAGGTCTCTAACTTGCTTATGTGTAATCTTGGATAAGTTGTTCAATGTATCTGAAACTTAATCTTAACATTTAAAAATGTAAAATAAATAAAAATATAAAACTGTGATGACATCTTTGTATATCAATTTTTGTTTGAGCCTTTAAAAGAGTGCATCCCAGCTCCATGAAGAACATCACACCACTAATTCTTAGTATTTTAATTGAAGGTAAAAGTATATGATAGCTCTAAGATGTAACCCTCAATGATCTATTTTTTAAATAAAAACACAATGGTTTATTAAATTGGATGCTTTTCTGATGATTAGTGAATAAAGTTATATTATAAGTCTATTGTATTATTTTAAACCACTAAATATTAATTAATATTCTAATAAAATATTCTCTGTCTATTAACAATGAAAAGTGCTTGGAAGCTTGTGCAGGTGCTTAAATCCTAATATAGGATTGTTGGCTTCTAAATGCCAAAATAAGGGTATAACATTAGCAAGATGGTAGAATAAGAGCTTTTTACCATCATTCCCTCAAAAGCATAGATTTTGACACCTATATATAAACAAGAGTACCTTTGTGGGAGTCTGAGAGTACAGTGGAGAAATTATAGCACATCAGTGCAGCAAAAAATCTGAGGATGGGTTGAAGAATGTAAGAAGAATTGCTTCACTTTATTCATGTTACCCCTTCCCAAGGTAGCACAGCACAGTGCCAAGAGAGACCACTTCAGCCTGTAATTTATCCCATCAGGGAGAGTGAGAACATTATGATTGACCATCTGCTCCCTCAGCCTGTGGGATATTTCCCAGAAGATCTAATTCTTTCTTACCTCAACCACATTACTGAGGCAATCAGCAAAGTTGAATAGTTGGGAGAGACTGAGAACAGGGAAGAGAGGCCATGGACTCTACTAATTTTCCATAGACTCCATAAATAAACCTGCTCACCAGCCCCTTGGGACATCTTATTTGTGGACTGCCCCCCATTTGGCCCACAGGTACCCCAAATGTTCCATGTGCCTTACCCCCCTCCAATGCTGGCTCCCCTATTGCACACCATAGATGGTTAGTGCAAGCATATCACACATACAACAACTAGAAACTCTAGGTTTGAGAGAAGGCACACAAACAAGCATTTCAGGGTATCATCCTAGAAAAAACAAATGAGAGGCTCTCAGCACCCACCTTGTTTTTCAGGATAGAGAGAAGGCACACAATCCTCATATTTGTCCCCCAAGGGAATGAGAGGTGTGGAGCAGATGCATTCATAGAAAAGATCTTAGAGGGCTTCAGAATCCTTAGCCAGGCTAACTGGTGAAGGTATTTCTCTCCTAAAGCCAGTCAATAAAGATTGGAAGAGATAACTGCTTTATTATACACAAAGACAGCAGTGCAAGACTTCAGGAATCATGAAAAGTCAAGGAAATATGTCACCAAAAAAAGAACCCAATAATATTTCAGTAACCAACCCAAAAGGAATTAATCTAGGTGCGGTGGCTTACACCTATAATCCTACCACACTGGGAAGCTGAGGTGAGAGGATTGCCTGAGGCCAGAAGTTTGAGACAGCCTGATCAATATGGTTAGATCCTGTCACTATGAAAAAAAAATCCAGAAAAGTTAGCTGTATGTGGTGGCATGTGCCTCTAGTCCCAGCTACTTGGGAGGCTGAGGCAGGTGGATCACTTAAGCCCAGGAGTTTGAGGCTGCAGTGAGCTATAATGACACCACTACACTCTCTAGCCCAAGCAACAGAGCAAGACAGTGTCTCAAAAAAAAAAAAAAATCGAAACAGAAAACAAAACAAAAGGAATGGAGACCTATGAATTGCCTGACAACTAATTCAAAATGATTGTTTCAGGGAATCTCAGGGAGCTACAAGAGAACATAGATATCTCAATGAAATCAGAAAAAAACAATATAAAAATCAAACCAGGAATTCAATAAAGACAGATATCACAAAAAAGAACCAAACATAAATTTTGAAGTTGAAGAATATAATGAATGAAATGAGAAATGCAATAGAGAGCATCAATAGCAGACTTGATCAAGCAAAAGAAAGAATCTGTGAACTCAAGGACAGATCATTTAAAATATTCCAACCAGAGAAGAAAAAGAATGAAAAGGAATTAAAAATCCTACAAAACTTATGGGATGCCATCAAGAGAGCTTACTTTCACAATATGAGATTTTAAGAAAGAGAAGCAAGATAAAAAAGAGCAGAAAGCTTATTTCAAAAAGTAATGGCTGAAAACTCAAATCAGCTGAGAGATATGGGAATGCAGGTACATGAAGCTTAAAGGTCTGACTTAAAGCAGATTTTGCCAGACACATTACAATCAAAGTGTCAAAAATTAAAGACTAGAGAGAATTTTCAAAGAAGCAAGAGAAAAAAGACTCGTTACATACAAGGAAACCTCTATGAGGCTATCACAGGATTTGTCATCAGAACCTTGTAGGCCAGATGAGAGTGGGACAATATAAAGTGCTAAAAGAAAATAACTGTCAGCCAAGAATAGTATACCTGGCAAAACTGACCATCAAAAGTGAAGGAGAGAGAAAGACTTTCCCAAACAAACAAAAGCTGATGTAGTTCATCACCACTAGAACTGCTTTATGAGAAATGCTAAAAGGAATTTTTCAAAAGGAAACTAATCAGCAACATGAGAACATATGAAGGTGTAAAAATCACTGATAAACTTAGTATATAATCAAATTCAGAATATTCTAATACTGTAATTGTGGGTGGGTAAATCACTCACTGTTAACTTACTTGAAAGTAAAAATTAATAACTATGACTACAATAATTTGTTAGTGAATATATAATTTAAAAATATGTAATATTTGATATCAACAACATAAAATGGGGATAGCAAAGTAAAAGTGTAGATGTTTTTGTATGTGATTGAAGCTTAAAATAGCCTGTTATGACTATAAGATGGTTTATGTAAGCCTCATAGTAATTACAAAGAAAAGCCCTGTGGTAGATACACAAAGATAAAGGAATCAAAGCATAGCACTACAAAAAAATCATCAAATTAGAAAGAAAGAAGGAAGAGAGAAACAAGAGACATACAACACAGACAAAAAACAATTAACAAAATGGCAATAAATACTATGAATAATTATTTTAAATGGAAATTATTTAAATTATCCAACCGAAAGACATGAAGAGGCTAAATGCACTAAAAAAACAAGATCCAACTATCTGCCACCTACTAGAGACACATTTTAGCTTTAAGGTACACATAAGCTTAAAGTGAGGGGATAGAAAAATTCATAAAAATTGTAACCTTTAGTTAAACTAAGAAAAAAAGAGAAAAGACTCAAATAAATAAAACATAAAGACATTAAAACTGATACCACATAAATACAAAAGATCATAAAAAACTATTATGAACCACTATACACCAACAGATTGGATAAAATAGGTAAATTCTTAGAAACATACTACCTTGCAAGACTAAACCATAAGGAAATAGAAAATATGAACAGACCAATAACAAGTAAGGAGATTAAGTAATCAAAATTCCCCACTAACAAATAAAATTTCGGGATACGTGGCCACACTGGTAAATTCTACCGAATATTTAAAGAATTAATATCACTCCTTCTCAATCTCTCTCTCTTCCTCTCTCTCTCTCTTCCTCTCTCTCTCTCTCTCTCTCTCTCTCTCTCTATATATATATATGTATAATCAAATATTATTCAAGCTTAAAGAAAAGGAAATCCTGTTATTTGAGACAACATGGATTAAGTTAGAGTACATTATGCTAAATGAAATAAACCAGATAAAGAAAGACAAGTACTGCATGATTTTATTTATATGTGGAATCTAAAAATGTCAAACTCATAGAAACTGAAAGTATAAGAATGATTACCAAGAACTGGGTGGTGGGGGAAATGAACAGATGTTGGTCAAAGAGTACGAACTTTCAGTTATAAGATAAATAAGTTCTGGAGACTTAATTTACAGCAGGGAGACTACAATTAATGTACTTTATCCCTGAAATTTGCAAAGTATATCTGAAGTGCTCTCGTCTCACACACACATATAAATGTAACGATGTGAGGTAATATATATGTTAATTAGCTTTATTGTGGTAATCATTTCACACTATATACATATATCAAAATGTGTGCACCTTAAATAAATGCAATTCCTATTTGTCAATTACACCTCAATAAAGATGGAAAAATGCCAAAATAATTCTTATGAAAACATTTGGAGATGTACGAATAGCATGAGGCAATATTTTGAACAAGGAAGAAATGTCAAATAGAAAACTGGAAGGCTCTTTTTCAGACCCTTTCATTTTGAAATTATAGCAGCTGTGGCAGAAGCTTGAGGACCACACAACAGCCAGGAATTCTGAGTCTTTCAATTTTCCTCACCTTTCCCCAGGAGCTCAAATTGGTGGCTAGAATGGGCCATCTGTAACTAATCTGCAATTCTGAATGTCACAGCATCCAGAACAGAACAGCTGACCTAGAGGGTGATGTTTACCAAGCCTGGACCTCCAGGTTCCAAGCTAGAGGCAAACTGCTCAGTACTTGGTGTGGGTTGTTGGTAAGTCACAGAGCATCTCCCAGATGCCACAGTTTTCATAGCATCGGAAAGTACCCTGGGGTTTATTCACAGCAATATGCACAGTTCCTTTAATTCTGGAACAGAACTTCTCTGAAACATTTTGCAGAGGATCTGTCCTTTACCACAGGTGACCAAAGACCAGTACTGTTTGGGCCTTTTGGTAATCGTATTAGGTTATTAAGCATGGGATGTCCGATTTCCTTAAGTACTAAGTTTGACAGTTGGTATCTCTGACATTTTACTTTGACGCTTCCTGTTTTTTGGGGGTTTTTGTTGTTTGTTTTTTATTTTTTGGTTTTTTTGAGAAGGTATATCCTCATTCTTTTAAATGCACATGTTTTGTCTTGTGATTATCTTTCAAAATTTTTTACAGCAATCGCCTTTCCTTATTATCTTGCCTGATATTACCATTAAAAGACCATTTTTCTTTCTTTTTTCTTTTGAGACAGAGTCTTGCTCTGTTGCCTGTTGCCCGTGCTGTGGTGTCAGCCTAGCTCACAGCAACCTCAAACTCCTGGGCTCAAGCGATCCTTCTGCCTCTGCCTCCCAAGTAGCTGGGACTACAGGCATGCACCACCATGCCCGGCTAATTTTTAGTTGTCTAGATAATCTTTCTATTTTTTTTTAGTAGAGATGGGGTCTCGCTGTTGGTCAGGCTGGTCTCGAACTCCTGACCACGAGCAATCCTCCCACCTCTGCCTCCCAGAGTGCTAGGATTACAGGCGTGAGCCACCACAAGACCATTTTTCTTACGTCCAACTTAACAAGTCACACCGTTTTATTCATGTTATATAAAACCAGTATTGTATTTATTTCCTTCATGGTTTCTACTAAAAAATAAGTATTCTTATTTTTATTTAATTATATTATTTCTGCCTATCTGTGTGATATATTATAGAGTCCAATATAACTATTTGTTTAATAAAATAGTTACCTTCCTTTTATAAAAATAGCTTTGCATTGTTCTGAGGTTAATTCTGTGCAACTACACTACCCTTTAGCCCCCTTTCTCCGGAATACATTAATTTTGTGTGCTAGCTTCCTGTTATACTCTCTCCCCACATCCTGCTATAGCAGAGTTTAGTCAACCTCAATCTGGAAAACCAAATGAATTGCCAAAACTTTCAGTCTTTCTCATTTAAACTTCATTTTCTTTTTCGTTTCAGACTACTTTATTCCCACTAACTTCTAAATCACTCCACTCCTGCCATTTAATCCTCTATACACATCCTGGATCTCCATCTACTGAAACATTTCAACTTTCAAAATTCTACATTTAAATAATACTCTCTAATTACAACTTTCTAAGTTTCCACATATCATTGTAATTACACCAACAGCATATCTTTTCCCTTACTTGAGGAACAACACAACCACCCTTCTCTCCAACCACAATGATGCGTTTAAGAACTGTCGAGACAATCTCAGAAATGGCAGATGAATACTGTTAAAAATCTATGGTCAAAATGCCCAGCCAGGCCCTCCATTTCTTGCAGAACACCTAAGTACCTGGTCTATGCTTTTAAGTTAATTCACTCCCCCTTGATTTACAAGCACTCTTTCTAAGCTTTACTTTTAGCTAATACGTGTTTACTTTTTAATTTGAGAGTTCAATTATCATTTTCTCTGGAAAGCTCTTACTGATACCCAAGAATGGATTAATTTCCCTTGCCATTTATTCTCATAACATCTTCTGTTTTTCTTTGTCTGATTTATCACTGCATGATTACTTGTTCAATGCTTAACTTTCCTGTTAAAATTAAATCCTCATGAAGAGTGGTTATTATATTTATCCACTTCACAGCTGTACCCTCAGCCCCAATATAGCATCTTTCAGATAGCATGTTTTCAATAAATGTTTCTCTGAAATCAAAGATAATTCCTTTTACAACTGAAATAAGAAAAAAATGTAATCTCTCTTTTCTCAAGCTAATTCTTCTTTCAACCCTTAATCCATTCTTACTTCATCTATTAGGATGGTTTGCTCAGAACGGCCTACACTCATTGGCCCTACTGTGATGTTAACACAGACCTGTAATGAACTACATGCATAAGGCTCCCTTCCTATTTTTGCCCATTCTTGCCTCCAGACTGAGTTCAGGACTTTCTTCTCCCTTAGGAGTAATTATACTGGCTTTGAAGGCAGATAACTTTCTAAACTTAATTTATTCAACTTAATGGCTACGAACTTTGGAAATTTTCTAATGGTTTGAACCTTTAGATTCCCATCATTATGCATATAATTCTAAAATCAGCCTAAACATATTTTGTGAGAGATAAACATAATATTTGCTGGAAGTGTCTGATAAGATGTGAACATACAGTAAACACCTGTAAATCGATGGAACAGAGATCATTTCCTCTTCTCTTTCTATGACCTATTTTTGACTTACAGATGAGAAAATAACTGCCCATAGATGAGGCTTATAAATTGCCCCTCTGATTGGGAGAAGAACCTAACTGGATTCATTATATGCTAAACATTTCTGGGCTAAGGTCAGTTAAAGCCTTATTTATTTATTTATTTTTACTATGCATTCAAGGAGGGAACAGGCTCTGTTCTTCCCCTTTCAGTTTCATTTTTCCTACATATGCATACTCTGGGGCAAGTCTGTGTTTCAAAGCCAGAACTGCCCAGATAATATTAATGGATGGCCTTAGAGAATGCTCCGTAGCCTCAACTGTTCTCAAATGAAGCAGGGCTTAGAAAGTGTCTCTCTGGTTGCAGGCGCAGGCTGAATGGGTCTGGCATTCTAGTTATGTGTTGACTTTTACTGGGTATAATTCTTCCTCAGTGAAGTTTTGTTATAAAACACATTAATACAATTAGCAAGTCTTTAGAGTTTCAGACATAACTTCAGTGGTTTTTCTGATCATTTTTGAAGTTGGAAAGATTTGGGATTAAAACTACTTATTTTCACTCTTATTTTGGTGAGGGATTTACAGTACTTCCTCTTGCTGCTCTGAGGCATATGTCATTAATTGAAGGGATCCAAAACTCCTCCATGTCCCCCAGTTCATCCAAAGGTGAAAACTGCCTTCTAGTTCATGATCCAATCAGATGCTTGAGGCAAATTTTAAATCTACCTGTTTGCCTAGATAGCAGGTACTGCCATCGTTTTCTTTTATTTCATTCCATTAGCAATAACTTTAGGGAAAAGAAGAAAATGGATGAATTTGATACAATCATTTCTATGGAACATGGAGTTTGATTTTGTTTTTCTTGATTCACACATAGGAAATTTTATTTTTAACGCACAAACTCTGCTGCCAGAATGCAGCACAGAGACAATAAGACAAATTATATGGGCAATATACATAGTTGTACCCAATAATATGCTGAAATAAAAAAGAAAAAAAAAGAGATATAGAACACAGATTGAAAAGCTCAATGAAACATTTACTACTAGTAGTAGTACAGTGATATCAAACATTTACTAGAACAGGATAATGTAATAAAACAATTGAAAAGAAATATTTAGAGAATAATAGTTGAAAATTCTTGAAAATAAAAAAAGTCACACTTGTTGATTAGAAGGGCTCTTTGAAAATTAAGGAAATTTTTGAAAAAATAGTATATTCATACCTACCTATGCTTTAGAAAAACTATAAAATAGTAAGAAGAGCGTATTTTAAAAGGATCCAGAAAATTAAGCAAATTCATGACAAGTTCATTGTAATCAGCTGATAACAGACTTCTCTGTTGTCTGAAACAATAGTACATTAATAGCTAAAAAGCACAGAAGGAAAGTTACTGTAATTGTATACACAATTACACTATCAGTAAAGAGAGAAATCAAAATAAAACATTTGCAGATATATAAGAAAAGTAATTTTACCATTGATAGACCTTCAATATAAGAATCATAAGGAATAAAATATATGAAGTTAAAAAGGGATGGGTTATTTGAAGAGTAATTAATACAAAAATTTTAAATCCCGTAAGCTGTTTTCTTTTTGTATTGACAATAAAAAGTAATAAATCATTTTGTGTTATAAAAATAAATCTAAGTAACTCAAATTAAGCAACATGAAGATGGAGAAATGTTCTATACACAGTTAAAATAATCTATGTCTTTTTTATATGTAAAAAAAGAAGGATAATAAAGCCACATACCTACAACCAATTGCTCTTCAACAAAGTAGATGAAAGCATACACTGGGGAAAAGATACCCTTCCTATTCAGTAAATGGTGCTGGTAAAATTGGATAGCCATATGCAGAAGAATGAAACCAGACTAATCTCTATCACCATATACAAAAATTAACTCAAGATAGCTTAAAGATTTAAATGTAAGAACTGAAATTGAAACTATAAAATCCTAGCAGAAAACCTATGAAAAACTCTTCTGAACAATGGCCTAGGCAAAGAATTTATGACAAATACCTCAAAAACATATGCAACAAAACCAAAAATAGACAAATGGTACTAAACTAAAAAGCTTCTGCATAGCAAAAGAAATTATCAGCAGAATAAATAGAAAACTTACAGAATGGGGGAAAGTATTTATAAATTGTATATCTGACAAGGAGCTGTCATGTTGTGCTCATGATGAGTATGCATTATCCAGCAGGTCCTTGTACAGATGGGCTAGTTCCATGACTGCAGCAGGAGGGGCCAGAGCTGAGAGTGGGCCCCATTGGGATCTGCTGTGGGACAGAGGCTAGAGAGCTCAGTCTCAGCTCAGAGAGGTGTGCATCACCCAGCAATTTCCTGTTCAGATGTTACGTGACTGCAGTGTGAGGGACTGAAGCAAAGACTGGACTCCTTCAGGATCTGTTGTGGGACAAGGCTAGAGAGCCATGTCTCTTTGCCTCAGAAGGTGCACGTCTCAAAGGAGAACCATGCAAAAACAGGGTAGTTCCTTGACTTCAGCCAGAGGGCCTGAAGCTGAGACTGCAGCCCCTCAGGATCTCCTGTGGGATGGAGCCTGGAGGACCGTCTTGGTGGCCCAGACAGGTATGCATCTTCCTGCAGGTCAAGGCACAGATGGAGTATTATAGTTTCCTAACTTCACAGAGAGAGGCTGGAACTGAGACTGGGTCCTCTGTCAGCGATCTGCCCTAGGAGGGTGGTGAGCATGTCAGGAGGGCAAATGTCCCTGTGGATACTTGTGTGAACAGCTCTGAGCTGGGTAGGACATCAGCTAAGGGAGGCTGGAGCAGCACTACAGGGCAACTTTCAGGTTCACTGCCAAGACCTATGTCTGTGGACAGACAAGGCTTTTTGCCAAGGCACTAGAGTATGATTCCTACCAGAGCCCTTGGCAGATGGTTTTGGTTGCAGGCTCAAAGCCAAATGGGGCTGTAGCTGGGCTCCTTGGGGGATTGGGCTGTTTCCAGAAGTCAGAAGCAAGCTTGGCAGGATGGATCAACCAACTAGGTGTAGGTCTACACTCACAAAAATACAATCCTAGGTCTAGGACTCTACCGGGGGATGTGGAAACAACCCAAGTGCCTGTCAATCCATGAATGGATTCATAAAATATGGTATATGTATACAATGGAATACTACTCAATTATAAAAAATGATGGTGATATAGCACCTCCTGTGTTTTCCTGGATAGAGCTTGAGCCCATCCTCCGAAGTGAGGTATCACAAGAATCGATGAATAGACACCACATGTACTCACCATCAAACTGGCACTGACTGATCAACACTAAGGTGCTCACATGGCAGTGATATTCTTTGGGGGTAGGGGGGTTGGAGGTGGGTAAACTCACAACTAATGGACATGATGAGCATTGTAAGGGGGGAAGGGCACGTCTCAAAGCATGGTTGGGATGTGCCAAAGTCATAACATGTAACCAAAATGTTTGTACCCCATAATTTTCTGGAAAAAAAAATACAATGAGATATCCAGTGAGATTGGCTTTCATCAAAAAGCCCCAAAACAACAAATGTTGGCATGGATGCTGAGAGATAGGAACACTCATACACTTCTGGTGGGACTGCAAACTAGTACACCCTCTACGGAAAGTAATATGGAGATACTTCAAAGAACTAAAAGTAGAACTACCATTTGATCCAGCAACCCCACTACTGGGTATTTATCCAAAGGAAAAATAAGACATTATATAATAAAGACATCTGCACTCAAATGTTTATAGCAGCACATTCACAATTGCAAAGATCTGGAAACAACCCAAGTGCCCATAATATATGAGTGAATTAATAAAATGTGGTATATGTATACCATGGAGTACTACTCAGCCATAAAAAATGGTGAACTAATACCTCTTGCATTATCCTGGATGGAGCTGTAGCCCATTCTTGAAAGTGAATTATCACAAATAATAGAAAAACAAGCACCACATGTATTCATCATTAAATTGGTACTAATTGATCAACATTTATGTGCACATATGGAAGTAACATTCGCCAGTTGTCAGGCAGGTGGGATGAGGGAGAAGGGAATGGTTATATTCACACCTAATGGGTGCAGTGCACACTGTCTAGGGGATGGGCATGCTTGTAGCTCTAACTTGGGCAGTGCAAAGGCAATATATGTAACCAAAGCATTTGTACCTTCGTAATACTTTGCAAAGAAAAAAAAAGAAAAAAATCAATCAATGTGGAATAAAGAATTTAAACATAAGGCTTGAAACTGTAAAACTAGTAGAAGAAAACACAGGGTATGAGCTACTTGATATTGGCCTTGGCAATAATTTTTTGTATATGACAACAAAAGCGACAATATTCAAGTGAAACTATATCAAACCCAAACATTTTTGCCTAGCAAGGGAAACAGTCAACAAAATAAAAAGTCAACCTATGGAATGAGAGAAAATATTTGCAAACCATATATCTGATAACAGATTAAGATCCAAAATATACTCATACAATTAAATAGCAAAAAAAAGCAAAAAAGAAAAAGAAATAACGTGACTTAAAAATGTGCAAAGGATCTGAATAGACATTTCTCCAAAAAACGACAAAAAATGGCCAGCAGATATATGAGAATGTGTTCATCATCACTGATCATCTGTAAAATTCAAATCAAAACCACAATGAGATATTACCTCACACCATTTAGGATGGTTATTATTAAAAACAAAAGATAAATGTTGGCAGGATGTGGTGAAAAAGGAGCTCTTGTACACTGTTGGTGGGGATATAAATTGGTATAGCCATTATGGAAAACAGTATGGAGATTCCTAAAAATCTAAAAGTTGAGCTACCCTATGATCCAGCTATCTCATTACTGGTTATATTTCCAAAGGAAAGGAAATCAATATATCGAAGAGATATCTGCACCCCCCTGTTTGTTGCAGCATGATTCACAATAACTAAGATGTAATCAACTTATCTATAGATGAATGGATAAATAAAATTTGTTATATACATAAAATGGAATATTATTAAGACTTAGAAAAGAAGAAAATTCTGCGAACAACATGGATGAACCTGGAGGGCATTATGTTAAGTGAAATGAGCCCAACACATACAGACAAATACTGTTTGACCTCACACAGATGTGGACTCTAAATAAGACAAATTCATAGAAGCAGAGAATTGAATGGTGTTTTCCAGGAGCTGGAAGGAGGAGGAAATGGGGAGGCTACAGTTAAAGATTACAGTTACCGATACTCTAAATAAAGAAGTTTGGAGATTTATATAGCATAGTGCCTATGGCTAACAGTAGTGTACACTTCAAATTGCTAAGAGGGTAGACATTATGTTAAATGTTCTCACACAAAAAAGAACTCAAACAAACAAACAAGTAAATAATAAGGAAGGCAAAAAGAAACTCTAATCATTGGGGAAACGCAAATCAAAACCATAATGAGATATCCCTTTTCTACAGTGAGAATGACCTTTATCAAAAAGTCCTAAAACAATAAATGTTGGCATGGATGCAGAGAGACAGGAGCACTCTTACACTGCTGGTGAGGCTGCAAACTAGTACAATCTCTGTGGAAAGTAGTATGGAGATACCTCAAAGAGCTACAAGTAGAACTACCATTTGATCCAGCAATCCCATTACTGGGCATCTACCCAAAAGAACAAAAGACATTCTATATTAAAGACATCTTTCCTAGAATGTTTACAGCAGAACAATTCACAATTGCAAAGATGTGGAAACAACCCAAGTGCCCATCAATACATGAGTGGATTAATAAAATGTGGTATATGTATACCATGGAGTTCTATTCAGCCACAAAAACAATGGTGCTATAGCACCTCTTGTATTATCCTGGCTAGAGCTGGAGCCCATTCTACTAAGTGAAGTATCCAAAGAATGGAAAAACAAGCACCATGGGTACTCACCATCAAATTGGTTTTAACTGACCAACACTTAAGTGCACATATAGTAATAACATTCACTGGGTGTCAGGCAGATGCAGGGGGAGGAGGGGATGGGTACACACACACCTAATGGGCACGGTGCATGCTGTCTGGGGGATGGACACGCTTGAAGCTCTGACTCAGGTGGGGCAAGGGCAATATACGTAACCTAAACATTTGTACTCCCATAATATGCTTAAATAAAAAAGAAAAAAAAAAAGAAACTTTGGTAAGTGATGGATATGTTTGTGGCCTGGATGGTGGTGATGTTTTCTTGGTTATATATATATCCCCAAACTCACCAAGATGTACACATTAAATATGTACAGCTTTTGTATATTAATCATACCTAAATTAAGTGTTTTTGAAAGAAAGAACAATTTAAATAATAATTAGCAATTATATTTTCAATCAAGCTTGATTATGTATCAGTATACATGCTTGTATGTGTATACATGTATTTAATTATACCTACTGTATCTGCTTGTATACATTTGTTATGTATATACGTATTTATATAGGGAAATCCAAAACAGATAATTTCTACTTTCTTTTATTCATTTTGTAATCATATAGAATTCAAAAATAAAATCATCTAGCTAGAATATCACAATGGAACAAATTTCTAACACTTGACCCCATAAAACCTAATGCACTGAATGGAATACAATTGTACATAATTCATCCAATAATATAATATATTTTAAATATATAATAAAATATGTATATATATTTATAAGGCATGCAATAAAAATGTTTTTCATGGTTTGCTTATAATTTAAAGTATATTATATGAAGCAATCTACAGATTACATACACTTAAATGGTAGCAAATTATCACACATGAAAACTTAAGGGCTTTAGTAAAACTATTTAGAAGTAAGTTAATATTTTTAAATACATGTATGAATAAAACAAATATATAAAAGTAGCAATATAATAAATTTAAGAAAGGTAGAAAGAAGACATAAAAATAAGTGCAAAATTAATAAATTAGAAAAGGAATAAATAATAAAAAGGGTAAATAAAGCCAAAAAAAGCTTATTCTTTGAGACCAATCCATTCTTTTCATTTCTCACTCCCAACAAATCAACCTCTTTCAAAACTGATCAAGAAAAAAGAGAAATATCACAGATAAATAATTTGAACTAACTCAATGGATAAAACTACAGACAAAAGTACAGATTTTAAGGATGATAAGAGAATAACAAAATAAAATATGCCAACACATTTTGAAGAGATGTATTATTAACGCAAACTCAAGAAAAATAAAAATTTTAAGTGAATAAAAAAAAACATCAAATTTGTATCAGAATTATCCCTTCCAAAAGGCCACTAGATGGCTTTATACACAAGTTTGCAAATCTTCAAAGAACAAATAAACCCTGTGTTATGCAAGCTTTTTCAGAGAATAATGAAACAACGTTCTAATTAAAACAGTCATGAGATTTATATAAACTAGATACCTAACTTGACAATGTAAAATTCGACAAATATGGATTCATCTCATCTATAAAATACATGCAATGGTAAATCACATGTACATAAGAAAAGATGTTTCAACATTAGAAAACATTTAAATACTAAACACCACCTTCTAAAGTAAGAGGTTGATATTCTTCTGATAGCCTCAACGTCTATCTATGTATCTATATAATTATGTACCAGTGCATCCATCTATGTGTTGAATTCAAAACTCTATGATAAATATTTTCTCTATAGAATTGTAAACGTACCTCCTGGCCAATGTCATGGACAATAGAAACATTCTTGTTAAAGTCAAAAACAAGATACAACTGTTTCATATCACTGTCCATCCAATAAGCTAGAAAATGAAATCAAGGGCTTAAAGTATTCAAAATATAAAAAGAAAAAAGTACCACAATTTATAGAAGATGATCCACATTAAAGCAATCAAAAATCTCTGGCAAACTATTGGAACAGTTGGATGTGGATGCCGAATAAAAGATTAACAGGTAAAATACATTATATTTTTTATTAATATTTTATAAAGTAGTTCATAAAATCAAGAAGAAAAATTAATATAATGAATACATTTGTACCCATCATCTGCCATAAGACATAAAACCTTAATGATATATTTGAATCTGTGTACCCCTTCCTGATCACATTAAGATCCTTTCCTAATGAAGCAAAAGAAATCACTTAATTTGGGAGGGGACTGTCATATGCACACCTTATTTAAGATTTTAATATATATATATTTCATTTTATCAAGAAATGTATTTATTTTGAATGGCTTAAATGTTAATAAACAGAATATTGTTGTAAAGTAATATGAGTTTTATTTTCTTAGTCTTATGTTTGTATATTCTTCTAAATTGGCCATACTTTATGTTTACCTTCACTGCTTTATGACATTTCATTGTATGGACATATTACAATATATTTATGTGTTTGGACATTTTATTTGGTTTCAATGGTTTTGCGTATAAAAACATTGTTTCTATGTACATTCATATTCAGGCCCCATTCTACATTTATGAAATAGTTACTATAGAGTTTATACATAAGATAAAATTGGTGAATCATGGAGAGTGTATGACTTCATCTTTAAATATATTGCCAAAATTCTTTCCAACATATGGAGATAAAAATGTACACTCCCAACAGCAGAGTAAAATGATAATCCTTGTCAGTGATATCGACAGAGTCTCTAAAACATTTTCTGAACCTGAAGCCTGTTGCGGTATTGATTTTATTTCATTCACTAGTAAGATACTGTTTCATATACTTACTGGTCACTTAGGTTTTTTTCTTCTCAGACTTACTTCTTGTTGTTTATTTTGTGTGTGGATACTAAGAATTATCTCGTTCATCATTCATTTTACACCGTTTCTCATATGCAAAGACCAAGAAGTCAAAATCAACAATTTCAAGATTCTCTTATGATTTCCGTCTTGTCTTACAGGATCTGACAGATGTATTCATAGTACATTTTGAAGTGGAAATGAGTCATGTTGGGAGAGAGGTGGTGTGGGAGCAGAATTTTACTTGTGTTGATTGTGACAAGGTGCCAAGATTCTGAGGTCAGGCACTAAAGATTTCTAATTTTCTCTGTAAATTGCTTGCACATGTTTCATATTCATCCCTGGGTGTCAACTAGTCATTTTTCTATCTATTGATTGATATATCTATCAACTCTCCAACTATTTATCCATCTATGCATATGTCCATATAGCTTCTGTCCCTGACGTTTAAGCACCAGGATGTATAGACATTTATCCATATATAGTTATTTTAAGCTATTTAAAATATAGTTTTTTCTACATTTGCTGACATTTGTTGCAAGTATGTTAGAATGTCTTAGTATTTTAGTGACCAATTTGACCATCCAAGTCACAATAAAACTCAGTGGTATAAAGGAATAAGCACTCGTTACCATGCTCACAGATCTGCAGGCCAGCTGGGAAGGCTTCAGTTCAGGTTGTGTGTCTGTCTCAGCTGGGATGACTCTGCTCTGTGTTCATTCTGGAGCCAAGATAAAGGAGCAGCAACAATCCAGTTTCAACTGGCTATTACTCCACATCTTTGTGCAGTTTTGCAGCAAAACTCTTTGTTAAGAATGGTGTAGAAAACAGGTTGGTGAACCATGAAAAAACAAAGAGTACCTATAAAGGAAATGAAGTCACTACCTCATAAAGACATCTGCACTTCCATGTTCATTGCAGCTTTATTCACAATAGCCAAGACATGGAAACAACCTGTCTGGGGACAGATGAATTCTTTAAAAAATTGATATATGTGTGTGTGTGTGTCTGTATAATATATACATATGTGTATGTATATATATACATACAATGGAATATTATTCAGCCTTAAAAAAGAAGGAAGTCCTGCCATTTATAATAATATGGATGAATCTGGAGAATATTATGCTTAGTCAAATAAGCCAGATAGAGAAAGAAAAATACTGCATAATCTCACTTATATGTGGAATCTAAAAATAAAAAATTGAATACATAGAAACAGAGAGTAGATAGGTTGTTACCAGGGGTGAGGAAGAGTGATGGAAATGGAGGAATTCAGTGACTTAATGAATTAATCAAGGGATCCGGTGTACAATATGAGGACTATAGTTAGTAATATTACATTATATGTACTAATACTGTAAATTTTCTAAGAGAGCAGACTTCAGGTACTCTTGACACAAAAAACGGTACCTATGTGTGATGATGGATATGTTAATTTACTTGATTGTAGTAGTTACTTCACTATATATATATGTATATTAGAACATCATGTTGTTCACCTTAAATATATAAAATATGAAGTTTTAAAAAAAGAAATTGGAGCATTTATAGGGTCATAGATTGTATGATTTTTAAAGTAGGGCTTGTAAAGTGGGAGTGACTTGGGATTGGTGGAATTATCGGATGATAGCTGTGCATTTGTTAGTACAGTGAGGTGAGCATCTTGAAGCGAGTCCTGATGTGAGAGCTGTTACTCTTGATAAGTGCAGCGCTCTAGTTAATTCATTCACACTTATTTTCCACAAGCAGGTATTTCCATCTTACTTTTTCACTGACCCCAGTTTTGTTTATTTAAAAAAAATTGATGGTTCATTCTAAAATTATTTAGCACAGAGTAGGAAATGATCTCTGTTTCCAGTATTGTGTAACATAGAGACCCAGCATGATTTAGTTTAAGTTTTATCATGTCAACAAACAAAATTAAATGCCTGAATGAAATGTAAAAATTATTAGAAATGTAGAGATATCATAATTACTGAATAGAAAAGTAGAACATTTAATAGATCAAATTTTTTTTAAAAAAGTGAAAGATAAAAGACTGGGAAATAAGAAATAAAACATCCTCTCTTTGCAGATAACATGATATATAATCCTAATGAGTTAATAAAAACAATTTGTAAAAGTAGTAAGTGAATTTAGCAAAGCCATAGGATACAAACCAATATACAAAAACCAATTGCAGTTTGAAAAACTATTTTTTTAAAACATATTTTCTTAGTGGCTCACCTGGGAATTAAAGTTAACATCTTAACATACAACAATCTACTCCAGAGTAATACCGATTTAATATCATTAGTGTATACAAACTTGGCTTCTGTATAGCTCCATTGTCTCCACACTGCTTTGTGCCCCAACACAGTTCCTCAGCATAGATGAGACTTATTTGCTCCAGACACTTAAAGCATCTTCATCAAATCATTAGCTGACCACTAAAGCAAACTGAGCAGAGCCTTCAGAAGCCACAAATGAAAAGGAACACAGATTTTACAGAATTAGTTTAGGAAAGACATTAAATAAAAAGAGTAACAACAACAATGTGGGGCGCGGTGTTCCGCCATTACAAGATGGCGCCTAGTTCCGGGTGCA
>VBSM01003211.1:4875566-4908704 GCA_008086735.1 Cheirogaleus medius
AGAAGAACTCCAAGTGTTGCGTGGTCCTTGCTGGCGAGGGGCGCGCGACACAACAACAAATGCCAACACCACCAAAATAAATGGAAGAGAGACATTGTGATTTCTAGAATTGCCAAATCTTATTTAAAATGTCCAGTATTTTTGTTTCTTTTTATAATTTTTATCTCTGTTGATGTTATGAATTTGGTGAGACAGTGGTATTGTACTTTCCTTTGGCTCTTTAGCCATAGTTCCCTTTAGTTTCTTGAACATATTTCAAATAGCCGATTTAAAGTCTTATTTAGTCAGTCTAATGTCTGGGCTTGCTCAAGGGCAGTTTCTATTGACTGCTTTTTAAATTTTTTTTTCTGTATGTGGACCCTATTTTTTTTATTTATTTGCATGTCTTCTTGATAAATAAACTTAGAGCTAAAAGTTTCCTACTGTGGTATCTGGTTTCTTCAACTCTTGAATATTTGAAGTTCACTATAGCAACACTGAGCTTGATTATTGATGTTTACTCCTGAAACACGTATTCCGTGTCTAATGAGTTAAGTATCACTTATTGATCCACTTTCAAAAATTTTCTCTTTGTTGTTATATGTTTCTCTTAAAGGGCTTTTTTGCCATCTCAGTGGAATTTTTGAAGTTTCATTTATAATTGGACATGAATAATTGAAATTTAATACCTTATTTTAAAAACCATGAAAAGAATAAAGAAAAGTATTAATAATTGTCACAGCTAGATAGTTGGTATTCAGGTGCTCATAATCTTATTCTCTAGGTTTTTCTTTGGAATTGCTACATTTAATCATTTAAAAGGGAATGTGACAGTGACTGAAACTGATGCTTGTCATTTGGTTTATGATCAGGTCATATTCAGTGGTTTTTCCATTGAATTGACATATGAATTAATGTATTATACTTAAATTCTATTTTATCATCTAGGTCTAAACCTTTGTCATTTTACTCTGGGATTATTGTCTTATAGGTTTATCTTCTTAATCCACTTTTTTCCCCTTATATTTTTATAGTAATTATTATTTATTCAGCACCAGTTTTCTTCTGAACTTTTCATGCTCAACATAACAAAACATAGATTTACTTTTAATGTTAATAATAAAGAAATTTATTTTTTTTTGTATTCAGATAACTTCATAATCTGTCTACAATCTACATTCAGGTATGCACAAACATAAAATATTTTCTGGCATCACAGAAATTTGAATAGTTCTCTGAATATGCTTTTCAGTTTTGTGCTTTTAAAATACCCAGTCCTGGCATGATTTCTCATCAGCTCAGAAAACTTCAACAAGTTCTCCAAATCCAGATACCAAACCACCGCTCACCTCAGAAGGTCCCCATGGATACCTCTCATCTCCCTGCAATATTCTATTCATATATATTTTAGAACCTGAATTTTTAAAGTTTACCCTGTACTTGACACTGACATCATTGATCTCATGCCCCTTTATGTTATGGGTCTTTTAGCCTGATACTTCAAAATAACATAACATGTATATATAAATTTGAGTTGAGAAAAGAAACTAAGTTAAGAATCTGTCTAATTATTTCACCCCATCCTGAGGCCATCAAGCTACAAATGGTCCTACATTCTCTGCCAGCTCTGGCACCTACTTCCTCCTCACACCTACAACTACAATAGTCTACTGAGAACATATACCAAAGTCCCCTGCAGAGATCCTCGGAGAACCTGCAAGAGGTCACCCTAATAGGGATTGCCACCCCCACTTAGCAGGAAGCAGCCAGAGGAGTCAACACCCCTACGCAATGATTTGACCATCTGGAATAGAGTGTGGGGAAATGTTAGGTAGTTAGCAAGGGATTCTGGGTCTCCTAGGGATGAAAGTGGGTGCCACTGCTGTTCCCCCCCCCCCACCAAATGGGCTTTCAGAGAGGCTCATGGGAGATACACATGCATTGTAAGACTCAGGTCATATAACTCCCAACTGTCCAATCAAAGTGGTTCTATGTTGACAGTTGAACCATGGGAAATCCCTAAAAGAACACCGTAAAATAAGACCCAGACCATAACCAAACTCTCTTTCTGCTACGACAAGGGGTCCAGCCGTCCTCTGCAGCATATGTATCTTGCTCTGTAAACCTATATCTTGTTCTTGATCTACAATCCTATCTTGCTCCCCCTCAATAAATTTCACCTCATGCTTGCCTTGGGGAAAAAAAGAATCAATCTAAAATCAATTCAAATCAATTCAGTGATGGTTTTTCTGACAACTGCATTGCAATTTTCTGTTGCTTTTTTTTGGCTGACGACATCATTCCATATCTCTGAGTTTGACCTTCTCAATTAAGCTCAAATATGTGAGATATTTATATATTTTGTACTGGCAGCTCGCATACTACTGAGCTCTGGAATTAAATACTGGTTGGCTGATTCTCCCATTCTTTGTCTAGACGGATCACACCATTTTCAAATGATAAAATTAAATACTACTTGTAGAGTCTTCCACTCTTTGTGTAGAATGATTGGGCAAATACTCAATATGATGATAATAGATGAGAGGGGCAAGTCTTACTATGAAATAACACATAGGAGCACATAATATTTGAAAAATATTTTCAGTTATATATTTTGAAGAAAAGGTATAAAACAATGCATGAAGTTCTATGATTTTAAGAGGATAGAATTATCTGAGTATACGCGCACAGATAACAATGGGTAGTTCCAAGTCTTTCCAAAATACAGCAATATAGCAAATGAGTTATGTGGCTCTGGGTTGCCAGGTGCTTTAAAACAGTTCAGAAAATAACTATTATTGTCATGTGAAATAAAGAAAATTAGCTTTGTGCATTATGAAAAACAGCTGTATGCTATCAGGCCTGATTGGAGATTGTTTTAACTATTTTGTTGGAAACAGTTGCAAGAATTCATTGTATCATCTGTGACATCTGTTATAAAAAGTGGCATCTGGTTGGATGATCATGGATCTGATATAATTACATACAAATGACAGTTTCTTTTTTCATGTAATTAGTATTGGTGAGTTATGATGTTGGAGATTTTACATATTTTAAAATATATATTTTTTAAAAAAATTATAAGTACGAAATCATCTATGCATTTTAAAACTTTTATTTAGCCTTGATTTCTACAAGGACGTAGACTGAAGAATATTTTAAAAGAGACATCATCTCTTATCTCTCTGAATTATGTAGAATCACAAAAGGGATTTCCTGGAGGACATTCCTAGGTGTATTTTCCTACTTCTCAATTAGTAAATTCAGATTTTCCCAAGGTCCAACCTTTCCAATTTGTGTCATCACTTCTTTGTTAAGTTACCTACTTCAAGGCTTTGAAATCTTACTTATCTTCACACATGTAATATGACTATTAGGCAACATTCTCTTATAACTCTTTCCACATATCACATCAATTTTATATCTAAAATGTGTCTTGAATCTATCCATCTTCATTTCCAGGCCTTATCGTAAGTCTAAGACTCTGAAACTCTACATTTTTAAATAATTACGCTAAGTATCAGAACAACATATCTCAGACAGAATCTTTCTTCTGTATCAGAGCAGCAGTCCCCAACCTTTTTGGCACCAGGGACTGGTTTCATGGAAGACAATTTTTCCACCGACAGGGGTGGGGAGTATATGTGGAGGCAGGCAGAGCTCAGGCAGTGATGTGAGCAAGGGGGAGCAGCTGTAAATACAGATGAAGCTTCCTTGCTTGCCTGCCTCTCACCTCTTGCTGTGTGCCCCCCAGTTCCTAAGTTTCACAGAATATAATTTTTTTTCATGGATGGGGAAGCGAGGCGTGGTGGAGTTCTGCGACCTGGTCCCTAGCATGCCACGTACCAGTACCAGTCCATGGCCCGGGGTTTGGGGACTCCAGAGTTAGAGTATTTTCAGCTATAGGTAATGGAAAACATTGACCAACTTCTCAAGCAATTAGGAAGTTATTACTTCATGAGATGTCCAGAGGTAGGGTAGCTCGCTGCAGGGTTGGTTAATTCAGGAGCTTCAAGATACCAGAAACTATCCCTTTGCTTATTAAGTCACTCATGTATTCATTCGACAAATATGTACTGAGAACCTATTATGCATCAGGACTTCTTCTAAGTATTTGATTTGCATCAGCGAACACAATAGTCATAGATGCCTGCTTTGTGGACGTTACATTCCTATTGTGAGTAGGTGATGAATAATAGACAGTATACACATTAAAAGGTAAATAAATTAATATATTAGAAGATAATAAAAGCTATAGAGGAAAAGGGAGCAGAAAAAAAAGATTAGAGTGCTGAGTGTGCAATTTAATATATAGGCTGAGCAACCAGGAGGAAGGTAGTATTTCAGCAAAGTTTCCACGGAAATAAGGAGGTTACCATGCTGATGTCTGGGGAATAAAATTCAGACAGAATAAATAGCTAATGCAAAAATCCCAAGGGAGAATTGTGTCTGATGAATTACAACTCTGAAGATGTCAGGGAATCTAGAACAAAGTGAGCAAAGGATACAGTAGAAGGAAGTGAATTTAGAAAGATTATTGAGCCTTTTTACACAATCTTAAGTGCATTGACTTTTATACAAGTCGAAATGTGAATCAAATGCCAGCTTTTAATTAGCAGAATGATGTAAAATGACTCACTCTACTCTGGCTGCTCTATAGACAAGTATTACATACCTGCCCCTGTGGCACAAGCATGTCGGTACCTTGTTTGTAATCCTAAAATGATTATTTACACCACGCTAACATAAATGTTCCTTTCTCTCAGGATGGCAAAAGTGCCCTTCAAAGTTGTTTGTTATGATTCACTTTTTCAACCTTATTTCATACCATTTCTCTGGCCACTATATTTGATCCATCTTTGAAAAGTACTATGTGGTACCAAACCTCACTGTTCCATCATATCTATGTGCCTGATTCCTCCTTTTGCTCTTTCCTTTACTCCACACTGTCTACTACTTAAAACCTTTTGTCTATTACAATTGAACTTGAGTCTCCTCTTCTTGCAAGCTTTTATTTTACTAAACCTGGCTTGTACCTCTATCACAGCGCTTTCCATATTGCACGAAAAGAGCATGAAATTAGATGGGAACCATCCATTTGAGGAAAGAGACAAAACAAATTATGATGAGGTGACCAAATGTGATACACAAAGTGAGCATAGCAGGAAATAGATCTAGAGAGTAACTAGCATCGGCTACAACTGGAAGGCAGAGCACATGTTGTATTTCTTCAACTGACAATTTTAACTTTAATGGTTTAAAGCTATTTTAATCACTGCCTACACACTCAGTGGTTGTCCTGCCTTCATTACTTTTAAAGCCTCCAGTTTTCCTCATTGCTTCATATATGGTCTAATAATTTAGCCAGTATTTTAAAACCAAAAAAATTCTATCTGAAATAGTTCCCATTTTGTAATAAATTAATTTTTGATATAACATATTTTGTCATGGAAAGAGACCCCACAGGGACGATAAAATCAACTTTTTGGTGCCCTTATGAATAAATAGTACAGCTTACTTGGGGGAAAATGCTTAATTTATTTCTTCACACTCTGTATTATTTATCTTTTGTTCTGCCTTAATTAGCTTTTTCATAGATCAAAGCTGAACTCAGGCTTTGGTGATTTGTTCTCTCAACTGTTGCAAGAAAAGAATGGAAAAGAGGAAGGGGAAGAACGACTGTGACATCTTGATGAAGGAGATTTCAATATTTAACAAATTTGCATGTCATCAATAAATGCATTAGCACTTGAGCACCTGGCTTCTCAAGCAAACACTTTAATAAGCAGATGGTTCTGACTGAGTGACCATTTTAAACACTTGCTCCATTTAGCTTTGACAATTTGCTCGAGACAGGCTGGCATCGCTCATCAATTCTACGGCATCTTCAAAAACAGCCAAGCTATCTCCTATAAAAACATTTCTTCCAAGATGTTAAAAATAGAATTTAAAGTATGCACACATATTTTAATTTAAATCTCACTGCTTATTTGCCCTTTATTTATGCATGTAGTATTTGCGGTGCAAATTAACTCTTTAAATTAATTCATATCATGTCACTTCCTCTGGGCCAATTTAAATACCCCTTAGGACTTGCATTGATATTTCCAAGCTTTTTATGGTTCTGTCTGTTTGATCCCTTCTACCTTTCCTTCCAGACTTAATTTTTTCCTTTCCTTTACAAAGATTTTACTGATCCTTCCCTAACCCAGGTTAGGTGTTCTTGTGTTCTTCTAACGCTTCATTCACACTGGCTACACTGAATCACAATGCTAAATTATAATGGAGGCAATTGCCTTTACCTGTTGATTTCTGATATGGGGCAGAGATTGCTTTGAAAATAGGAAAAACATATTTTATAATTACATTTATTTTTAACTAATTTATTGCTTAGTCTTTTCTTTAGAGAGTTTAATTTAAATAAATATTTGACTTTGAATATAAATTCAGAGGATGGTACTAAAGAAAGGAGTAGAAATGCAGCTTCTTATTTCATGCGAAGTGCAATTTATGTTCAGAGAGAAAAATACAACCTTTACGCTGAAGCTCTCTATTATAATTTCCTTTTTTTTTTTCAAGATCATATGCAAACTTACATTTTTGTGCTAAGCCCACTACATGAATATTCAAGACATAAATAGTATCAGAAAAATATTGGGATGACTAAGATTGATGCAATAAAATGCATTATGTACTAAGAACAAGTTAAATGCAAATAAGAATTTTTTTTTTTTTTTTTTTTTTTTTTTTAGAGATGGGGTCTCGCTCTTGGTCAGGCTGGTTTCGAACTCCTGACCTTGAGCTATCCACCCGCCTCGGCCTCCCAGAGTGCTAGGATTACAGGCGTGAGCCACCGCGCCCGGCCTGCAAATAAGAATTTTTGAGACATGGGCAAATAGATTAATCTCTTGAACAAGGAAGAAACAAAATGCCATGTTTATAGTGCATTTTTTAATCTTTCTAAGTGGTTATTCTTCTAGATTCTTCCTTAGTAGTGAAAAAATTCACCTGGAATTTTCAGAAATTTCAAGTATTAAGAGCAGAGAAAATTTTCACAGGAAGAAATTGATAAACATTGGAGTTTACATATGCTTCAGCCACTCCAATTCTAAGTACTGCATTAACAGAGCTGCCTTTCATTAAATAATTACATTATGTCAGACACTGTGCCAGGTATACTTTATGCTCATTATTCCATGTAATCCTTAACAATAATATTACAGGGCTACAACTAAGAAAATATAAATTGAGAAAATGTAGGTATTTTGCTGGGTTCAGCCTCAAAATGTTATAATCAGGATACAAATTCATGACTACATGAGTCCAGAGTTTAGATTGCCACTGAATCTTGTCCATGCCAAGGACGGAGTAAGAATGAGTATAAATGGTTTGGAGGACATTATCAATTACATTCCCAGAAATTTATTGGTAACTTACATTCTTGTCAGTTGTGAATTTTCAGTAAAAATTCCTATTCAGGAGATAATCAGGTCATATAGTAAACATATTAAATATGAGAACAATTATCCAATATTCCTGCAAAGTATTTTACAATAAACTGTTGCTGAACAATGTGTGAGAATGTTTGTTTCTGCACAGACTTACCAGCCCTGAATATCAACAAAGAATTTGATGTTTGTCAAATTCTTATGTTTTGATCTTTCTTGACACAAGTGCTGGGCATCTTTTCACATGTGTATTGGAAATGTATAGTTAGCTGTTTAATGTAAACCACTTTTAGTATGATGAGGTGTGTGTATTTATTTGTGTGGGTGTGCTTCTCTGTTCTAATTAAGATTAATAATATTGGATCTCTCCTGTCAACCTTAAAAGTCAAAGGCTGATTCCTCTCTTTTATACAAACCCCACAATCAATCTATCAATCAATTTTGTTAGCCCCACTTTCGATATATATCCAGAATCAAAGCATTTATTATGTCCCACCATCATCACGTCTCACCTGGCGTATTGTGACACCCTCTAATTCGTCTATTCTCAACACAGTAGCTAGTGTGACACTTTTAAAGCATAAGTCAAATCATGTCATTCCTCTGCTCAAAATCTCATTCTAAGCAAAAGCTAAAATCCTTAGTTAGGGACTGAGTCCTCTGGTCCTTGACTGTCCTCTGCCTTTATGTCCCCTTTCTCTTCTACTGGTGAGACTCCTTGTTGTGCCACAAACTTGCCAAGTATGTCTCCCTTCAGGGTCTTTCTCTGCCCAGAACAGAACATGTGCTTTTGCTTTCTCTCTCTCTCTCTCTCTCTCTCTCTCTCAAACATCCAGGCCCTGCCTCCCTCCCTCCAGCCTCTGTAAGCAGCAGTCCTTCACTATCCTAAGCTCTCAGTCCCCCATGAACATATTTTCTTTGCCTTGCTCTGCTATTTTTTAATTTTTTTTGTATGGCAACTTATTAATATCTGAAATATTATGTGTTTGTTTTCATGTGGATCCATTTTAATTTTAAAAAGGGAATCAAAACAGTGCTCAAAAATATAGAAGACAAGATGCATAAATAGCATGGGTGAATTATTTATAATAATTGAGAGGTGAAAGTATTTCCAAGCAGTGAGACAGAGATCCCGATTTATTAATATATTCCCTACTACTGGTTATTGAATGATCTCTCTTTTCCCCACTGATTTGAAAATGTCACTTTCATTTTTTACTGCATTCCTACATCTACAGGAAACTATTTTTGGGCCACTTTATTTTAAACTAAATCCCATGTATATTTGGATCTATTTGGGGGCATTACTTTGCTCACTGCCAAATTTTTCTTCAGAAAGATTAAATCAACTTACAACTCCAATAAATATATGAGCAGGTCTGTTCTCGCAAATCATTCACCAATGCTCAGTAATTTCATCCAAAAAATTTTTTTATATTTGCATATGCATATTTTTGATTTAGGGCAATAATTCATATATATGAAAATTATATATGAAAATTTTATATATATATTTATAATGTTTTATAGATAAGTGTGAAATCTATATATTAATCCTATTTAAATGTGGCCTATTATGATAGATAGAAAATAATTTTATCATTTGAACTGTGCCTTTTGGCTTATGATTGTTTTGAATATAATTATATTTTTAGTATTAAGTCATAGATTTGGTGGATTCTAAATTTTTTACATTATTATAATAGGCTGATTTAAATATAACTTTATTAAATTATTGTGAAATTTATTATCTTCTTATATACAGTTTTTTCATGGTTCTGGAGAAGTATTATTGTGTAGGATGTACTTTTTAGCTTCTAGATTTAGTCTGGCTTGGACTTGAATCCTGCCCGTCCCCCAAAACTCTATTCATAACCTCATAGAGCTACTTCACCCTCTTGTGCCTTTATATTCTCATCTTTATAATGGGAGTAAAAATACCAATACAAGAAGGACCATTCGGTTACTTAAATGGCATAAGACATTTAAGTAGCTTGATATGATGACAGGCGAAATCAGTACAATTATATTATAAAACAAAGTTAAAATGTATTGTCATATTAAATTCTGGAGTGTTGGCTGCATTCAAAATATTTGTTCCATTACTTTCTAAAGTTTCTCATTGTAGGTAAGAAACCTGATATCAATCTATTTTAGTTTTAGATATGTAGCTTTTCAGATATTTTACCTCTTTAGAAATTCCAAAACCTTGCCATTGTCTTTCTAGGTGTATCTCTTCACTAATCTCTCTGTGTAAATGGCCACATCTATGTAAATAGCCACACCTTTTGATTTTACTTGTCTCAGGTTTTGTTTTTCAATATCCTGGGTTTTCTTCTCATAATCCTTCACTTAGTACTTTCCAGTAGGCTCTGTTCTCTCTTTCAGGAATTACTGGTATCTCAGACATTAATACATCTCAGATTACCTTCATTATGTTTATTTCTTTACCCTTAAACAAATGTATTTGGAATTCTTCAGTCAATTCAAACTTTATTTCTTTGCATGACATAAAATCATGCAATGTTTCATAAACGTTTTAATTTGATATCAAATATCCACTTCTCATAATTACAACTTTCTCTTGATCATCTTACGTAATACATAAAAGACATTTAGGTTTCCTCCTGTTACTTAGGAGTAAACCTGCTTTTTTGGAGGTAACTAGCATGAGTTTTCAAAATAATGTCCTCCTTTTAGATTAAGAAAACTTTTTATATATTTATTTATGAATGTATAAATTGCTTTTCAGATTGGCGAGGCCTCTTATTCATGTGTTTTATTCTAAATCATTAGGAAAGGAAGATATTTACGTTTCAGGCATTTTATTTTTCTCCACTGGCGTTCAGATGCCTGGGAGGCAGTGAGGAAGTGGGAGACCAGCCAGCCATTTGCAGGGAGTTCATCGGTTCAGGAGTAGTTACCATCCATATTAATTGTAGAAAACTAATTCTCATGAGGACCATCTCACCTTCTATGACTTCTACACCAGGTTTCACATGGAACTTTCTGCTGCAGTGCCTTCCTTTTGCACACCCACCTCTACTTAAACTAAACATGGACTAAGGTGTCGGCCAGATACCTCCCCAAATTCTTCCATTTGGAGCTTCACAGTCCCAGCTGGCACGTTCTGTTCCAAGCTTGGTTGTTTTACTGTTTATGTTTGTTTGCTTTTTGTTTCTGTTTTTGTTTTGTTTTGTCTTTCTCCTGAGATAGTCTGTCCACATACCTTAAGGCAGAATCTCTTTTACATGTTTCACCGTATCGATTTCTTAGTACTTCCTTCAGTGCAATCCTATCTGCATTTTCGTCTGTCTATTGATGACAACCATTCCAATCTTCTATTTTTAAGAGAGATATCAAACTTATTTTTGTTTTTAATACATTTGTTATTTCTAAGGGAATTTATGAATAAAAGGAGTTAAACATATAAGTTAAATAATGTCTTTTTTAAACAAAGCTACATGCTTAATGTACCTTAAAAGTGGTATCTCATCACAATTTAAACCCAAATACTTGTGTTCTTTGTCAACACCCTCAACAAAATAATAATTAAATGTGATTAATGTTTCTTCTCATTTTTTGGTACTTGCATGGGAATATGCATTAAATGCAGAGTCAGAACATTGCATACCAGGTCTAGGAAAATAGGTACTGACTTAGGTACTTTTTCTAAAATGTCAATGAGGGTATTATACTAGTGATTTAAAACTTTTCAATTTTTCATCATTTTTCTCCACACTAGTTATCTTGAGCCTTTCCATGATGTATTTTAATAAATAGGGAGTTTGGTTCAGTGTGGGACATGATTCTTCTACAGTTTCAAAACAGGGCAGTAAAGTGAAAACAGCAAAACTTCTCAAGAGCTGACTTTGAATTTCCTTTCTACCATGTCCCTGTTTGAAATATTGAGCAACCTAGTAAACTTTTCAGATCCTCTTTTTTAAAAATATCTATAAAATGGTGAAACTATCAACTTTGTGGAATTTTGAAAAATTAAATTAGGTAAGATGTTTAAAACAGTTGCTAGATACATTGTTAGTTGTTGATGAATGTCAATTTTCTCCTTTGTGGAAGCTTTAAGGTGACTGAGTTCTAATTCCTCTTCCTTTTCTGTCTCCCTCTTTCCCTCCATTTTTCCTCTGGCTTAGTTCTTCGGAGTGAAAATGTAGCCACTGAAAATGATATAATTGCAATGTGGAATTTCTGTATGTGGGACATAGGTAAAAGTACTTCACTGTAACTACAAATGTTCAATGACAAAATCAGAAAAGGTCCAGAGAATTGGGAAAATGATTCTTTGAGTCAGCTCAGCTGTCATGAAATGTCAATGACACATTCCATTATACATAAGTCCAACAATTCTTTTCCTATTCATGAGATCTTTGACTGACAACATGATTAATTTCATTATGACTGTGATGTCACACGACTAATTGAAAACAGTCTTGATGTCTAACAGATGAGTGCTCTAATTAGACACCAAATGAAGCCACCTTAGACAATGCAACTACTACAGTCTAATTTTTCTAGACAATTGCCATTTCTTTTACTCATCCCCAAGATGACTCCAGCAACTTCAGTGAAATTGTCTTCAGCTGTATACTTTGGAAAGACAAACTATTCATCATTTTATATCATGAAATATGCAGTAAAAAAACAATGCTTCTTCAAACATATTTATGAACTCCAACACCTTCAATACACAATAGATCACAGCCATCAATTTATTTGGATAACTCTAAACTAGCAGACATCTTTAATAGGCAAGAGTTCCAAAATTTTGTTTGAATCCCTTGCAAAGCTCGATATAGTTTAGAATTTATTGATTATCTGCTATACTCTAGACTTTGTGCTAGCTTCTCTGAGAACTATTGATGATTGATATTATTATATCAATGTAACTACAAATATTGATAAACTATTGCATAAGAAATTCTATACAATCAGAATATGAAATATATATTCATATAAATTTATAAATATATATAAAAATTTTAATACAAAATAAACTGTAATAGATAAAAGTTGAGGAAATAAGTGTCATAGGAACAGATAATTGGAGATATTTTCTGATTGGATTGCATTAGAATAATTCTTGTGTAAAGTTGTATCAGATCTGAGCTTTGAATAGTAAAAGTTTTTCATGTAACATCAGAGTAGAGAAAATGGAAGCTTAAGAAGAGACTCAGAAAATAGCAAAAAGGGAAACCTTTTAAATGAGAGAACCACAATGTGGCCAGCTAGTTTGTATATGGATAAACACATTTGTATCAAATTGGAAAATAGTTGCCATGCATTGATAAGAAAAATGGACTGTTGTAAGACAATCTTTCAAAAGCATATAAATTTTAGCCTAATTGTTGTGAGAAACTTAAGTAACACCAATTTATCTATATAAGAACATTGATGGAAATCCAAAAGAGAATACGCTAAAATATTAGGAATAACTGGTTGATCCGAAGGCAAATGAAGTATTCTAGTTTTCTTAAATAAATATAATCTATTTGTGTTATAAATTTTAGAAAACTTTTGATATTTAATTCATTCCTGTTTTTGGTAAATTATATGCTGTCTAAGTTTGCAACTTTGGTAGAGTTCTAGAAGCTTGCAAAACCACAAAATAAAGCACCAAAGTTTCCAAATTCTAATAAGTGAGTGGCTTCTAACCCAAGTTTAGTCCATTAGTGAAAACAATAGTGAATTGAGTCAAAAGAAACAAAATGCTGACAGATGGCAAAGGGGAATAAGAAAAGTCTTTTCAAACATTTCAAATATAAAGTAATTCAGAACATGAAGTCCCAAGTTCATTAATAAGTAAAGAGGCATATGAACTCTACAGTAGCATCAAAACAGTCAAGCTATTGACCTGCTTTAAAATAGATGTGTAACAAGAGTTGTTTTCTTTTAAAATGATGCAGCGATCAGTACTCCATCTGAATTTGCAAGCTGCATAGTGATAAAGGTAGAAGTGATAGAAATAAACACTTTAAACATTTAAACCTAAACAAATCACCATCTAGATGACACACATTCCAGGATGCTGAAAATTAGTAAATGGCACTGATACTATTCTATAAAATCACAAAGGAACTTGAATGGTGCTTTTCAATATTACATGCATACGGGGGCTAATGATTAAGAAATTGTAAGGGACCAGATTTTAGATGTGGTTTAAAAAATGATAAAGAATATAAAAAGAATTTTCAAAAAAGAAAAGATTAAAAAGTCACTTATGTTGTTTAAAAGAAACTTAAATATTTTTGTTAGAATCAGAAGTAAATAAGATTTTTATTAGTAAATTAAGAATACATTAGAATCACATCTAAGTGTAGAATCACACCTAAGTTCACCAAAGCAATCATTGTTTCTCTTATTTGTCATTATACATTCTGATTTTTCCCTAAACCCTGGTACTCATTTATACTTACTGACTGAAACTACTCTTTATAAAATTAATAAAGGGCCACAAGGTGGGAACTGTGGTAGGGGAAATATATATTAATATAACCAGCCATTGTTTCCTCGCTTGTTTTCCTATAATTGCTCACTACTCAGGAGTCCTATAGCTAATGGTCATAAAGGCTCTTAGCTTTCTTCATTGCTTCCATCGATAACACCACCCTTCTGAAAACTAAGGCTAGTTTTTGAGACATCTTCCAGGCCCTGCATTCTGGTGGAATGGCTGACCCACCCAGACCAGCGGCCCACACCGAGGAACTGACTCAGTGGGTTTTGTGACCCCCCACCCAAAAACCAACTCAGCAAAGAAGATAATTTTTACACCCCTATGGTTCTACTCCAAACCTAGCCAATTCACAGACCCAATTGCCTAGCCTTTTCCCTGCCAATCTTTAAAAATCCTTTCTTCCAAATTTTGGGGAAGATAGATTTGAGAACTTCCTCCCATCTCCTCACATGATGCCTACAATATTAAACTCTTTCTCTGCTCTAATCCCTGCTGTCTCAGTGTATTGGCTTCCTCTTCTGGTTGGGCTGTAACAAGAGTATATTGCTCATGATAAATTATTTCAATATTATAATTTACCTTGTAAATCACAATCTGGAATATTTATCAACACCTAAGAATGAATGAGTTATTCGTTTATTTGCCTTAGCTAGATCAACTTTGTAAAGGAATGATTTAACTATTTAACTTGGAAGTAAATTAATAAAATAATTCTTTTTTTTCTATTTTGCTTCAAACATTTACCCATGAAGGAAGTACATTGTTTGGAGTCTATGCCTTATTCAAATTGATATTATGTTAAAACCTATGGAAAATATCTAGGAGGAGAAACAACTGATAAGAATATTTCAGAAATAAATGCAGTTTATAAGACCAAATACTAGTTCTATGTGTGTAGATTAACTTGTTATGGCAGTAAAAATAAACTGTTAGTCTAAAAATGATACTAATAACAGTTTAATAGAATTTATGAAGTACTTTAAAATTTGTTATCACAACTAATATTCATATTTTTGAGAGATTTATTAACTTCCATTCATTGAAGAAATATGTATGGAGCATTTGTATACGTCTATTATAGTTTCATATGTTTTGACACTTAGTCCCCTTTCATGTTTACTTCGGTGCACTGCTATTACAATTCATTTCTTGGGTTGAGTGAAAAAATTGAGGTGGAGTTTTGACTGAGATTGAATGAATCATATTACAGTATTGTATAGCAGCATAGTGTATCAATTATATGATGCTTATATTAATTAATTTGGGAGAACAAACAATATTAAATCCTCATATCCAGAAACATGGCCAATCTCTCCATTTATTCAATCCTAGTTTTGTAAACTTCATTTTATAGTATTAAATAAAAGGATTTCACAGTTATTTTATACTTAAGTCATTGCTGGAATATGGGGCAAGTTGTGGCCTCTATAATGACAGCACCAAAAACCCATTATCCACATGCTGCTACCTGCCTGAAGGAGAGGGAAGGGGAGTAGAGAAGAGCTGACACTTAGCTTGTGCTGTGACAACCCAAGTGAGGATGATTCTGCTTCTGTCCCAGGTACATACTCAACATTCATTCCAGGTGTCAGCCACAAAGGTCTTATCTTTTGCAGAATTTTCTGGACTGTTTTAGAGCTTGCTTCCCATGCTGCATTCAGATCTTGTCAGCTTTCTGTCTCACAAGCTCTGCAGTGTCTGTAGTGAACTTAGAGCATCTCTACTCATTTTGCTCTATTTTTATAAATGTATTTTTATCCAATTTGGAGTAGTTGGTGGGGGCCCAGTACATCTTCAATCTATCATATGGAGCTGGCATTATAATTTCACATTTATATTTAAATCATTATTACCTTTGAGATATATTTTCATTAAAATATTACAGAATACAGATCTAACTGTATTACTGTTCTAAACAGTAATTAATACCACCAATGTTAAATTTCCAAAAGATGCACTTATATTCACTGATTGTATTTCTCAGCTTCTTCAACCTGTATTAATCTGGTTTTGTCCCCAGCCCTACAAACAACCACTTATCAAGGAAATCAGTGACCTTCAGTCAATATATTATTGTTCTCTATTTTTAATTTTTTCAATCTTTAATTTTTTGCATCCTTTTTCTTTCCCCCACCCACATTAAATAATTTTAAATTTTGTGTTTATTTGGTTTTATAAAATATGTCTACTAAATAGTCCAAAGGTTTATTTAAGCCCTTACTTTACAAAGAAATCAATTACAAGAATAATGCATCAATTTATATCACCCTTGAAAAATGAGAAATTTAGCATACTGTTATTTCCATCCCCAAACTGACACACCGTGATTTGTAATAACCTCCAAATTTAAGTTCATATGAGCAGTATATATTTTTGAAACATCTTCCTTTTATTTATCTTTTATATAATATTTATATTGAGTTTTATTACCAAGATGTTTAATTAGACATTAACTTTAACATATTGGTTTCACCGCTCACAAACACCTCTTTAAGATATTCCCTTTTATTAGTGCCTATATTATGAATTGTTTTTCAGTAGGTAAAGCACTTTTTGCAATTCTTTTTTTTTAGAGAGGTTTTATAAGTGGCAGCTTTTTAATTCCTTCATACTTAGTAGTATTGTGCGAACTAGAAAATTCTTATATCATAATTTTCTTTGCAAATAAAAGCAAAAAGTATATATACCCGTACATGATGTTAGAAAATCAAAAGTTCAGTATTATCATTTCTGCAAAAAATCTGGATAATATTTTTATGCCTCCATAACATTTTAATTACTAAAGAATCAGTAAATTTGATAGAAAATTAGAAAACACAGAAAATGACATTTATGCAAAACAAATATAGTCTATTCTCACCAAAGATCACCTGTGTAATTCCTTAGTATAGATCTTTTCTTTGTTTCTTTTATTAAATTGACATTAAAATGAGATTGTACTCTGATTTTTAAAAGTTAGTATTTTAAAAAAAAAATTGTTCCAGAACATTTTCATTTTTTATTGCAGAAAAACTAGAATTTTTAATAAAAGATCTAAAATATATAATTCAATGAATAATCTTTTACTTTCTTGGGTCTTAAAAAACATTCTCAGAAAGCAAATGTTTCATTAAAAATATTGGTAATTTTAGAATAAAACCTAAAAATGTTTTTTCTCCAAGTATATATACTATCAAAATAATCTGATTTAAGTTTTTCTCAGCTTTGTAGATTCAATTTAACTTATCAGCATTAAATATGCATTTTGTTGATAGACTTGATCTTTTATCTGCAGGAGATTCTCAAGTCATTCCTTAAGTCCTTATAGCAGCAATCTGGGTTGAAGGGAACCTCTTTGAAAGAGGGATATTGTTTGATATGTATAATTTTCTGTGTGAAAGTTAAGAGATAATAGCTCTTCTAAAGGCAATATAGTTACTTGATTTCATATTTTCAGACTAAAGTTGAATACTGTTTTGTGAATGACAGTGCATAATCACCTCACTTATTTTGCCAATTCACATAATTGCTAAAGATTCAATTTACATCTTATCTGAGCATTGCTTGAAAATGTGGTGATACGGTCTGAAATAAAATTGAAAAAGTAATCTCTGTAATTATCTACAAGCAAATTGTGTACTTTTTTAATGCTTTCATTTTTATTTGTGAAAACTAACAAAAATGTTTAATTTGGAATTGTATAAAATATAGACATTCACTTAATTATTTTCTTTTTATTATTTTAAAATTTGTTTTGGTGTACCTTATTATCTAGCTTATTTTTTAATTAAAAAATTTAACATTAAATAAAATGATGAAAAATTAAATTGTCAATAACAAAGACCATAAGATAATTTATTTGAATATTGTGTTAGTCTCTCTCTCTCTCCTTTCTCTATTCTTTACTTTGCTATATGTTAATCTGTATATATATTATATACATATATAACCATTTAGAGAGATGTTTGTACAGTTAATCTTTTAGTGTACATACTATCTACTATAACATTTACAATATTAATATATAAAAATTATCCACAATTAGGCATAATGTTTGCTATTATTTTGCTAAGCACTGCATTAGTCTGAGAAAGTATCATAATATTTTAATTCTACTGCGTTTAGTTAAACATTTGTAATGGTTTCTTTTTTTATTCAGACTGTGATATATAATTAGCCAATAATAGATTACATTTATAAAAAAGTGATTACGTTTGGTGGTGTAGATTTTGATTCTCTTTGTTGTTATTCTTATAACAAGAATAAGATTCACAAATGAACATTCACAATTCACAAAAATTACCAATAGCTTTCACTTCTGCTGTTTATTTCATGTTACAAAACAATGTATAACAATTTTAACGTGCATTGCTAACAATGTATTATGTTATTTAATTTCTTATTTATAATTGTAAAAGTTTAGCCTAAATTTATTTAACCTGCATTTTTATGTCTCCAGAGGATGAATATTTTTTTATGTTCATTATTCTTTCATCTTGTATATTTATATACCTTTGTCTGGTAATAGACTGGAATGCAAATTTTTTACTATAATTTCCAGCATGTATTTAATATATTGTTAATAATTTACTGCCATTTCATACAGATATCTTTTCTATTGTCAACATTAAAATTTTACTTGTTTAAACCAAATGAAAAGAAAATAAATTTTACAATAAATCATTTACACTACTGGAGTCCTAAAAGGCCAATAAATTTTGCCAATAATTTGTAAAATGAGAGATTAATTTATTTTATTTGAATAAATTTAAAGTAAATCTTAGTAAAATGCAAATGCATCCTTGGTAGCAACTAAATATTAATGGAATATTTACATAAATATTTCATATTCTAATAAAGATATATGCAGAAATGTTTACTTTGAAATAAAAATTTATCTTAATTTTAATTAGTGACTGCTATTTCTCAGACTTAGTTTTAACAAATATCCCAAGTTATATTTTGTTGGTTGAAATTTCAATGTCAAAATGTATTAGAATTGCTTATGTGTAAAAATATTATAATAATTACATTATCTAAAAATTATTTCATTGACTTACAATGGTGGGTTGACAACCACAAATAAATGTATAGATTAATGCAAAGATAATACCAACATTTACATTAGCAAAACTGATATTATTTTCCATAGTATAACAATATAAGAATTCCAAACCCAGAATATGCCAAGACACACTGATTTTACTCCAGTAATGATAACCTCAGAAACAAAAAAGATTCAGGAAACATATTTGTATTTAACCGATATGTAAGTTTGGGGTTTAATCTAAGTAGTAGCTAATAATTTTTAAAAATATTACTATAATGTTGAACTTGATTGTTTAATCTCAAATTATTAATGATTAATTTGTATATAAACATAGGTTTACTCATTGTAGTCCTTCTCAATGTAGTCACTTCCTTAATAAACCACTGTAGTCTTTAAAGCATCTGTAGTTCTTCATTAAGAACTAGAGATTAAGAAAGCAATTTGAAGTTATAAAAGAAAAACTAAATACAGAAAAAAAATTAAGAAAAAGTGTCTAATATATCATTTCAATAGCAAAAAAGTGTAAAAAATCAAAAAATATTCAATAGTTTCTGGCCTTTAAATTTATTTTTAATAATAAAAATATAATAATTGATAGCATGAGTAAAATATTAAAAACATGATATTGAACATAAAAACCTACATTTTTGAAATAAAATTATATTTTAAAAGGTGATAACAGATAACAAAAGGCATAAATCAAAATCAAAAGATGTTTGAGAAATGGTAGTAGAACAAGAAACAGTTGCTTTCAATTTGCTCTTCTTTATCTGAAATTTCTTTCTTTACTGTACTTTCCTTATACTTTTAAAAACTGTATTATTAATCGAAATTGTTATTTTGAACATGAAGAATATAACTGCCAAGACGACTATAAAGTTCACAATGAAATTTAATGCTTCAGTTCCTTATAAGGATATGCATGTTGGTACACACATGCAAAATTATGTTAATTTGAGGGTTTTAAAGTATGATTAAAACATTCCTATTTTTTCCTAAATAAAATATACTCAAATATATATAAATTACAAATCACATATTTACCTCAACTTTGTTAAGATCTTTTATGTATTTCTTTGTGTATTTTAATATATATTTATCAAATACATAAATATTGACAAAATTCATATCATATATATTTAGAATTTTATCCTCATTTCACTAAGTATTAAACTAATATAATTGGAAATTCATTTATAGTATAGTGCATGTTATATATTTGATATTTTGCATATATTTTGAGTCATTGGATGATAATTTCAAAGCTGTGTTTAATCACATAATTACCCTATCTTTAAATTAATTAAAGAGCTTCAAAATATATGAAACATAAACTAGGAAAATTAAAGAGAGAGCTAGACAAATTTTAAAACATAGTTAGAAATATAAACATGCTTTTTAAGTGATTCATACAAAAATAACAAGACTACATTAAGCATAAAGAATATTTGAGCAAAATATCAACTGCATTCACCTAATGACTTTTATCTTTTACAGTTTTATTGAGATATAATTCACATACCATAGCTTTTATTCATTTGATGTGTACATTTAAATGTTTTTAGGTGCATTTGCAGAGTCGTGCAAACATCACAACAGTACCATTTTAGATAATTTTTGTCATCTGGGAAAGAAATTCTTTAATCATTTTCAGTCAATCTCCATTCCTCATCCCCATCTCTACCCAGCCCTAGGCGACCACTAATCTACTTTCTGTCTCTTACAGATTTACCTATTCTGAACATTTCATGTAAGTGGGATTGTGCAATATGTGACCTTTTGTGAATGGCTTCTTTCATTTAGTATAAGGTTTACAAGGTTTTTCCATGTTGTAGCATGTGTCAGTACTTCATTCTTTTGCATTGTCCAATAATGTCTCATTGTATGGATACACCACCTTTTATTTATTCATTCACCAATTGATGGAAATTTGAGTTGTTTCCATTTTTTTTGGCTATAATGAGTAATGCTGCTATGAATATGTGTGCACAAGTTTTTGTGTGAGCTGTGTTTTCATTTCTCTGATATTGACTTATATAAAACACACACCCAACAGCTACAGAATATATAGTCTTATAAGACAAATATGGTACATTTTTCTTGTCAAAATCAACCATAAATTGTGTTATAAAGTACGTCTCAATAAATTTCTAATAACTGAAATTTTATATAATACGGTCCCTGACTACAATGGAATTAAATTAGGAAAAATATAATGTGTTTTTAAGAATTTTCATATTCATAATGTTTATGGTTAGAAATCTGTTTTGACCTGTATGTGTATATTGTCTCTTTTCTCCTCTTTCTTTTTCAATTGTATATATTTAAGGTTCTTCTTTCTTGTATAATATTATTTCATCCTACTGTTTCCTTCTGATATTGTTAATTTTCTCTCATTTTTATTCAGGCAGTCATTATTGTTCTTTTCAAAATATTTTGTATTCTGGTGGAGAAGCGTCGTGCCAAATTATTTAATGTGAGATCTCTTTCTTTTTGCAAATGTGCAGACATATTGGTTTCTTGATTTGATCCGCTACAAGTTTTCTTATGAAAGATAATGTTTTTATTTATTTTCTTTAGAGAGAAAATCTCTATTTATCTATTCAGGGAGTGGAAATGAGCTTCCTCCTATTTTAAATGGTTTCCCAGTTTTATATATAACTTCACTATTCCCTTCTCTGCTCAAGAGAGTCCTTTGCTTGTTTGTTAGGGCAGCTAGCAAGTAGAAAAGAAAGTCATGGCTGTCAGTGCCAAGCATAACGTGGAAGGATATATTTTGTCATGCAAGGTACTTTTCAGAAATATTGGTACCACCCAATATTTATCCTGAAATTTATCTTAACTGCCCACAGCTGACAATCTCAGCAAAGATTTGTGTTTTTATGAGGCTTTTCTTTCACTTAAAGCAGTTTGACCCAGTATGTTGACTTTTCTTTAAATATAACAATAATTTTAGATTAAAATAAGCTAAATAATGTTTATAGAACTTGGAGATCCTTCTTCCCTAATTATTAGCACTAATACAGTTTTCTATTTTCATACTATATAAAGAATTCCCATGCCAATATTTAAGGAGGGAATTTGGATGCAATTGCTCAATTTTCCATATTTCCTGGAAATCCCTTTATATTTCCACACTAAAAGGAAACTATTTACATTGTCTATCCTTTAGGTATTTTTATTCTATCAAAAAACAATTTATACATTTTGACTGATGACTCAACCTATAATTTGGAGTACTATGCAAAAGTAAAATAAAACACATATGAAATTGTTATGGGAAAGGCTTAGGGAAATGTACCACTTTCCTCATATAATAGCTGTTTTACCTGCAGGGTGATAGGGGTTTTGTTTTTTAGTCATCAGGGTACTTAATCATGGACTCTCAGTTTTGTTCTGACTCCTACGTGATGTGATGACATTAATACACAAAATGTCTTTACTATTTCTTGCCAAGAGTGAGTATTTTTTTCTAATTTTATGTGCTTATGAATGTCATCATTCCCTTATTGTATAAATATAGGCCTAATTGGCAGGAGAAATGACATTCCATTCTGTGCTGAACTTACATGCTTCCAAAGATGCTGTTCTTAGAGAAGAATATACTTCCTCCATAAATTTTGATTTGTGGTAGATATAGTACAGATTTTGAAGGCAGGCAAACTTGAACTCAAATTCCAGTTTTTCCAATTAAATGTGTGAGCATAGGCACTTAATACACCTTACCAGCATCAGTTTTCCAATTTCAAAATTGGAAATGATAATGTCTATTATGCGTGTGGTAGGATCAGCAATTCTACATATAGAACACAGAAAACTCACAGAAAAATACACAACTTTTATCAACCATTGATGTTTGAGTCTTTCAAATTTCCCATACTGGTGAAATGGATTGGCATTTGAAGAAAGTTGTTTTATCCTTTATGTTGACCCTTAGAGTGGAGGCTGATTTAAAAATTTTGCTCTCTGTCTCTTCCTAGGCTGCTTCCTAAAGGGTTTTAGGACTCCTATCGGTCAATGCTTCCTCGACTCTATCATACCACATCAGAGGAAAAAGAACAAAGAGAATGAGCCTTTGAAAGAGAAGGATTCTAAGAAGCGGTAGTCCTAACTCTAAAGCAATCATTTTTGTTCTTGAGCTATCTCAGAATGTCTCCTGAGAATGGAGTGAGTGTATGAGTTATCACAGGCTATTAGAGTTCTATTGACAAACACCATCCATTTTACAGAACTGGTGTGAAAATTCCTAAGACGTTGTGATGATAAACAAACTAACCAACAAACAAACAAGCAAGCACATTTCCTTTCTACTGAAATTTGTTTTCAGATACAATAGGACAAACAGCCTTTATATGTTATGCCTATTCATTTACAAATTCATTAGTATTTCACATATTCATGAACTTGTCCCTGGGATTTCCACTTTGTACTATTTATCTACAAGTAAATACTGTCTCAATAACTACAATGTCTATCTTAAGTCAAGTCCTTGTAGTTTTCTTTCAGAATTTTGTAACTATCTTTTTCTCTGTACTCTTTGATATAAATTTTAGGATTTACAAAACAAATCCTTAAATAATAGATTAATTGCAAATACATTAAATTTTAATGAATTCAGGGTTATATTTATAAAATTGAACCTTCCTATCTATGAGTGTAGTTATTTTCAAATTTTCTCCATAGGGATCTTTTATTAGATATCAAAAGGTCTTTCGTTAGGTTCTATATGATAGACATCACATGGGATCAAATTTTCTATTCTATTCTAATTTTTTTTTGTTGTTTGAGACAGAGTCTTGCTCTGTAACCCCAGCTAGAATGCAGTGGTGTCACCATTGCTCACTGTAACTTCAAACTCCTGGGCTCAAGTGATCCTCCTGCCTCAGCCTCCTGAGTAGCTGAGACTACAGGCCTGCTCTACCACACCCAGCTAATATTTTCTGTTTTTAATAGAGACGGGGTATTGCTCTTGTCAGGCTGGTCTCAAACTCCTGACCTCAAGTGATCCTCCCCCCTCAGCTTCCCAGAGTGCTAGGATTATAAGCATGAGCCATCATACCTGGCCCTCTCTTCTATTCTAATATTATTATTTTATTAGCTTTCTCTCTCACACACACACACAAACCCCATATACACAGCAGCCTCACTAAACTCTGTATTTTCAAGGGCTTTAGACTCTCTAAGCTATTACATGTAAAGAATCATATCATATGTAAATAAGAAAAGCTTAGATATTTCTTTTGAATACTTTTATCTCTTATTTTTGTTTTAATATTATTGTCTTATTGAATTGCCAAGAGCCTCAAATGCCATATTGAATCAATGTAGAAATAGCAGATATCGCTGTTTTGTTTCTTGATTCAATAAGAGATGCATTTAAATTCTTAACATAAAGTATTATATTTATTGTCAATCTCTGATAAATGTCTTTTATTAGATTAAGTAAATCCTCTTCTTTCCCAGTATACTAAGAGGTATACTAAGAAGTTTTTTATCATTATTAAACGTTGCCAGATGCTTTTGATTTTTAACTTTGAAATATCTTTTGTTTTTTACTACATTATCATGTGCTTTCTCCTTTAATCTATTAACATGGTAGATTATACAAATTGATTTTCTGATATTAAACTATCTTCACCTTTCTAGATCAATTTCAATTAGTCATTGTGTGTGTATTTCATTTGTTAATGTTTTTATTCAGTAATTTAACTTCTATGTCCATTAGAAAAGTTGGTTAAAATTTTATTTTTCCCTTGCAATCCTGGGCCAGTTCTTTCATCATGGTACCTTCATTAGTTGAAAAAAACTTATGAGGACCTCTTCTGTGCCAGACACTCTTTTGAATGGACATACAAAAGTGAGGAAAAGAGAAAAATTATCCATCCTAACGAACTTGCATTCTGGTGTCACGTGCAGATGGGATACAAAGTTGTAGTGCATGGAAGATGAGGGAGTAGAGATATTTCAGATAGAGTGGAAAGAGAAAGGCATACTAGAGCAAAAGCAAACTGAATTAGGGGAATGGGCTATTTAGGGATGGTATTTTACAGACATAAGGAATAAGAAATGACAAGGGCCCCAGTCACTTCCTCAACAGTGTATGCTTGTGTACTCTAGGGTCAGGTAGAATGCTGGTATTACTAGGTCACCATGAAGGAGGTAAAGAGTGGTATGAAATCACATCATAAGTTACCTAGGGACCCTAAGATTGAGATTTCTTACTGCCTGTGGTAAGGATTTCGATTTACACAATAAATGTGATGTCACCTCTTTAGAAGGCTTTGTGTGGGATAGTGACATGAACCATGAAAACGCTTTGTGAACAAGGCCTATGCTTCATGAGGAAGGAACAGTGGGACATGGGGTTAGAGAGGTCAACTGCGACCAGAGAATGAAGGGTCTGGTGGGAAATATGAGGTTTCATGACTGTCTTGAAAGCAGTGGGTAAATTGAAAGACTATAATCAGATAAGAGGAATGATGAGAGCTTTTGTTTTGCTTTATAAAATCAATATACAGGCAGCCAAAATGGAAATGAGAGGGATATCCAGGCAATATACATGGGAGAAGTGACAAGATTGGGTGAATGAGTAGAGCTGAGTTGTGAAAGAACATGAATGAACTAGGAATACTTTGAGCTTTTTGGCTTTTAATTCCCTCAAATTAAAAGTTAAAAGATAGGCAATGTGAGAAGTGATATCTTCATATCAAGTTGAAATTTAAAAATAGGAATGCAGTCATATGTTCCTATTTTGGAAACCAGAACACTACTCGCTTACTGAATACATGGCCTATAAAATATGATGTTGGAACAGAAGAAACGATCCACAAACTAAATTTCATTTCCTGATTTTGATTTCCCCGTGCATTTCTTGGTATTATGTATATATTTTCTAATCTTAGCAAAAAAATATGTGAAATTAGTCTGTACAGAGCTAGAAACATGTGAATTGTGTTTCACAACTTTTTGACATTCCTTTCTTCCTTACGCCCACATAAATCATCAAGTCAGAGAGATTCTCTTCCTAAATATCTCTAAGTTTTTAATTCACTGGGTAGTTATTCTTGTGAACTCTACAGTAGGCTTTCTTGATTTAAGTATCTCTTTACCTTTTATCTGTGTGATCTTCAGCAAATGACTTAATGTTTCCATGCATAGATGTGTCTGCATCTTTCCCTTGCTTAAAACTACAATGGTTATTTCCTTTGCTATTTAAATAAATAACAAGTCACTTGTCCACAAGTCCCAGCATGATCTATCTCTTGTCCACACCTCTGACTTCAGGATAGACTATTCTCCCGCTGCAGTGACACCAGTTTTCTTTTATATGGGTCCACTCACAGGTTTTATTTTATGTTCTGTAATGTGTGTCTAAACCAGGGGTGGGGAACCTTTTCATTTTGGAAGGCTGCATTAATTTAGCTGTAATCAAATAAGGCCACATTTAAGAAATATCAATTAGAAACACTTAAAACTGTACATTGTTTTGTAAAAACCTAACTACCATGTAGTTAATAATTTAAAAAAATGAAAACTATTTGTTAATTTTAAAATTAACTAACCTTTTAATGACTTTGTTGTGTCAGCTTTTTGCTGGGAAGCATGTGAATACTTGGTTGCAGCATGGAGGTCCGCAGTGTCAGTTGATCCTCTAGATGGGTATCAGTCATTTGTGAGCTTGAGGGTGTCTTGATTTGTGTTAGGTAGGAGAATGTAGATTCACAGCAACAAGTGGTTGAAAAACAAGAAATATTTTTCAGGCATACTGCCAAAGGTGTGGGTATTCTACCACATTCTTCCATATTTCAACTGAATCTTTCTTAGTTAGCATCAAACAATGACTTTAAAATGTCATCTACTGAGAGCTCAATCAATTCCATCTATAGTTCTTTAGGTGCCTTGGTGATATCAACTAGGTGAGGCTGAAATGCTAATTTGAGTGGGACACCATGATTCTCAAAGTCAGTGAACACATCATTGTTTCATTGTATTCTCCAATTAATAGTTCTATAACAGCTGCATATTCTTCAAATGATTCACAAATATCATCCTGCCCATTAAGGACCTTTGCTAACTGAGGAAAATGTTCATCTGAAATGTTCTTTTGAAGAAATGTTTTGAAAAAATATAACTTTTTCCGAAATGCTTGGATTTTTTTGCCACATATCATATATAGACTTAGTTTTGCCTTGCAAAGAAATATTCAAGTTGTTTCAATTTGACATGATATCACACAGAAATGCTTACATTCCTATAGAAATATTCTTTCAATAATTCACATTGCTGATTCTGTTCTTCATAAAATTTAACTATCGCAGAGATAAAATTTTGGCTAACACCTGTCTCTGTGATAGCCAATGCACTTTAGAATGCTACAGCATATCCACACTGAATATCTCATCATTCAACTTTAGTATGTTATGCAACTGGTGATGCTGTGTTGCATTTGCACAAATATAGTTAACAATACTTATAGCGTATTGCAAGCTGTCACTTTAAATAGTAGCTTTAACATAGAGATTTGGTTGATGCAAGATAACAATGAAAGGAAATGAGAGCATCTGGATCCGTTAATACTTTTTTTATCTGTGCAATAAACCATGTTTTCCTGTCATAGAAGGTGCACTGTCTGCACATATACTCACTAAATTTACCAAATTCAGTCCAATTTCATGACATTTATCTTGCAAGTTGTTGAAAATATCTATTTCCTGTGTTCTGTTCACAAGAGTACCCAAAGTGAGTAACTCTTCACAGCAAAGAAACTCTTCTGTTACTATCCAAATGAAGTATAAAACCTATGCTGAGTCAGTAGTATCAGTTGATTCATCCAAAGTGATTAAATAATATATTTTTTTCTTTTGAAGTATTGCATGGAATTGTTCTGTGAAGTTGAAGGCTAATTCAGGTTGCCAATCAGTTATGGTTCTTCTTAAAAGAGGCAGTTGTTGGTATTTTGAAACGTTATCAGTGTCTAAGTATCCTACAACTTCGACATGCATTCTTTCACAATTTCTACATCACTGAATGACTTCTCTTTTTTCCCAAGTATATAAGGTACTTTATAACTTGCTTCAGTGGCATTATTTCCAACTCTTATTGCTGCTTGAAAGAATTGCCTTTGCTTTTTCTTTTCATGTTTTAATTCCTGCAATACAACCTTTTGTGCTTCTCTCTCTAATTTAAAATATTTGTAGTCTTTATCAGTGTCATAATGCAGATGAACATTGAATTTCTTTAATGTTGATATTGCAGTATCACAAAGCAAGCAAATCATCTTACGTTTGGCAGAAATAAGATAATATTGCAATTCCCAATCCTCATTAAAAAATCTGGGTTTTTTCTTCAGTGTTGTCTTGGTCTTCTTTGACATGATGGGCAGTTAAGCAGATAGAATTTAAAAATACTGTTGAGTTGTACAACTATTCACAAATTCCACTTCAAACAGAAACAGTACATCATTGTCAAAAACTAATAACAGACTGGTATAATCCCCTCATAAACTCTGGCCAAGCAGCCTCATGCGGTAGTGGCACCAGTCAGGCGGGGGAAGTTAGAACTAAATCATGAGTGTAGTTGTGCGGGTCAACCTGGAAGGATTATTTCTTTGAAACTAATTTTATTCTTTAGTATTTTAAACACGTTCATTTTAAAAATAAAATACAAATATAAGAGATGAAGTAAAATGTATTAATAAAAAGAAAAGAATTTGTTCTGTAAAATTTGGATTCAATCAAAAGGCTGTACTTAAAGACCCAAAAGGTCACAGATTCCCCACCCCTGGTCTCAACTGACTCTCTTAGGGAAAGAGAGACTTTGTTTAAGCAAAGGATCGCATTGTTCTGCCAAGAAGTGCAAATTAGCTTATAACAATGCCAGCAATTCCAAATTAGCTTCTTCACTTTTGCAACTGATAGAAATGATCCCAATATCTGTGTGCTTTGGCAAGGATTCTGCTTTATTTCAAATTATCTGTAGCAACTGAGGATTGTACGTGGTGCTGTACATGGAGTGCTAGCCTAGTGCAGGAGTCCCTGCAACTCCTGAAATCATTTCTATGGTTGGTATTTGACCCCTGACAACCGCCCATTGGCCTTTCCAGGATCTATCGTGATACTCAAATCTTAACACTGTTTGTTTTTGTTTAGAGCTTCAAATATCTGTGAGAAGCAAGTGATGACTCGAACCCAAAATTCATTACGGATTAAGGAATTCAACTCTTCTAGAGAGCAAGTTTTTTCCATGATTCTCATGTCAACTAAAGGTGAAATGACTTCTCTTTCTCTAACTAGCTCAAAAGCCTTTTCACCTGCTTACTAGGAGCATGATCTTGCTTTATTTAGAACAGTGTGAAGGAAAATGCAGTCAATAGCACATATTTACTACCTAGGTTTGATAAATGTTAGTATTGCAATACTTAATTCATGGTTTCTTTTAAATAAAATTTTAAAATATATTAGAAATCCCTTCACAATTTTTTAGTAGTCTTCTTCCAAGGAAACTACTCTTCAACTGTATTGAAATTAGTAATGTTTTAATTGCATTTCTATAAGCCTATTGCAAATGTATGAATTCAAAAACCACATATAGTATTGCTATGTGTTCTTAAAGTTATTGTAAATGGTGTCATATTTTTGTAACTTGCTTCCTTTTTTATGTAATGGAGCTGTTGGAGAAATGTATCAAAATTTCTGACTTGTTAATGGTCATATTTCTTTTTCATAGCTAATGTATATCATTTTTAAACTTGGGATTTTTTTACCCTTAAGTTACAGTTCAAGAGTTTAGAGTTCAACATATATGCTTGAATTGTCATATTATGTGTCAAACTTTAAGGGCAAAGTAAATTCCAATTGCTAACTTCACTAATTATGTCCATATTTGCAATTGAAAGTCAACATTTTTTTTTTTTACAGAAAGAACTTAGCTAACTTTGCAGAGCTATAAGATGTTTTTATTTTGTAACTAAAAGGTAAAATATACATATAAACAAACAGATATGAAGAATGCATAGGACTATTTCTAAAAAATTATAAAAGATGAAATTTAGGTGTGCAGAGATTAATCTTTATGTAATTTATAACTCAGAAGATTCTGTTTTCAACTGGCTCTGCCATTCGTTAGGTCTGAGTCTAAGACAGATAAAATTTGAGATTTTATTTCATAATCTCTAATTTTTTTCTTACATGTTTGTCACAAGTGGAAAACTAATTATATAAAATTTGAAATATCACAGTGCTTCTATCTTTTTATGCAATTTTGGAGATTCTCTCCAGAGACTCGGGTTCAGTGTGTCTAGAGTCAGCCTTTTTAAAATTGCCATCCCAGACATTTATGATTCAGTTGAACTAAAAAATATGGATTAGCAGTGTACCTAGATCACTGGAGGTACTCGATAACATTCATTGTATCTTTTCAGAATGCTTTCACTGTGTCATTCATTCATATATAATTTGGATAATCGTATCATAAAAAAACATAATATATTTAGGAATACATTTCTGGCTTTATTCTGCAGGATACAAATATTAATAATTTAAGTAAGGGTATTCCTCAGAAACTCTCCAAACACTGTTTAGATGTGCCTAATACAGAAGTGATACAATGACACCTCCACCAAAAGCTCATGGTAATATTTTGTGGAGCTAGATATTTAATCTAGTTGCTGTACATCTTGCTTGGTTTTGGTTATTCAGAAGGAGAGAGACATTAAAATCTCCCTATGGGAGATAAAGGTATTAAAGTTAAAATTGTTGAGAGCTTTGCTGGCTAATGAAAAACATCTGCCCATTTGGAAACAGATGCTCAAATAAATTTTTCATTTTTCATAAAAGTGCCTACCACTTGGCTAAAATCTTAGTATGTACTCTCAGAAAATATAATATAAATGTTTCATTCATTCATATATTTAAATAATATGGGTAGCTAAAGATCAGCAGAATTACACAGTCACTCCATTATGTTACATTACAATTATAATTAACAAGTTATATTTGTTACATGTACGTAAATATTTTGTCAGAGGACCTATCACTTTTTTGTTCCATTAGATTTTGATTACCAGAGAAAACCCAAAGCCTTCTTTAATTTCTCACACACAGAAAACTAAAACAAAGAAGTTTCTAAAAAAAATGCAGGATATACTTTATATCAAATATTTTTTAAGCTGGTAGGTGGAAAGTGGTATAGAGAAATTTCTTATGTAAAATGGCTAGCATCCCATAGAGTTAAAATCTATGTGGGTGGTGGAATAAATGACGGAATAACATAATAATGATGAATTGAAATGACAGAGGTAATTAGACCATGAAATTCTAGATTTCAGAATCAAGATTTCTAGGTGTCTCTTAGTTAATTTGAAAAGATTTCATTTTAAAATGAGTTAGATAAATCATTTCAACTCTATTTGAGTATTTAGTATAGTGTAAGCATTACAAAATTAGGAACCACAATAGAAATTAAATATTTATACAGTCCTGTGCACTCTCTGCAAATAATATTTTGCTTCTTTTTGTAAAAAAACAAACAAAAACCCAAAATAAAACAAAAAACCTTTATCATGATAAATTCCAAATACACAGAAATTAAAATAATAAAAGCAATGGAAACATGCATTCATCACCATGTCTCCTAAGTGATCAATTTATTATCAATCTTATTTAATTTATGGCCTTCCAGAATTCAACACCCCAGCCAATATTATCTTTTTGTCATATGGGGATATAATTTACACATCATAAATCTTAACCTTTTAACATATACAATTCAGTGGTTTTTAGTATGTTCACTGGGTTGATACAACCATCGCCACAAAAAGAAACTGTATGGCCATTAGCAGAGGCTCCCAATTAACCCCTCCCTCCAGCCCTTGGCAGCGCTAACCTATTTCTGTCTCTATGAATTGCCTATTCTGAATATCATGTGAATAGAATCATATGATATGTGTTCTTTTGCTCCTGACTCTGTCACTTTAGTGAAGCCTTTACAAAGTTCATCAACATTAAATCATGCATCAGTATTTCATTCGTTTTTGTGTCTCAATAACATTCCAATGGATATTTCACATTTTGTTATCCATTCATCAATTGAAGGTCATTTGGGTTGTTTCTATTTATTTGGCTATCATGAATTAGCTGCTATGAATATTTGTGTAGAGATTTTCATGTGAACATGTGTTTTCAATTCTTTTGGGTATAATTCTACAAGTGACATTGTTGGATTATATAATTACTTTATGCTTACATTTTTAAGGAATTATTTTTCCCCCACCAAATGGTCTTGGCACCCTTATGAAAATCAATTGGCCATAGAGGTATGGGTTATTATGCACTCTCAGTTGTATTCTATTGATCTATATAGGTCTATGTGACTTTTGTCCTTTATTTTATGAATTTGGTGTATTATGTTGCCTAGTTTTCAAATATAAGACCAATTTTGCATTTTCTGGGATAAGTCTTACCTGGTCATGTTATATCATCCTCTTTATATGTTACTGGATTGAGTTTGCTAAAATTTTCTTTAAGATCTTTGTGTCTATATTCATAAGATATCGGTCTATAGTTTTCTCTTCTCATAATATATTTGCCTGATTTTGATATCAGGGTAGCCCTGGCCTCACAGAATGAGTTTAAATGTGTTCCTTCCTATTCTATTTTTTAGAAGAGTTTATGAAAAATTGTTGTTATTTTGTCTTTAAAAGTTTGGTGGAATTCCTTAATGAAGTTGGCCCTGGGCTTTTTTTCAGGGAATTTTTTTGATTACTAACTGAATTTCTTTACTTGTTCCAAGTCTATTCATATTTTTTTGTTTCTTCTAGAGTCTGTTTCTATGTTTTGTGTCTTTCTAGAAATTTGTCCATTTCATCTGGTTATATAATTTATTGGCATATAATTTTTCATATTATTCTCAATAGCCAAAATATGGAAACAACCTAAGTGTCCATTGTTGAATGATTGGCTAAAGAAGTTGTGGCATATATATTTAATACAGTGGAACATGTATATGTGTGTATATATACAGTGGGATGTTTATCAGCCTTGAAAAGCAGAAGATCTTGCCATTTGTGACAACATTGATGAACCTAGAGGGCATTATGTTAAGTGAAATAAGCTAGACAAAGAAAGAAAAATACTGCAAGGTCTCACTTTATATGTAGAGTAATCCAAAAAGTTCAGATACTTAAAAACAAGGAGTAGAAAGGTGGTTACCAGGTC
>VBSM01003211.1:4914424-4955315 GCA_008086735.1 Cheirogaleus medius
GGGGAGGAGGGGATGGGTATATAGGCACCTAATGGGTTCGGGGCACACCATTTGGGGGATGGACATGCTTGAAGCTCTGACTTTGGTGGGGCAAAGACAATGTATGTAACCTAAACATTTGTATCCCTGTAATATGCTGAAATAAAAAAAGATTTAATAAGACTGCATACGTATGTATTTTTATAGATTTGCAAACATCAACAAACAAACTTGCAACATTGATTTCTTGGGGAGCAATGACACAACCCACCACTGAAATTTTTCATGCCACCAACATAACAATGTCTTGGAAAATTTTTCAAGAAAACAGTTGCAAAAGATAGAAATGAAAATGGCTCTCATTGAAAACTTAGCTGGTTTATTCACAACTTGCCCATTTAAGCATCACATGTTTTTGCTGAGAAATAAACATTTACAATTTTTCTCTCACCTTTTAAGAATAGATGCTATTGGCCCAAGATTATTGTACTAATTTCCCAACCAGCATTTAATTTTTTTTTACTGTCAACACTTCTCACAAAATGTTAATATAATGCTTGCTTCAACAAATATTATACAGTAAATGTCTTTCCTAAAAGTGTATACTTTAGTCCATATAACTCATTGGATGGGTTAAAATCCAAAATTAAAAACGAGTTAACTTCATGGCAAGTCTGTAAGACACTGATTTTTTTTTTTATGTGAGGCTTCAACTACAAGCACATCTCTAATAAAATAAGACTTTGTTAATATGTGTTCAGTATAGTTCTATTGCCTTAAGGTTCAATGTCTCCCCTAGAAAATTTTGTCTAGCCATCTGTCAAAAGAACTAGACTTGACTGACATCACTAAAATTAGTGGAGTACAGAACTCTAAAACTTCATCCCTCCACTAAAACAATGATTAAACTGCCTAAATCTGCCCAAATCACCTTTTTGTGGAGCGCTAGTATCTAACTAAAAACTTATAGGAACCAGAAGAATGCTAAATGAATAAGGCCCCTTAACATTGACAAAAGAATAGACAAATATATTAATGCAACAAAATAGAAAGGTCAGAAATTGACACACACAAATAGTGTCAACTAACCTTTTACAGAGGGGTCAAAACAATTCAATAGAGAAACTGTGGTTTTATTGACAAATGATGCTGAAGTAATTGAACATTCACAAGCAAAAAAAATAAAATTGAACCTAGGTATCACAAAAATTAACTTAAAATAGGTCATAGACCTGAAAATAAATTTAAAAACTATAAAACTAGATGATAACAGGAGAAAATTTAGGTGAGCTTGGGTTTTGTGATGTGTTTTAGATAGAATACCAAAAGCACAATCTATGAAAAAAAGTTGATGTTAGATTTCATTAATTTAAACACTTCTGCTCTGTGAAAGACACTGTTAAGAGAATGAAAAGGCATGCCACAGACATATAAAAATTATTTGCAAAACACATTTCTGGCAAAAGACTTGTATCCAAAGTATACAAAGAACTTTATAAACTCAACAATAAGAAAACCAACAATCCAATTTTAAAATGGCCAAACTATTTAAAGACACCTCACCAAAGAAGATACACAGATGGTAAATAACCATAAGAAAAGATACTCAACATCATATTTCATTGAGGAATTGCAAATAAAACCAACAGTAAGATATAACCACATACCTATCAGAATGGCTAAAATAAAAATAAATTGCCAATATCAAATGTTGGTATGGATGTAGAGTACAAGAGCTCTCATTCATTGCTGGTAGGAAGGCAAAATGGTACAACCACTTTGGAAGATAGTCTGGCAGGTCCTTATAAAGCTAAATATAGTCTTGCCATACCATCCAGTCATTCACACACCTAGATTTTTATCCAGATAAGTTGAAAATTTATGTCTACAAAAAGCTCTGTAAATAGATGCTAATAGCAGCTTTATTCATAAGTACCAAAAACTGAAAGCACCCAACATGTCACTCAACAGTTCAATGGCTAAAAACAAATGTGGTACATCTCATCCAATATGCCACTCATAGTTCAATGGGTAAAAAAAAAATGTGGTACATCTATACAGTGGAATATTATTCAACAATAAAAAGAAATGAGCCATGAAAAGACATGGAGCAAGTGTAAATGCATACTGCTAATTAAAACAAGCCACACCCGGGCTACATACTGTATGATTTCATCCATATGCCATTCTGGAAAAGGAAAAACTATAAAAGAAGTAAAAAGACCTTTGTTGCAAGAAGTTTAGTTGTTGATGTGGAGAGTATAAATCGCTGAAGCACATGGGAGTTTTAGGGAAGTGAAAGTATTTTGTAATAGTGGATGCATGACATTATGCATTTGCCAAAAGCCATAGAACTCTAATGTAAACTCTGGACTTTAGTTAATAACAATGTATCAATATTGGTCCATCAGTTGTAACAAATGTACAAACATTAATGCAAGACTTTAAAAATAGGGGAAACTGTGAGAAGGGAAGAGGATTATATGGGAATTTTTTGTAGTACCTGCTTGATTTTTCTGTAAACCTACAGAGTTTTAAATATAAAGTCTATTGATTAAAAAAGTAATTCAATACAAAAGAAGGCAATAATGAGGAAACTAAGCAAAAATAGATATAATCTATAATATAAAAACAAAGCAAAATGGAAGATGTAAGTAATTCTTTATTAGTAATTCTTTTAAAAGTAAGTTGATTAAACTCTCTAATTAAAGACAGAGACTGGCAGATTTAACATAAATAACAATTCAGCGATAGTCTATCAAAAAACCTCATTTTAAATCCAAAAACACAAATAGTAAGTAAAATAATGTAGTAAACACAAATAGAGAGTAAAATAATGGATAAAGCTGTACAATGAAAATATTAACAGTAACAAAAAGATAGCTGGGATGGCTTTACTAATTTCAAACAAAATACAAGTTAAGTATAAAATTATAATAAAAAGCATAAAAGACCTTATATTCTGATTAAAGGGTCAACCCCTCAAGAAGACATAACAATTATAAACAAATATGCACCTAACAACGGAGGCCCCAAAGTTTATAAAATTGAAGGGGGAAAATAAACATTTCTATGATAATAGTTATAAACATCAACATTCTACTTTCAATAATGTATAAGACAATTAAAAAGAATATGCATAAAAAACTAGAGGATTTGAACAACATTATAAACCAATGAGAACTAACAGACTTGTAGATAACACCCTACCAAGAAACAGCATAATATATACTCTTCTCAAGTACACATGAAACATTTTTCAAGATAGCCATATATTGGGTCACAAAATAAGTCTCAATATATTTAAAAATTTAAATTATATGAAGTATCTTCTTTAACAATATGGAATGAAACTACAAATCAATATCAGGAGAAAAATGGAGAAATTTGCAAGTATGTAAAAATTAAACAATATCCTCAAACAATGGGTCAAAGAAGAAATTGCAGGGACATTAGAAAATATTTCATTCTGTCACAATTAAAAACAAAATATACCAAAATTTATGGGATTCAGTGAAAGCATAACTAAAAGAAAATTTATAGCTATAAATGCCTACATTAAAATGAAGAAAGATATCAAAAATCAAAAACCTACCTTTATTACTGAAAAAAAGAGAAAAAAAAGAGCAAACTAAACTCAAAGCTAGTAGACATTAGGAAAGGGCAAACAAACAAACAAAATAAATAAACCAGATATAAACTAAGAGGATAATAGAGAACAAGACAGAGATTCAAGGAAATCAGAAGTTGGTTTTTTAAAAAGATCAACAAAATTTACAAATCTTAAATTAGTCTAAGAAAAAAAGAGAATATTTAACCACTTCGGTACCAGCGTCGACTATAGTCGATAGCCACAGATGAATGCACACAGTGATTTTAGCCGACAGCCGTGATATGACTTTTCTAATTTTTCATTTATCAAAATAAAATTGTGAACATTTAAAAATAACATAATGAAAACCTATATGTATATGTTGCCTATTCTGATTTACATTACAGTAAAGCTGCCTGTAAAGTAAATCAAGCTTTCAGTGCTTTAAAGCTTTCCTCATCACACAAGAGCAAAACGGATTGTTGTCAATGCACAGCACAAACTATTGTGCGGACTATGAGTGCCGGCTGTGGGCAAGGTTTCGCGGCTGGTGAGCGCAGTACCGAAGTGGTTAAATTACTAATATCAGAAATGAAAGTGAGGACATTACTACTGATCCGACAGAAATAAAAAGTTTTATAACAAAACACTTTAACAGCTGTTCATCAAAAAAATAGATAAACTAGATAAAATGGAGTCTTAAAACATGCAAAGGACCGAAACTAATTCCAGAAGAAACAGAAAGTCAGAATAGATTTATAACAAGTCAGAGATTGAATCAGTAATCAAAAACCTCCCAACAAAGAAAAGCCAAGGACTAGATGTCTTCACTCATGAATTCTCCCAAACATTTAAAAAAGAATTAACTCAAATATGTGGTAAATTCTTCCAAAAAGTAAATAGGATGGGACACTTCCTAATTCATTCTAAGAGGCCAGCATTACTTTGATACCAAGTCAAAGACACCTCAAGGAAAGAAAATTACAAACAAAATTCCCTGATGTATATAGATGTAAAACCCATCCTGGATAAAAACTAGCAAACTAAATCCAGCAGTATATTAAAAGGATATGACCAAGTGGGATGTATTCCAGGAATGAATAAAATCAATGTAATAAACAATATTATGGAAATGAAAGAAAATTTTAAAAATATATAGATGATCACTCCAATTGATGCAAAAAAATCATTCAACAAAATCCAACACTCTTTCATGAAAAACCCACGCAGATAACTAGCAATAGAAAAATGCTTTCTCAACAAAATAAAGAGTACTTATAAAAAAGTTATAGCTAACATCATACTCACATGGAGCAAACCTGAAAGCTTTTACCTCAAGATCAGAAGCAAGGCAAGGACATGACATCCTCTGTCCTCACTTCTGTTCAACATTGCAATGGTAGTTCTAGTCAAAGTGATTAGACGAAAAAAGGAAATAAAAGGCATCCAAATTGGAAAGGAAGAAGTAAAACTTTACCTTCTTTGTCTTTCTTTACAAATGACACAGTGTTATATGGAAAAAATCCCAAGGAATAAAACAAAACAAAACCTTTTTGAGTTAATGTTCTAAAAATTCAGCAATATTACAGAAAAGAAGACAGATACACAAAATCCAGTTTAAGTCCTAACCAGAGCAATTAGGCAAGAGAAAGAAATAGAGGATATACAAATTAAAGAGGAGGAAGTCAGGTTGTCCCTGTTTGCAGACAACATGATTGTATATGGAAAATCTCAAAGATTTCACTAAAACACTGTTAGAACCAATAAATAAAGTGAGTAGAGTTGCAGGGTACAAAATCAACATAAAAAATCAGTAGCATTTCTATATGCCAATAGCAAATTATCTGAAAAAGAAATCCAGAAAGCAATCCCATTTACAATAGATACAAAAACAAACAACAACAACAACAAAAAACAACGTAGGAATAAATTTAAACAAGGAGGTAAAAGATCTCTACAACTAAAGCTATGTAACATTGAAAAAAATTGAAAAAGACACACAAAAAAATGGAAAGATATTCAACGTTCATGGATTGTAAGAATCAATATTGTTAAAATGTCATACTACCCAAAGTGATCTGCACATCTACAGATTCAATGCAATCCCTATCAAAATATCAATGACATTCTTCACGGAAACCGAAAAACTAACTCTAAAATTCCTTTGGAACCACAAAAGACTTCAAATAGCCAAAGTAATCTTGAGCAAAAAAAACAAAGCTGGTCGCATCACACTATCTAACTTTTCAAAACATACTGCAAAACTCTAGTAAGTAAAACAGCATGATACTGGCATAAAAACAGACACATAGAAAATGGAACACAATAGAGAACCCAGATATAAATCCACACACTTACAACCAACTCATCTTCAACAAAAGTGCCAAGACCATACAATGGGGAAAGGAAAGTCTTTTTAATAGTGTTGAGAAAACTGTATGCAGAAGAAAAATAGTAGAGCCTTACTTCTCACCATATACAAAAATTAACTCAAAATGGATTAAACACTTAAATGTAAGACCTGAAACTGTGAAACTAATAGAATAAAACATAGGAGAAATGCTTCTAGGCAAGAAGTTTTTGGATAAATCCTCCAAAGCAAAGACAATAAAAGCAAATATAGGCAAATAGAATTACATCAAACTAAAAAGCTTCCACACAGCAAAGGAAGCAATCAATAAAACAAAGAGATAACCTACAGAATGGGAGAATATATTTGATAAGCTATAAATTTGATAAGAGATTAATATCCAAAATGCATTAATATAAGGAACTCAAACAACTCAACAACAAAACAACGTGATTAAAAAATGGGCAAAAGACCTGAATAAACATTTCTCAAGAGAAGATATATAAATGGCCAACAGATATATGAAAAAATGTTCATCATCACTCATAATCAGGGAAACACAAATCAAAACTACAATAAGATATCATCGCATTGGAATTAGAATGGCTGCTGTGAAAGAGATAAGTGCTGGTGAGGATGTGGAGAAAAAGAACACTTATACACTGCTGGTAGGAATGTAAAGTAGCACAGCCATTATGGAAAACAATATGGAAGTTCCTCAAAAAATTAAAAATAGAGCTATGATCTAGCAATACCACTACTGGGTATATATCCAAAGGAAATGAAAGCAGTATATCAAAGAGATATATGCACTCCTATGTTTATTACAGCACTATTCACTATAGCCAAGATGTGGAAATCAACCTAAATGTCCATAAGAGATAAATGGATACAGAAATGTGGTATATATACACAATGGAACACTATTCAGCCATAAAAAGAATGAAATTCTGCCACTTGTGGCAACATGGATGAACCTGTGGGACATTATGTTAAGTGAAATAAGCCAGGCACAGAAAGATAAACACCACATAATCTCACTCGTATGGAATCTAAAAAGCTGTTCTCATAGAAGCAGAGAGTAGAATAGTGGTTACCAGAGGATAGGCATGTAGGGGGTGGGGGATGAGAGGAGATAGATCAATGGGCACAAAGTTACAGTGAGATATGAGGAGTAAGTCCTGGTGTTCTATTTCATAGTGGAGTGAGTAGAGTTAACAATAATGTATTGTACACTACAAAATAGGTGGAATAGAGGTTTTTAAATGTTCTCATCACAAAGTAATGATAAACGTTTAAGGAGATGAATATGCTAATTTCCCTGATTTGATCATTATACAACACACAACATCACATTGCACCACATAAATATCTACAATTATTATATGTCAATCACAAATTTAAAAAATAAAATACCTAAAATAAAATATTTATGTAGAAAAAAATCAGTTGTATATTTATACACTAGCTATGAAGAATTCAAAAAGGAAATTTTTAAAAATTCACTTACTATAACATCATAAGAACAAAATAATTTGGAATACATTCAACAAAAATATAAAAGGTTTATATACTTAAAACTATAAAATTTTGCAGGAAAAAATAAAGATGACTACTTTAAATTCATGGCACATCGTTGCACATTCACAGATTGGAAGACTTAATATTGTAAAAATGGCAATACTCTCCAAAGTGATTCACAGATTTAATGCAATCCCCATCAAAATTTCATTAGCCTTTTTTTTAAGAAATGGAAAGGCTGATTCTAAAACTCATGTGGGTTTGCAAGGAACCTCAAATACACACACACAAAAAAAATTTGAAAAAGAACAATATTAGGCTACTCACACTTCCCAATTTCAAATCCTACTACACAACTATTATCATCAAACAGTGTGGTGTTGTCATAAGAATAAACATGTTAATCAATGTTTCCAGAAGTAATTCCATATATCTAAGATCAGTTGATTTTCAAGGATATAAAGACCATACAATGGAGTAAGTAGTATCCCTTTGACAAGTGATTCTGGGAGAACTAAATATCCACATGCAAAAAAAGTTGGCTCCTATTAAACACCACACTAGTTATCTCAAATTGGCCCAAATACCTAAAAATAAGAAGAAAGACTATAAAATTATTAGAAGAAAACTTAAGTATAAATCTGAAAATGGTAAATTTTATGTTTTTATACTTTACCATAATAATTTAATAAAGAAGTAGCATTCAGAAGACTGCATTTTTCAGTGAAAAAACACATTTGAAAATTGGACATACACATTATTCCTTTATTTCTTTCTACCCTACTGTGTCACCCTCTGCCATGCATAGGTTTGAATGCTTTCAATCATAGCACATCTATTTTAGAGATCCTTGCCCTTGTTTTCCTATTCTTTTCAAATTCCTAGCCTGGACATAGACTGACACAGACATATTATTCTATAATCAACCATGGAAGATGGTTTTGTCACTGATCTAAACATCCCAGAGTTTGGCTCTGACAATAATATCAGAGTTATTTCATGAAAATATTCTATATTTGGATAGGCAACAAGAGAGATGAATGTAAATTAGTAGGGCTTACATTATAGCTTTAGAAGGAATGAAAATGTGAAAATAGTAAGGTCAGTAAACAAACTATAATGAATGTCATTGAGAGATTTACTGATGGCAGTAGGGGGAAATGAAGAAAACCTAAGAGGCTATTACAGTGATATATGTGAGAGATAAGTATGTGAATGAAGCCTGAGGCTATGGGTTTTGACTTAAGAATGAGATCTGCATTCTATGGCGATTGAATCGGAGGACCTTTAAGGTTATTTCTAACCCTGAAACTCAATTTTACATGGTGAATATCAGAAAATACATTTTGTGTGTGTGTATATATATATTATATGTGTGTGTGTGTGTCGTGATCTGATATAAGGTTGGCTACAGCATAAGTGAAAAATGAATCAGAAATAACTACATACTGATGGAATAAATGATCTTACATTAATCAATTTTTAAATTACCTTATTTTGTTAAATTGTTTGAAATTGTATTGAAAATTGGATTGAAATTGTTTGAAGTACACTTTCAAACACAGAACCACCTAAAGAAATTAAAAGACCAAGTGACAATTATGAACTTGCTGGAGATGTGAGCCAACATTTCTGTGGATAAAGGATGAGAAAATAAAATGCCCACATAGTAATGACACTAGCATGTATATTCCTCAAGTGTATAATTTGGAAAACCAAGACAGCCTTGTTGATGTTGCAAAAAAATGATCTTCTGAACACTTAATGCTGAAAATGAGGATTGCCATGGTTAGGGGAGGAAAAGCGAGAGTGCAGGATTATTTTTGAGACATGCAAATAACATGAGAACAGTGAAAAAGCACAGTTAATGCTACCCAAAGAATTAAAAGAGTAGGAATGAGCTGTATAAATATCTCAGGAGTAAAACACGTAGAAAGCAAGTAGGCATGAAATTAATAATTATTTTTAAATGCTAAGATATTGAATTCATTTCAAAACCTGGTTTTAATAAGAAAAGTAGACAAGAGCATTTTGCACAATAAAGTAGTAATGGAGAATGTGTAAAATACCTATTAATAAAACATAGCAAAGTGAATATTTTTTTAACGAGCATTAAAAACCATTAGGTTTAGATAAAATTATTCTAATATGATGAGAAAATTGTCTCACTAATTTGACAAAAAGAATTTATTTTGAAATAGCAAAGTAAGGTAGAACAAGGAATGCAATTAGGAAAAGTACAGGCAGTTCAGTTCTTTCATCAAAGGTACTAGGCTATTCTGCAAATTATTCCTATTCACATTACGAGACTAAAGATTTTAAAATAAACTGAAATACTAAAATTACAAAAGATATTGATCATCATGCAGTGAATAGGATTTATGAGTTAGAGTAGAAAGAGATCAATTATCCTGACCTCTTACTCCCATCCTGCCCTTTTTTAGGGTATTGAATAAAACCTCCATTTTCAGTAGGCAGTGCCCTCGCATGCCATAGGGCTGCCTCTAGGATGGAGCTTTATGAATAAGAATACACGATGTCTCCACAGCACCCGGACATTGTTTTATTTTTTTAAAGTCAAAACTCTCTGTGGATTTTTCATTACTGTTAGAATAAAACTTGAAGTTCCAATTATGACTTACTTCAAACTACTTTTTTAGCATCCTCTCTTTGTTAGCCCTTCCTTCCCTACTATGCACATGTATTTCGATCCAGCCATCGTGGTCTCCTTGCTGTTCTTTGAACATGCTAAGTACACTCCTTAGTACACTCAAGGTTGCTGTTTCTTCTACCTGATGCACCCTTCTCCCATATATTCTCATTGACATGTCAACTTATTCATATCTCTGATCAAAAGTCATTTCTTAGACTTTCTCTGACCACGCTGTCTAAAATAGCACTCTAAATTAATGTGCTTTATTTTTCCTTACAGCATTTGTAACTATCTTACATCCACATCTATTTATTTGTTCATTTTCTATTTTCCATTTTATTATCTGTCTTCTCTGCTAGAGTGTATGTTCCATAAAGTTGGTGCCTCTATTTGTCTTGGTTAAGGCTGTATTCCTGTGTTTGCAATGAGGTATGTGTTCAATAAATGTCTGCTGAGTGAAATGAATGAACAAAGAATGGATGAATATCCACGGCTTTTGGCATGATTCAAGAAACTCTAAAAGTCTCTGTAAGAAAAAGTGCTTCATTCCAGTTATCTTAGACCATGACATTTCACTTGCAGTGTCATCATTTGACCCAAGATACAAAAGTACCATATTTATGTTTTTCTGACATTTTCTTTTTACCTTATGAAAGGCTCTCCTGGATGGAGGATGGAGGTGAGGATATATACAACATATCTATTAGGTTTGAGGGGAAAAGCAAATAACAATTGTGAATGGTAGAAAGTTGAAAGAAATGTGGAGACAGACGCTAAGAATATGTGATACTGTGGACAACTTCTAGATGCTGAGTTTCTTTGTATTGGCTGATACCTGCAAACACTCACCATCTCTTAACAGTATGGAATGTTCTCAGAATATCACATGTAATGAATGGCCACTGCATGCACATACTGTACTCACACCCAAATTTATGCCTCAAACATAACTGTTTAGCTTTTCCTATTGAGTTGAGCTGGATCAAGTATACTCCTCTTGGACACCTTCATCTCATGAGCCTGAAATCGCAATTCAAAGCCATATCCAGGTAGTCTTCCATGCTTTACTTTCCCTGACCCATACTCTAGGTCCCTTAGTTCTTCATCTTGAAGTGTACCTTCAGGAAAAAACCATCTCAATTTGAGAAGAAAAGAGTGTTCCCTATAGGTCTGCTGAGTTTTCTTACACTGTTATCATTGAAAATTATATTCCCAATTATTTACAATTGCAAATTAATGAAAACCATCAAAAGAGAAGGAAGGATTGGCAGATATAAAGACGACTGATAGAAATTGTTAGAAATGAATAAAATTTATTTGGAATGATTTATGTTTATTTGCCATTCCTAGTCACTAACAATGTTGAACATGTTCTCCTTGTCCATATGCCATTTGAATATCCTCTTGGGTGAGATGTTCATGTCTTTTGCCTAATTTTTAAATGGAATGCATTGTGTGTGTGTGTGTGTTTGAGTTTTGTGACTTTTAAAATACATTCTACATGCTTGTCCTTTATCAGATATTGATTTGCAAATTGTTTTTTCTATTTCTTACCTCATTTTTTATCTTCATAATAGAGATTTTCACAGAAAAAAATTTAATTTTGATGTAGTACAATTTGCCAATTTTTCTTTTAATCAATGTGCTTTTGGTGTCATGTAAATGAACTTTTTGCCTAGACCTATATCCTAAAATTTTTCTTCTATGTTTATTTCCAACAGACATAGTTTTATGGTTTACATTTAAGTTTAGTGTCTGTCATTAATTTTTGAAGGTTTTTTACTATTATTACTTCAAATATTTTTTCTACTCTGTTTCTTCTCCTTCTGGTGACCCAGTTAGGCATATGTTACAACTTTTGATATTATTCTACAGTTCTTGGATGCTTGATTTTCTTAATCACTGTTTTTTTCTCTTCATAATACAGTTTTGGGAAGCTTTTATTGCTGTTTAAGCTCACTGACTCTTTCCTTAGCCATGTCAAGTCTACTGATAAGCCCATCAAAGGCATTTTTCTTTTCTGTTACACTGCTTTTGAATTGTACCATTTCTTTTTAAATTTTTCTTCAAGTTTCCACATTTCTGCTTACAATACTCATCTGCTCTTGCATGCTATCTTCTTTTTTCATTAGAACTCTTAACATATTATTCATGGTTATTTGAAATTATCAAATTACTTGTCTGATAATAATTAGCTGTATTGTATTTGAATATGGTTTTAATGATTGATTTGTCTGTCCAAACTCTGATTTTTCTTATCTTTTCACCTGTCTTGTGTTTTTTGGTTGAAATTCAACATGGTATGTCAGGTATTAGGAGCTGAAATACATAGTCACAGTGTGAGGATTTATGTTAATCTGGCTAGTTTAGGCTGTTTAGTGTGTGCTGTAGCTATAAGTGTCAAAGATTCATATTTCTCTGGTATCCTTTCCTTTTCTCCTTCTTCTTCTCCTTCTCCTCCTCCTCCTCCTCCTCCTCCTCCTTCTTCTTCTTCTTCTTCTTTTTTTTGTTCTCCATTTGGTTTTGCACTTCCCTAGTACTCATCATCTAAAAGAAACAGTATCGGCCAGACGTGGTGGCTCATGCCTGTAATCCCAGCACTCTGGGAGGAGGAGGCAGGAGGAGCACTTGAGGCAGGAGCTCAAGACCAGGTTGAGCAAGACCCCATCTCTACTAAAAATAGACAAATTAACCTGGCGTAGTGGCACATCCCTGCAGTCTCAGCTACTTGGAGGCTGAGGCAGGAGATTGCTTGAGTCCAGGAGTTTGAGGTTACAGTGAGCTAGGTTGATGCCACGGCACTCTAGCCAGGCAACAGAGCAAGACTCTGTCTCAAAAAAAAAAAGCTATCTTTAATCTCTTTCTAGTATAATCCATTTTGTAATTCTGGACCCCTTTTGCCATGGTATTCAACTGTGAGATGTGGGGAACATTCTGTAATTTTCTATTAAATATCAGCCTTTTGTGGGTCTGTGTCACAGGAATGTGACCTTCATTCATATTTCTCCAGTGATATCTTTCTCCTCCATTCTTCTGGTATCCTCTCTGGTGTTTCCAATATATTTCCCTAAGTCCCTTACCTCTGTTGACTATGATATGTTTCTACCTTAGATGAAACAGGAAGCCTGAAAGGAGTTATAAAGAGAGGGATACCACCCCTCCAGCTAGAGTAAGCCCAGATTAGGCCATTTTTATGAAGAAGGTTCAGAATGTATTTCACAATGATTATGATTCCCTCTCCCTGCCAGAGCCACCAGAATAGCTTTCTTGAATCTTCACCATGACAGTCTTGGGAAGTTCCGAAGGTAGGGACCATAAAAATGCAGCCCCCAGAACTTTCTCCTTCTCAGGCTGGTCCACAGTTGGCCTTCAGCAATTTGTGAAAATTATCATATATGCATGTCTACCAGTTTGTGGCTTCTTGGCTTCAGCTCTAGATAAGCAGCCCTCAATTGTGTCTCTGTGTGAGTCTCTCCATTGTTCAGGCTGATATTTAACCTTTTGACCTCAGCTCTCTGATCAGTCTAGGAAAAGCTATATTGACTTTCAGTTTGTCAAGTTTTCCTTGTTGTTCAGATTGAATTAATGACTTCCAAGCCCTCCACATGTGGGCACCAAAACTGGAAGTCCACTCCCATTGTTTCATATTAAAAATTAATGTATAAATTTTATGTGATTAGTAATATTAGTTCAGAATACATAAAATATGTAAAGAAAATTACAGTGATGAGTTGGCAATGCATAAACACAATGTGATATTTTAACATACCCCTTTTGTAAATTAAAGACAAAAGATAACATATCTAAGTACACAACAGTTTTTAAAACATAAGTCAAAGAATTTTTCTGAGAAACATGGACAGACCACTATATTTGACTACATTGTTTTGAATCACATACAAATCAATTTAAATAATTGAAAACAAACTGGGTTTACTGTATGCAGATTGCATTCAGCGGTGCTTATTTTTTTCACTGAAGTGTGCAGAATCAGGAGTACATGGTCAGTGTGACCATATAACAATGTAGCAGAGAACATTTTCTACATCTGGGGCTGTTTCATTGAATCTGTGAGATGGAGTCAGGAAACACAGCTACTATTAGAGAAACGATATGCTCACTACATAGTTACATAAATAGTTCCAAGGTCTATCCATGTTAGCATGTAGCACGTATCACTACTTCATCTTTATTATGGATTTATACTACACTATAATCCATTCATCAGTTCATAGACATTTGGATTGTTTCCACTTTTTAACCATTATGAATAATGCTACTGTGAACACTTATGTACAAGTTTTTGTATACATGTATGTCTTCATTTCTCTTGGGCTATATACCTGGGAGTGGAATTGCTGAATCATAGGGTCTATGTATAGTAAAGACTGCCAGATTATTTTTTGCAGTTGTTGTCCCCGATTTACTCTCACCAGCAATGAGTGAGGGTTCCAACGTATCCATGTCCTCACCAAAACTCCCTACTGTCTCTTTGCTTGTAGACCTCTCATGAATGTGAAGTGGTATCTCCTATTTTTGATTTTAATTTCCCAGTGACCAATGATGTTTAATATCATTTATGTGCTTTCTAACTCTCTATCTTCTTTGGATATGTAGGTCATTTTCCCCACTTTTAATGGAGTATTTGTTTTTCTATTATTTGTTTGTTTTCTAAATACAAATCCTTTATCAGATATATGATTTACAATTATTTTCTCCCATTCTGTGTGTTTTCTTTCCACTCTCTTGCTGGTATCCTTTGAAGCACGATGGTTTTTAATTTTGATGTAATCCAGTTTATCTCATTTTTTTGTTGTTGCTTGTGATTTTGATGTCATATCTAAAAGAAACCAATGTCTAACCCAAGGTCATGGAGATTTAGTCCTATGTTTTATTCTAAGAGGTTTATAGTTTTAGCTCTTACATTTATGTCTCTGATCTATTTTGAGTTAATACTTGAAATATGGTGTATAGCAAGGGTCCACTCTGATACTCGTGATTATCTTGTTGTTCCAATACCATTTGTTTAAAAGACTATTCTTTACCCATTGACTTGTCTTGGCACCTTTGTCAAAAAAGTCAATTATCTATAAATATATGGGCTTATTTCTGAGTTAATTCAATTCTATTTCATTGATTTATATGCCAATTCTATTTCATTGGTCTATATATCTATCCTTATGCCAAATCTCATTGTATTTTATCTTTGATATATTCTGTGATCTATTTCTAGAACACCCATTCCATTGGCCTACTAAATTACACTTATTTAATTTTCGTATGTACATATTTTATTATCTCAAAGAGTAATACTCTCTAGTTTTATTTTTCCTCAAAATTTTTAGTCTGTTTTCCTTTCACATGAATGTAAAGATCATTTTATCAAATTATAGTATTTAATCATTGAATTTCTGAAAACATTCTTATAAGTAAATTGGTAAAAAATTGAATATTTTTATAGTTATCATGCCATTCAGGCACATGATGCTTGTTTGTCCTTCAAATTTACTTACCACTCTTTAAAGGGGAATATATTCACATATCACTAAAACTTTTCAACACAGATTTACTGTTTATATGAGAGCAAATATCTAACATGTTATTTAATTTTCTGTTCTGTTTTACTGATCCCATAATGAATTTTATAGTTTTCCACCCCTCTTTATTTCAGTCCTATTTTTAACTTAATGTCTTTCATTCTCATATAGTTTGGATTTGGTCTCTAGAGAAATTGTGTTTTAAATCTTGGAGTTTTAATGAGGACACACAGGCATACACACACACACATACACACACACACACACACACAAACATTCTCCCTTCCAATTAAACTGTTGCAGAACAATTTGAATCCCTCTACCTCACCATGTCAATAAAAGACGTTTCCTCTTTCTATACAGTTTCACACAGAAATTTTTCTGGTAAGTACATCTGCTAAAAGACCATTCATCTCGTAGGGATCAGCAGCACCTAATACAGAGGATTCTGTGGTCACAGGAAGAGGGATACGCAGTATTAAGAAAAGCAGCACATTTTCTCAAACTAGTGGTTTATTGATCTAAAAGAAGTCCTTGCACACACACTCTTTGTGACAACTCTTGTCTTCATTCTTAGTGATTTTAATTTAGATTTTCATATCTTGGTGATATTCAGGTAGATCCTCTGGGGTCCTTTACTGGGGGCAAGTTGCCCTCCAGAGAGACATTTGGCCATGGATGGAGACATTTTAAGTTGTCACGCCTGGGTGTGGTGATGCAGGATGTGGCATTACTAACATTTAATGAGTAGAAGTCAGGGATTCTGTTGAACATTCTGCAATGCCCGAATAGACTCCCACACCAAAGGATTATCTAGTCCAAAATGTGAATAGTGTCTAGATTTGAGAAAACCTGATATAGACAAGCCTACCCTGGCCTCTACTACAATTATTACTTCCTCCACCTGACCTCACCAGTCACTCCCATGGTCATATATTCTTAGACTTTGTCATTACCGGTATATGTAACACTTTCATAAATTGATCACCTCTTCTTGTTAATTTACCACCTTTTCACTGCCCTCTCCTTTCCCACGTCTTCTCTTTCCTTCTCTACGTTTTATTGCCTGGTGAATTACTCCTATGCAAACATCCTTAAATCTCCTGACCCTCTCTTCATCAAACTCACTTGACAAATCTCCCCACCTCTACCTGCGCTATGCATGTGTTCTTGCAATTGGATGGTTCTAATGCTGAATGGACTCTAAATTTATGATGTGGGCAATTCATAATGCTGAGTAATCAGACTACAACTTCAATTCAGTCCCTACACTCAACCATTTTGCACTTTTTCCTTTCTTGTCAACTTTCATATTGGTTTTTTTGGCATAGTTACTCATCTCTAAAGAATATGGCTTCAGTTTTCCTGAAGGAAAATTTCAGCAATTAGAGGATTTCCAAAAGCCCCCAAGACTACATCTGCCTATCAGAATATGTGTCCACATATTTATAATTTCTTCTTGTTACTCACATCCAATGAAATACTTGTCCTCTAATCTTAATCACTATATTCTCTCCAAGAATTTTGGCCTCATAATTTTTGAGAGCCTCTTCTACAAAATCAATCTTCCCACTCTACTCAATTATTGACCTCATTTGGTCATTCACTTCAGCTGTCACATGCTATTAGCTATAATGTCTTTAAAATGTACTCTCTTGACTACTGAACAAGAAATCTCTTTCTTATATATAATGCAAACTAAAATATGACATTATATTTTGAGCAACGATTATAGAGAGAAATTTTGAAGATGTCCTTTAAGGGGATAGTAAATTCCTAAAAAGTGAAAGGAAGCAGAACTTTTACAGAGAGACACTGTTAATATTTAAGGCTGCTGCTGTGATCCTACTTGTAGCCCCCAGTTCACTATTGCCTTGGAAATATATGTTGCAATAATAATAGTAAACATATTGGATGTTTATTATACATGTAAATAAAAAAAATAAAAACACTGCTTCTCAAATAAAAAGAAACCCTCTCTACTAATATTTCCTGAAATTTCACCATCTAATTTCATCTTTAAATATATTGTTTCTCTTTTCTTCCATTGTCTAGAGATTTCCAACCTAGATGATAGATTGTGGCTGAAAGCTTAGAACTTGGTACAGCAGACAGCACAGAGAAATGCAAAACCACTAGGCTAGCATTCAAATATCTACCACTTTTAATGTAAGTGAATAAAAGAGTATTTTCTCAGTTTAATTCCTAAGTGAAACAAAGCCTCAAATGATTAAATTTCAGAGCAAGTTCATTCCTTTGTTTATCATATAATCAATATCCAGTATTAATTACTAATAGATATCTGATAGTGCTCATAAAGAACACAACTTTCTCTGAAAGCAGCAATCAACATTCAGAAATTTTAAGGGATTTTTAAAATATTAGTGTAATCAATTCTATTATTAATAAAAGGTCAGAATTAATCCACCTCTTTCATAATTCCTTTATGCAAATCTTAAAGAGATTTTTTTTCTTTCCAGCTGAATGGTCACTGACCATTAGAATTCCAAATATATGATACTTATTTAAATGTAACTTATTGCTATACAGGACATCTAGCAAACTCCACAGTTGGAAATTGAATAGATAAAAAATAAAATGTAGGAAAAAAGAGAATATCTGACATCAAAAATGGCTCAGTAGGATACAAATAAGTAAAACATGGGGATGAAATGAATTGGAACTGAATCTATTTGCATTAGGGATTGAACATGATGTGCTCAGTAGGAAAGTTTGAAACACTTCACTGAACAATAGAAAAATAAGTTGAATATTTTAGCAGTCTTTTAGTATTCCCCAAATGAGCTTCAGTTGTATATCTCATTTCAGCCATTTTATTTCCAAAAGTAAGGGTTTTTTAACATGTATTTTCTTTAAAAACAAAACAAAACTAAAACAATGGTTTTGCCCTTAAATGCAGTCAAAATTTCCAGTATAACTGAAAGTTTGTTTTCTGAGCAACCACTTTCTTTTGATGGTTTATAAGGTTTTTCAGTTAATGTTGTAGTGTTTCTGGCTTTGACCTGTCCAGATTTTATCTTCCCTTGCTTTTATCCAATCCTTTTAAAGTCCCTTCAAATGTGGAATTCATTTCGCAGAACAAGTGTGTGTTCCTTGTAGAAAATCTAACTTTGTCCTACTCCTTATCTAATTTAATTACACATGAAAAGATTGCATTGTACTATTTGTTGGCTAAGAGTCTTTACATACTTATCGGTATTCCTCTACTAGGGTTGCCCTAACAAAATACCACAGATTAGATTGATTAAACAAACAGAAATTTATTTTCTCACAATTCTAGAGACTAGAAATCCAAGATCAAGATGCTGGCCAATTTGGTTTCTTCTAAGAGGCCCCCTTAGCTTGCAGCTGCTGCCTTCTTCCTGTGTCCTCACATGGTCTTCTGTCCATATGCATACATGCTCAGTGTCTCCTGTTGTGTGTTCAAATTTCCTCTTCTTATAAGGAGCCCTGTCATATGACTAGGGCCTGACCATATGGCATCATTTAAACTTAATTACCTCTTTAAAGATCCTATCTCAAAATACAGTTACATTCTGATGTTCTGAGTGTTAGGGCTTCAAAATATGAATTTTGGGGGACACAATTCAGCCCATAACGTCATCTATAATGAATCGGTGAGACTACATAAATTTTCAAATAAAAGAAGTATAAAAGTATAAAAATTATCCTAGAAAATAATGGACACCATTTTTTTAACATTATTCTATAAGACACTGCATGAGACCCAGCATGAGTAGATTCCAGTGCTTTATGGTTATGACTACCTACTCTGACATTAAGAAATCATAAATAAGATACTAGCAAATTTTACCATGAAAGGTTTTTGTAGAGATGGGTTAGCTCTTATAAGGCATAACAGTATGTTATCAGTTAAGATAAAGAACATCATGAAACTAAAAAGGATAGAACTCTGCTTTTTCAATTAAAAATATTCACTGAGTATTTTGTTGAGTGAATGAAAAAGTAATTTAATGGTGTAACATTGAAACATTTTTTTATTTAAAAATGCTACTGTCTTCTGATAATCTGTGTAAGTGAATGAAACAAAATATCTTATAGAGAATGATTATAACATGGTTGCAGATGACTTAACATTTATTTTTCATAAACAAATACAAACATTAAACTGATTGTGATATTAAAAAGGTTCTATTATTTAGCTTTCCATATAACCTATCTCCTGCCTTGATCTCACTTTGCTGTTTTGAAAATTCGATATATTGCTGCAAGCAATTTGCTTTCTCTACAGCCCAGGGTTAATCCCATCCAATTAAATGCCCACATTGCCTTTTTATCTCTTTCAACTCCATTTAAATGGAATTGCTAGTTTGAAGAATTTCCATATTTTAGACTATCAGGTAGAACTCATCTTTTGTCTCCACTGTATTTGGTGTAATATATAAATGTAAAGACACACACATACACACCCACACACATCGCAGAAACATATATTAAAATAATAAAAGCCATCTATGACAAACCCACAGCCAACATTATACTGAGTGGGGTAAAGTTGAAAGCATTACCCCAAGGTTTGGAACAAGACAGAATGCCCACTCCTACCATTACTAACCAACATAGTACTGGAAGCCCCAACCAGAGCAATCAGGCATGAGAAAGAAATAAATGACATCCAAATCAAAAAAGAGAACATCAAACTATCTGTGTTTGCTGATGAAATAATCTCATGTCCAGGAAACCCTAAAGACTCCTCCAAAAATCTCCTAGAATTAATAAATGAATTCAGTAAAGTCTCAGGTTACAAAATTAATGTACACAAATCAGTAGCATTTCTGTATGCTAATAACAATCAGCTGATAGGTCAAGAACTCAATGCCATATACAATAGCTACAAAGAACATAAACTAGTTAGGAATATACTCTATCAAGAAGGTGAAAGATCTCTACAAGGAGAGCTACCAAACACTGATAAAGAAGTCATAGATAACACAAACAAATAGAAAAACATAGGCATAGATTGGAAGAATGGACAGGGAGGCAGGAAAAATGATAACAATCACAAAAATTAATATATTAACATATTTAAATAATTATTACAGAACATACATTATTTTTACTTATTTAATAATTTCATTTTATGGGGTAGGTGCCAATGCATTTGCCATTTTACAGGTGACTTAACTTAAACAAATTAATTAATTTGCCAAAGGTCACATGGCCTGTAGGTGGCGGATCTAGTAATTGGGAGAAACTAGGACTGTAAGCTGATAGCTGTGCTTTTATGGATTCACACACACACACACACATTTATCTTGAGGTAAAGATTTCTCAGCACTGATAAAATTCTATTAAAAACTTATAAATAACAACCACTCATAATGGTTGAATTGAAATTGAAAACTGAATTTTATCAGTGCTGAGGGGAAATAACATGAAGAAGAAAAAGATCTGTCTATATATTTGTAGTGTTTGTGGCACTAAAATTTTCTAAAACTCTCTTAGGAGGAATGTAATAACAAGCTGATTCTCTATTTTACATATAATGATAAAAGTAGGAAAATATACTGTTAAAATTATTCACTGAATCACTGCTGTACAGGGGAAAAAAGAAAAAAATGACTAGCTAAAATCTACAATACTTTCAATATATATTTAGAAATCAACCTAAGATCATAAGATTTGGAGGCCAGAAATGGAATTTCTAGATTTGTTGTTTTGAAAAGTAGACCATTTACATGCATGTAAATATGCATTTAATGAATGCATTCAATGGGTTTCATTTCCTACTCTAATTATTTTCAGTTTTATTCTATCATTTATTTTTTAAACACATAATTATTCTGATGTAAAAGTAAATAAATGTATTTACATCTGTCAAACTAGGAGAAGTATTTAGGTAAAAATAAACCACAATAAAATACTAAAGAATTGAGAAAATTATTATCTCGTATGAATTAAAATTTAAACATCACATGCGCGTGCACACACACACACACACACAAAGAAGGCTGCATAGCAAAATTGATATCTGTCAGTTCACAAGGAGAAAATTGATATCTGTCAGTTCACAAGGAGAAAATTGATATCTGTCAGTTCACAAGAAGGAGATCAAAGGCATGGATTCAGGACCCAATTGCCTGGGTTCACATCAAAGACCCACCTACCTAAATGAGTTTGGACAAGTGAATAAACATTTAAGAAAACAAATTTGGAGAAAGTTGAATTAAGTTATTTTGTTTACAGAGGTCTAATTGAAAATAAAATGATACAATTTCTATAAATCTAAGAAGGATAAAATGTAATATTATTACTTTTTAATTAGTAATATGAAAAGATACTCAACTTTACTAATCATCAGGGAAATGCAAATCAAAACCACAGTGAGATATCACATCACATCTGTCAAAATGGCTATTATCAAAAAGTCAAAAGATAACAAGTGCTGGCAAGGATATTGGGAAAAAGGAATCCAGGTACAATGTTGGTGGAAATGTAAATTGGTATAGCATTATGGAAAACAATATAAATATTCCTCAAAAAAATAAAACAAAACTACCATATGATCCGGCAATCCCACATAACACTTCTGGGTATATATCCAAAGAAAATTAAAGCATTATCTTGAAAAGATATCAGCACTTCCATGTTCATCATGGCATTATTGACAGTAGCCAAAATATGGAAAAAATCTAAATATCTGTTGGCAGATGAAAAGATAAGGAAAATGTGATACACGCACACAATGGAATACTGTTTAGCCTTTAAAAAGAAAGAAATTATACCATTTGAGACAATATAGATATACCTGGAAGACATTATGTTAAGTGAAATGAACCAGACACAAAAAGATAAACACTACATGATCCCATATATATGTACAATCTAAAATAGCCAGACTCAGTTGCAGGGAGCAAATAGTGGTTGCCAAGAGCTGGTGGAAGGAGAAATGGGGAGAGAGTCAAAGGGTACTAATAGTTATGCAAAAAGAATGCATTCTGGATTTGACAACATTGGACTGTAGTTTACAATACTGTGTTGGAAGGCTAGCAGCAGATTTCTCAGCAGAAATCTTACAGGCCAGAAGAGAGTGGGATAATATATTCAGATTGGTGAAGGGAAAAAACCTGCCAATCATAAACACTGTCCCTGGAAAAGCTGTTTTTCAGTAATGAAAGACAGAGATAAAGAGTTTCTCAGATGAACAAAAGCTGAGCAAGTTCATCATCTTTAGTCCTGTCTTGCAAGAAATGTTAAAGGGAGTGCTTCAAGCTGAAAAAAGTATTTTAATTAGTAACACAAAAACATAAAAATGTGAGACTCAAAGGTAAAAATAAGTACACCGTCAAATTCAGAATCCTCTAATACTGTAATGGTGGTGCTCAAATCACGTATCTTTGGTGTGAAGGTTAGAAGACAAAATAATTAAAAATAATAACTATAATAATTTGTTAAGGGATACACAATACAAAAAGATATATATTATGACATACAAGCACAAATTATGGGGAAGTAAAGTAAAAGTGTAAAGTTTTTTTATGTGAAAGTTAAGTTGCTATCAGCTTAAAAATAGCCTATTATAACTAACATGTTTCATGTAAGCCTCCTTGTAACCACAAATCAAAAAAGCCTATAGTATATATACAGAAAAATAAGAAGTAAGGGATCAAAGCATTCCATTAGAGAAAATTACCTAATCACAAAGGAAGACAGCAAGGGAGAAAAAAAGGATCTACAAAAACAGCCAGAAACAGAAACAGTCAACAGAAAACAATCAACAAAATGGCAGTAGTAAAGTCTTACATATTAATAATTACCTTGAATGTAAATAGATTAAATTATCCAATCAAAAGACATAGAGTGCCTAAATGGATTTAATAAAAAAAAAAAAAAAAACACCCAAGACCCAACTATTTACTGTCTACAAGAGACCCACTTCACCTTTAACGATATACACAGGCTGAACGTGAAAGGATACAAAAAGATATTCCATGCAAATGGAAACCAAAAGAAAGCAGAAATAGCTATGATTATTTTAGAAAAAAATATACTTTAAGACAAAAACTATAAAAAGAGAAAAAGAAGGTTATTATGTAATAAAGAATGGGTCAATTTATCAAGAGGATATAAAAAATTATATATTCACCCAACATCAGAGCACCTAAATATATAAAGTAAATATGAATATATCTTAAGGGAGAAATTAGAATGTAATATAATGATAGTAGGAGACTTCAACACCTCATTTTCAACAATGGACAGATCATCCAGGAATAAACTCAATAGAGAAACATTAGACTTAAACCCCACTATAGAGCAAATGGACCTAATAGACAAATACTGGACAGAATACCCATTTTTCTCAAATGCATATGAAACATTCTCCAGGATAGATCATATATTAGGCCACAAAACAAGTCTTAACAAATTTAAGAATATTAAAATCATATCAAGTATATTTTTCTAACCACAATGATATGAAACTAGAAATCAATAACAGAAGGAATTTCGGAAAATTCACAAATACATAAAAACAGACCAGCATTCTCCCAAACAACCAATTGGTCAAAGAAGTAATTAAAAAGGAAATCTAAAAAATATCTTGAGACAAATGAAAATGGATACACATCATACTAAAACATATGGGATAAGCAAAAGCAGCTCTAAGAGGGAAATTTCTAGCAATAAACACTTACATCAAAAAAGAAAAAAATTTTCAAATAAAAAATCTAACATTATATCACAAGGAACTAGAAAAAAACAAAGCAAGCCCAAGTGAATAGCAAGAAGAAAAATTGTTTTAAAAAAACAGAAATAAATGAAATAGAGACTAGAAAATGATAGAACAAAATCAACAAATTTAAAAGTTGTTTTTTTGAAAAGATAAAGAAATCAAATAACTTTTAGCTAAACTAAGAGAAAAAGAGAAGATCCAATTAAATAAAATCAGAAATGAAAGCAGAGATATTACAACTGATAACACAGAGATACAAAGAATGGCAAGAGACTACTATAAACAATTATGCATCAAGAAATTGGATAACCTAGAAGAAATAAATAAATTCTTGGACATATACAATTTACCAAGACTGAAACATGAAGAAAAAATAAATTGAACAGACCAAAAATGAATGAGGAAAACAAATAAGTAATAAGAAGCCTCCTATCAAAGAAAAGAACAGGACCTGAGGTTTTGACTGCTGAATTCTATCAAACATTTTAAGAGGAATGAATACCAACACTTCTCAAACTCATCCAAAAAATTGAAAAAGAAAGAATACTTCCAAATTCATTTTATTAGTCAGCATTACCCTGATACTAAAGCCAGAGAAGGGTACTACAAACTTAAAAAAGAAATTCTATCATTTGTGACAATGTGGAGAATATTATGCTAAGTGAAATAAATCGGGCGCCGAAAGGCAAATCCTGCATGTTCTTATCACTATATGTGAAATCTTAAACAATCAAACTCATACAAGCAGGGAGTAGAATAGTTACCAGGGGCTGGAGGTGGTGGGGAGAATTGAGGAGATGTTGGTCAAAGGACACAAAATTTCAGTTAAACAGGAGGAAAAAATTTAAGAGATCTATTGTATAATATGATGACTAGAGTTAATCACAACATTCTGTATTCTTGAAAATGGTGAAGAGAGTAGATTTTAAGTGTTCTCCAGTGTTCTCACCCCCAAAACAAATATGTGATGTAATGCATATGTTAATTAGCTTGAGTTCCACATTCCACAATGTATACATATTTGGAAGCATCATGTTGTACACAATAAATATACACAATTTTAATTTATCAATTAAAACATAAATAAATTAATTAAAAATAATACACGTATTCTTCAAATTTGCTAAGACAGTAGTTTTTGAATGAAACTTGATAAACGTAGCTGGTAGCAGATGTCACCAGCAGCTGAAAGGCCCAGATGAAAGAGCACCAGCAGGGAATGCACCTGCACTGGTTTAGTTTACAGCAAGCATACACACTAGTTCTAGGACATCATGCTATGACTGACAGCTTGTCACTAGTTCACAGGCAAATGTCTGAATGGCTCCTTTTAAGGAAGCAGGGGGAAATTCAAGGAGCCTAACCTGCTAGGCAGGAGAGATGTCTCTAAGTTTTTATCTCTGGCCACCAGCTGGAGCCATTTGGATGCTACATAGTATTGGAAAGTGTATTAAGGGTAACTTAGGCCTACATCTGGCATGAGAAAGTTAAACTTATATTCAAAAATAGATGTTATTTATAATTCAGAAATTATAAACATTACAGGTAGATATTAAGTGTTTCCATCATGTAAAAAAAGAAAACTATGTGATTTAATGGGTATGTATATTTTTTTGACTGGTGATCATTCCACTATGTATACATACATCAAAGCATCAAGTTGTATACCTTAAACGAATGGCTTGTGTCCTTATAAGAAGGAAAAATTTGGAGAGAGAACTTGGCCATCTGCAAGCCAAGAAGAGAGGCTTGGAACAGGTCCTTCTCTCATGGCCCTTGGAAGGAACCAACCCTGCCAACACCTTAATTTCAGACTTCTGGCCTCCAGAACTGGCAGAAAATAAATTTCTGTTGTTTAAGCCACCCAATTTGTGGTACTTTTATTTAGTGGTCACCCTAGCAAATTAATACAAATAAATTTTCAAATAGTAATTTGAAAGTATTTCTTTAATAAGTCCAACATATGGGTCATGTCACAGTTTCCATTAAGTGCTATTTTTCCCTATGTATGAGATGTATTTTCTCATTTATTTTCATGTATCATAAATCATAATTTTTTTGTTGAACAATGGACATTTAAAATGTTGTAATGTGAGAGCTCTGAAAAGCAGATCACCCCACAAGGGTTTTTGCTGTTTTGTTTGCTTGTTTAGTGCTTTTCCTGAGCTAACTCTGTAAGTCTGCATTCTTTATTGGGTGTATGGCTCCTGAAAGTCTCTATTCAGTTATGTTAGTAGTGGGCTAATGATTGAAAAGAAGTTTCCTTAAATGTCTGAAACCAGCAAGTCTTCAAGCTTTTGCTGAGTCTTTGTGTACATTTTGATGCACACCCTCTATGCCCAGGCAGCAAGTTTATTAATACAACTCTGCCTTAGCCTTCATGTACTGCTTGTGCAGAGCTTCACGATCAGTCAGGAGTGAGAACTTAGTGTGTTCTCAGGTCTTTCCTGGTATTACACATATCCCCGAGGAGATGAATTGTGCTACACATGAATGTGGCCATCTAGACTCCCAGAAATATGCCAGAGCTTTTCAAAGCCCCAAGAGGTATCTCATTTCTACTTTTCCCTTTTTAACTTTTCAGCCAGCTTGTCATTTGCTTCTCTTTAATTGCTGCCTCAGACAATGGTGAACAATTATTGCTGGATTTTTTGTTTTGTTTGTTTGTGTTATTTACAAATGTCCTCAGGGAACAGACTATTAGCAGAGGGCAAGTTCTGAGTGGAGTTTTCCAAGGAACTGCCAGACAGGTCAAATAATTACAATTTTGTAATATATAAAGCTGACAAAATACTTATCCCCAAAATATAAAATACTCTTACAACTAGATAATAAGAAAGCACATCACCCATTTCTTTTATTAGACAAAAAATTTTACTGGACAACAAATACACAAATGGCAAATAAACATATGAAAAGGTGCTTAACATCTTTAATTACCAGAGTAATGTTAATTAAAACCACAATTCAGTACACATCCACTATAATAGTCAACATATAAAAGGCTGATCCTATCAAGCACCGTTGCATTTTATTGCATGTAAATTTTGCTGAATAAAATTGATTAGAATGTATGTTTCTTAAAACAATGTCAGAAGCATAGGTAATTCTATATAAATTTTGGTTATTATCATTCTTAATTATGCAAAAAAAAACTTCTGTGAAGCTTACTATTGGTAACCACTTAACACAAAACAAAGTGAAACAAAATCAGTGAATTTATAACACTAAGTGGCTAACATCTTTAAAATTAAAACCCAGTTCAAAAACTTTTTGAAATGTAACTAGTGAACTCCTGTGGTGCACAAAGATTTTCAGAGTAACACCCCATCTAATTACAAATAAGCCTTTATTTTTATAAAATAAACTATTGAGTTATCTTGTAGTATATTATTCATTTGTATTTTATACATACTTGCTGCTAAAGCTTGCCTATGGATGACTGAGCCAATAAATGCTATCTCTCAAAAGTTTTTCCAGAGTGCTTTTATTTATTCTCATAAAAGTAGCCAAAGTATCAGTGGTTACACCTGCAGTTTTTCTGCTATATATTTTTTCAGTGGTTCACAAGAATAGTTGTTCTATCTATATCCCAGAAGTACAAAGTAGCAAATACCAAACACTTTGGTATGTTTGGAATCTGTACTTTTATCTATTTCTGTAGCAAGTGTCTCACACTATATACTCCATTAAACATTTTTCCTCAAACTTTTGTAACTTTTCTCTACATGTTTTAATAGGGCCTAATAAGAAACACCACACTACTTGTTGCCATTTTTTCCAATATGTTTCTTCACATTTGTCATTAAATTCAGTAAAATTTTGCAAAGTATTGGAAGTATTATCTCCACTTAAAATGTTGTTGTAAATAAACATATTCATGTATCAGACACATATATTTTAAAATTACACTAATTATAATGTTGTTATGCAATTATTTAATGCAAACTATATTTGCTAATATATAGATATTAAAATGTTATAATTTATAAGCTCTGAAATTTCATTGGCTTACTTAATAAAAGTTTAGATCTTGCTCAGGTGAAATCAAGCTGTGTTGAGAAAGTGGCTGGGAGAGAAAATAACTCTATGCATGTAGGAGGCCTGGCTAACACAGGACCCTCAAGACTCAACTGATGGCTTTCACTGTCACCCTAGACATCGACATGTATACAATAGGTAGAGGAAAAGACTTTTATAGGTCAGAGCTAAAAGAGGCATACATCAGTTCTGCTAATATTCTACTGCCAAAGGTGGCTAGATCTATTATATTCTACTGGCAGCGGTGGCTAGATCTATTTTTTGGCTTGCAATCTATTCCCAGTAACAAATTACAGAAGGAGAATACTGGACTTTGATGCAGAGCTAGCAACCTCTATCACTTTTGCCTAACTCTAGTCAAAATATAAACTGAAAGCAAAGCTCCACGACAATGAAAACGAATGTGAATTTATATGGGAAAATAATATTTTTCATAATTTAATTTGTCGTTCAATATGTTGTCAGGTGTTTTAATTGCCATAGTTTTTACATGTTAATATGGCTGACAAAAAAATCTCTTACTGTCCCTACTAACTCTGCCACTTCCTTGTGTTTCACAGTTGGAGGAATCTTTTTAAACCACTTTTCTATTTTCTTGGAGTCAAAACTAAATAATCTAATATATAATTACATCTTGCAAAGCACAAATATACTATACCACGCTGTAATTCAGCAGTGGTAAATCCGTGAGTCCTAGTGGTGTTATCAACAGCTCTGTATTGTGGTGATCTCGTATCTTCATCAGTAAGCTTCCTCAAACTTAATTTTTAAACTTTAAACTTATTATTTTATTTAAACTTATTATTTTATTTATTTATTATTTATTTTATTTAAACTTATTATTTTAAACTTTAAACTTTAAACTTATTATTTTTAAGTTAAAATTAAACAAAAGTTATAGAATGTTGCTCTCACATCCCAGTGAATCATGCTTCTAACTGCCTCTGCTAAGCTTAAGTCACTTTATAGATGACTGAACAAGCTGATTACAAACATGTTAATTAAGAATTGTTATCACATCAAAGCAAAATTTTAATGTTTACAGAGAAGTAGTTTGCATAACATTGAATTCCGTACTCATTCTAAATCATTGCGACATCTGCAATTATTCAATGTGATAATCCTTATAAGTGCAGACAAATCTGTTTATCTTTCAATCTGTTTATCACATCCTAACATTGCCCCTTACCTCCAACACATATAGTATTCACCTAAGAGTTATATCTATAGCCCCAGTTATAGAAAGATATGTAACTCACAAGAAGTTTGAGGAGAAAAAAGGAATCCAATAATGTTAGCTACTGCCTGGCCTAAACTCAGATGTAATCTCTTACCTTGATCACCCAGCATCACTCAGCGTTGAGTGGCTTTAGGTCAATGGTGTTAAAGCTCCGAAGTTCCAGGCCCCTATAGAATTGAAGAGGTATTAGGGGGCCCTTAAAACTTGGAAGAAGATGAGTACACAGACCACTGATTCAACCAAACCCATTTAATCCAAGCAGATTGATTTTATCTTTTTCATACACTGGGCTTGTATAAGAGATTTCATTGGGAGATTAGAGGCATTGGGAGATTAGTGCCCAGGCATACTGACTTAGACTTTTATGTTCATGTAGAAGCTTGGCGATCTCCTCAGAGTTCTAGAGGGAGCAGGGATAAGATGTTCTTTTACTTTTCCTGCCTCAAAAGATTTTGAACCATTGGTCTCCATGGGTGTGTGTCCCAATAGCCTGCCAGCTCTGGGGTTGGAGAGCTGACAGATGCAAGTTAGGTGACAACCAAGAAATCCTCAGCCCCAACAACACACTATTTTTTTAAAGGTACCTTATCAAATTCCAGGGAAGGATAATCAATCTCATGCTAGCTCCATAAACTCTTGGGGCTTCCAGGCAATTTGTGAGCAGTTGCCTGTTTTATACTGGATCAGGCAAAAAAAACTTAGAATTTGACTCAAACATGCATGGCTATCGGCAAGCACTGCCCAGTCAGATGGTTGGGTTCATCCTAAGGTCTAAGAGGGTTAGCCCCACTCCTTTCCTTTGGGGGATCTTTGGAAGAATAAGGTAGTCAATATGGGACCTTCACCCATGGAGGCTTATGTATAGGTGATTACATGAGGGGCCAGACGCTTGCTTAAATTATGAAATTTGGGGAGAACTTAGATTATGATATCCACAATTTAGGCTTGGAAATGATGGCAAAACCTTAACACAGTGCATAGTGGCAAAAGTCAAAGCACAAGTAGGCCAGCAGGCTGCCTCCACTTTTCATCAAATCCAATTAGTGAACCAAACACAGTCTAGCAGCAATATCGCTCTTATCTGGGGCCAAACCACCCTGTTTCTCTCACCGACTGCTTGAACCATATTACCTTGGGCAAGGTATAAGGAGGTTGGATGTGGATCAAGAGAAAGAAATTAGAAATATTTTTAGTTTTGTTACACTCACAGTCATATGGGGAGGCTACAGCATGTCATGGGGCTACTCAGGGGAAGCACTGAGGTCAGGCACAAGGCAGAGAGAAGGGGGTTCCTTGGGGAAAGCACTTTTAGTGTGGTCTTCACTGGAAGAAATGTGTGAGGCAGGGTAAAGAGGTCTAGGATTGGCTAATATGAATAATTTCATGGGACTCTGGAGCCTAGGAGTGTTCCTAGTAGTCTGGTACTAGGGCAATTAGTGCCAGTGTATAGTGGCCCAAAGTGTAGCAGACCAATAACGGAAGTGGCTGTGAGTGTGGACTTAATCAGCACACTCAAATAGGGAAACTGAATCAAGCTAGAGCCCCAAAACTGAATCAAGAAAGCAAACACACATAAATGTACAAAACTACATTATAATCATACAAAAACTTATGTGTTTATAGGGAAATGTATAGCTATAAAAGGTCTAGATTAAGAAAGAAGAAAAACCTAAGATAAATAACTTAATGACAACTTAAGCCCTTGAAAAAATAAAAGCAAATTAAACTTAAAGCAAGCAGACAGAAGTAAATAGTAAGAATTAGAGCAAAAATTAGTGAAACACAGAGAATAAAAATTAGAGAAAATTTATAAACCACAAGCTGACTCTTTGAAAAGACTGAAACAATTTTTTAAAGGCTATAGCTAGATTGATCATACAAAATAGACAAGATTCAAATTACTACAATCAGAAATTAAAAAGTAAATATTACTACTGATCTTACAGAAATAAAAAGGATTATAAAGAAATATTAGGAACAATTGTATTCCAACAAGTTAGATAATCTGGATAAAATTGACAAATTCAGAGAAATCCACAAACTACAAAAACCAAAGAAAAAATAGTCTGAATGTAACAAATAAAGAGATTGAATTAGTAAACAAAAAGAAACTACTCACAATTTAAAGCCCAGGCCCATGTAGTTTCAATGGTAGACTCTAACATTTAAGGAAGAATTAATAACAATTCTTAACAAACTCTTCCAAAAACCAAAAGAGGAGGGAACACTTTTCAACTCTCTTTAGGTAGCTGGTATTACCCTAATAACAAAAGCAGACAAGGACATCACTGGAAAGTAAATTGCAGATCAACATCTCTTATGAATAAGAATGCAAAAATCTTCAAAAACAAAAAGTAGCAAACTGAACCTAGCAACATATAAAATGAATTAGACACCATGACAAGGGGATTTATTCTAGGAGTGAAGTCTGGTTTAACATCTGAAAATTAATGGATATAGTGCACTATACCAACAGAATAACTAACCAAAAATCATCTGATTAGCTTAATAGATACAAAGGCATTTTTAAAAATCTAATACCTTTCATGATAAATATACCCTATAAACCAAGAATAGATGGGAACTCTAACAACTTGATAATGGGAATCTGTAAACCAACAACTGACATTATATTTAATGGTGAATGACTGGATGTTGTCCCCTACTATTAAGAATAAGAAGAGGGTGTCCACTCTTCACCACTTCTATTAAACATTGTGCTGTAGATTCTAACCAGAACAATTGGCAAGAAAGAAAGAAAGAAAGAAAGAAAGAAAGAAAGAAAGAAAGAAAGAAAGAAAGAAAATGGATCAAGAGTGGAAAACAAAGATAGAAAATTCTAGACTGGCAATTGTTCTGTTTAAGAAGACTGAAGATGGGAGTCCCAATCCCTTCTGATTTGAAAGGTCTCCATTGAGGAGACTGCAGTTAGCCTGTGAGTTTTCCTTTGTAAGTTACTTGATGTTTTTTCCTCATGGTTTGCAGGAGTTCATCTTTCCTGTTGACTTTGGCTGGTCTGGTGACTGTATGCTTTGGCAATTGACTCTGCAATGAATCTCCCAGGTGTTCATGGGGCTTCTTGTACCTGGATGTCTAAATCTCAAGGGAGACCAGGGGAGTTTTCCTCAATTATTCCCACAAATAGGTTTTCCAGCCCTTGTGCATTTTCTTCTTCACTCTCATGGATGCCTATGATTATCATATTTGTTCATTTCACATAATTCCATATTTCTTGTAGGCTTTGTTCATTCCTCTTAATTCTTCATTCTTTATTTTTGACTGAATGAGTTAATTTGAGAGAGTTGTCTTTAAGCTCTGAGATTCTTTCTTCTGCCTGGTCTAATCTATTCTTAAAACTTTCCCCTGTGTTTTATATTTCCTTAAATGAAGTTTTCATTTCCAGAAGTTCTATTTGTTATATTTTTTTAATATGTCTACCTCTTTAGTAAATTTTTCATTCATTTCCTGAACTGTTTTTCTGGTTTTTTAGTCTGGTTTTCCATTTTCTCTTGGATTCCATTAGCTTCCTTACAATCCATACTTGGAACTCTTTATCTGTTTTTTTTTTATATTTTCATTTTACTTGGTATCCATTGCTAGAGAGCTGATGTTCACCTTTGAGGGTGTCCTTTCACTCTGATCTTTCATACTTCTGGAGTTCTTGCACTGATTCCTACTCATCTGGAAAGCAGCTTTTCAATTTTCTATTTTTTAGATGGGGCTTACTCCCCCTCACTTATAAGGATGTGTCTATAGCAAATGTTGAGCAAGAATCTTTGGCATTGCTTGTGGATGCCATGATGGCAGTGTAGATTCTGGATGGATGCCTTGGTTATAGATATCCTTAGTATGACACAACAACAACAACATCTACAGACCAATAATCCCTCATGAATATAGATGCAAAAATCCTCCATAAAATACTAGCAAACTGAATTCAACAGCTCATCAATAAAATAATCCACCATTACCAAGTGGGCTTCATTCCAGAGATGCAAAGATGGTTCAACAAATAAGTTTTAGTGAACAGGCTATTTTGAAAATATGGAATTCATGAATAATGAGGGCTGACTTTTATTCCTGCAAACTTTAAAAATATTCTTCTGTGATTTTCTTAATTTTTATGAAGTTGTATCTATGTTAAAGTTCTTTTAACTTTATCTTTTGCATTATTTATCACTTCTTAAGACCATTCAATTATTGGAAATGTACCTTTCCTTAAAGAAAATTATCTACTATTACTTATTTTATAATTTCTTCATGTTCATATTTTTATCCTCTCTTTCTAAAAAACTTATTAGAGAGATGATATGATATATTATATTCTATGTCTTATTTTTTCTTGCATCATTACTATTTGTTTTGAATTGTGGCCTGATCATTCATTGTTTTTGCATTCCCTCCTAACACTGAATTTTAATAGTTTGAGTTCATCTTTGTTGCTTCTGTCTGTCTGTCTCTGACTCTGAGATGAGGGCTTCCAGTTGTATTTATTGGTAGATCTATGTCCACACAACCTCAATTCAATTTATCACAGTCTATTTTATGATTTCTCTCCATCAGAAATTATTTTGAAAACTCATTCACTGATATTAGCCATATTTTTCTTATTGTTATTATGTATATACATTTGAGCCTCTATTGTTTTATTTCAGTGGAAACTCAGGAAAAGTAACCCCTCTGTTTTTGCAGTTTAATATGTACAACATATTTTACTATTGCAGGCCAAACTAATGCATTACATAGTTCTCAGTATATGAAGGGGAATAATAAAAGATTCATGTTCAAAACAAAGTCTCTCCTTCATCTTAGTCTCTTTTGTGTTGCTATAACAGAATAACTGAGACTGAGTAATTTATAAAAAAACAGAAATTTATTTCTTATAGTTCTGGAGACTGGGAAGTATAAGGTTGAGAGGCCTGCATTTTGCAAGGACTTTCTTCCTGTGTTATCCCATGGTGGAAGGTGGAAAGGCAAGAGAGCATGAGAGAGGGGGTGGGGGAAGAGAGCCAAATTCCTCCTTTTATCAAAATTAACTCCTGCTATACCCATTAATCCATTCATGAGGGCAAAGCCCTTATGATATAATCACACCTTAAGGGTCCCATCTCTCAACACAATTGCTTTGAGGATTAAGTTTCCTACACATGAAATTTGGGGGACAAATTAAAACCATATACCCTCACTGTACTAAAAAGAAATGTAAGCCAAGAGACAGGGAACTAGGGCAGAGTGCAAACACACTGTTGGAGTGAAAATTAAGTAAAGTTTACAGAAGTGAATGTATTTACCTCCCCTCCAACTTGTTCTTCTGGAAAACCTAATTACTCACAGGCCAGTCAGAGAACAGCTCAACCCTAAAACTAAAGGACCTCTTATTCTAGTGCTGTACAAGGACAATATTATAACACCAGTTTGTACACCTGAAAATTAATGGAAAAAGAAAATAAATCACTCAGAGTTATAGCTCCAGAGACTACAATATGCTTTAAACATAGGTATGTCAGCTGTGTAGTATGTTCTTAATTACCTAATCACATTCTATAAATAGTATGCCCCTTTTATTACTTCCTCATTCCCAAGAAGTTCTGCAATGGATGTTATAAATACTCAAGCCTTAATACACTAAAAATTAAGCCTGTTACAAATAATTGCCAATAAACTAAACGTCATTTCAGCAATGAATGTTACTCACTGCTCAAGACATTTAAAACTAGAATTTCCAGCAATGGAGATAGACTTACTCCTGAGAAACTATTCAAAAAAGAAAGTTTCCCACTGTTGATCTCAAATTTGTTTCATCATTTTGCTCAATAATTTTCACCCCTGGAAACAGATTTTTAGAGCTGTTAATCTATTTTCCTTTACAATATTTTGTTATTCAATTAGCAGAGGCTTACTTTTAGAAAATAAATGGATATTTGGACAAGTATAAAGTCTAATATTCAGAGATAATCCTGTTAATACTTTAGAATGCATGTCTTTAGAATCTTTCTTATAGAAATATGTGTAGATACAGAAACATGCGGATGATCATTCCATATAAAGTGTTATAAATGTTTCCACTTAAAAGTATGCTATAAGAAAAGGAAACTCTTTCTTATACACTGTTGGTAGGAATGTAAATTGGTATAGCTACTATAGAAAACAGTATGGAGTTTCCTTTAAAAAGTTAAAAATCAAATTTTCTATCATCCAGCAATTCATTTTTTGAGTATATACCCAAAGGAAATGAAATCAGCACTTCATAGAGATATCTGTGAAGCTTTGTTCATTGCAGCATTATTTACAATAGTCAAGAGACCTAAGTATCATCTTGTAAGTGCCCATCAAGGATGAATGGATAAAGAAATTGTGGTATACGGATAGCTTTTGTAATGCTCAAGCCCAAGATATAGGTGTGCCCATTATCCAATAAGTGTTAATTGTACCCATTAGGTAGGTTTTTGCCTCTCATCTCCTCCCTCTTCTCCCTGCTTGATTTCAAATAACTTCTAATACCCTCTGTGTACTGTGTGCCAACCAGTTAGTTCCAACTTATTACAGAGTACATGGGGTGTTTGTCCATTCTTGAGCTACTTCACTTAGGAAAATTGCAAAAGGTATTAATTCATCTTTTTTACAGCTGAGTAGTACTCCATGGCATAAATATACCACATTTTATTAATCCAGTCATGAATCGATGGGAACTTGGGTTGATTCCACATCCTTGCAATTGTGAATTGTACTGCAATAAACATTCAAGTGCAGGTGTCTTTTTGATGAAAGTCTTATTTTCCTTTGGGTAGATACCCAATAGTGGGGTTGTTGGATCTAATGGTAGGCCTACTTTTAGTTATTTGAGTTATATATACATGCAGTGAAATATTATTAAGCCTTTGAAAAGGAGATACTGCCACTCATAACCATGTGGATGATCCCAGAGGTCATTACGGTAAGTGAAATAAGCCAAACATAGAAAAGAAAAATACTGTATATTCTCACTTATATGTGGAATCTAAAAAATAAGATTAAAAAGTTGAATAAATAAATAGAAAGAAATTAATTGGCCAACTAAAATATAGAAAAAATTAGCCGGGCATGGTGGCACATGCCTGTAGTCCCAGCTACTCGGGAGGCTGAGGCAGAAGGATCTCCTGAGCCCAGGAGTTTGAGGTTGCTGTGAGCGAGGCTGACGCCACGGCACTCTAGCCCGGGCAACAGAGTGAGACTCTGTCTCAAAAAAAAAAAAAAGTTGAATAAATAGAAAAAGGTCAAAGAATACAAATTTGCAGTTAGATAAGATAAATAAATATGGCAATCCAATGTACAACATGAAAATGATAGTTAACAATATTGTATTGTATACTGAAAATTTGGTAAGAAAGTAGATGTTAGGGGCTCTTATCACACAATAAAAGGTAATTATGGAAAATGATGACTATGTAAATTTGTTTGTCTGTAGTAATCATTTCACTATGTATATATCAAAACATCACATTGTACACAAATAGATACAATAAAAAATAAATTTTAAAAAGACATATAAATATATATACTTTAAAAATATTTCCATATCAAAAAGTTTTACAGAATCATTTATAAGAGCTGAGCATTTTCTTATACCGATATTTATTGGCAGATTGTTTGGTATTATAATCAATGTGAAAATAGAGATATATATTTGTATGTATCCCTCTTTTCCAGCAATATCCTACACTGTACTGAGGACTAAATTCCTAGAAGTTCAATTGCTAAGACAAAGGAAACATGAATATAGAATTGCCACTAAAAATCATTGTGCCAGTTATTCACTGTGCCAATAGTATCAATGATAGACATCCTGAAAAGCTGTGCTGGTTGCTGACCCATCAGCCATTTATAAGAGGAGCCTGGATTTATTTGTATTTTACATATTATGGTGTGTTAAGTAATCTTTCCATTTAATGTTGAGAAAACTGTACTTGGACTTCTTGTTTTTGATCTTGATGAAAGGATTTGGTGGGAGGAGTGGTAATTGAAAAGTATCTCTGGGTTCAGGAAATTTCTGAATCAAAGAAGAAATTTCATTCCCCAAATAGGTGGTACTGGGAAGCTCTGCATTTCAGAGGACCAAAAGAGGAAGTCTTTAATAAAGAAACTGAAAAAGATCACTTCTCCCATTTTTCCTCAAACCAGGCTAATCAAACTTCATGCAGAATGTTGATTTTTATGGTAACACACAGAAAAAGAATCTGAAAAATATTGCTAATTTGAAAGGGATTAAGGCTAAATAAAATCTTGCAAATACTTATAACTGTGATTTGAGCTTAAGCTGCCCCTTTAACTGTTGCTATGACACTGAAATATATTGAACTTTCTTCAACTCTAAAAGCCAGATTTATTCCTATCTTCATTAAGTTACCGGTAAACTTATGGCTGTTCTGACTTATTGGTATAGAGAGGTGGTGGAGTGAGAGTTTCTATATCTAATAGTATTCAATAAAATTCTATTTGAAACCAGATACCTGTCAGATATTGCAATGAATTCTTCTCCGCTGCATCATTTCATTACAATGTTCCATAAAAATCTTTTCCCATTACTATCTCAGTGAGTAAATGCCCTGACTATGGGGAATTTTGTTTTTAGTTACTGACTGTGCAATAGATATGGCCATGTGATAGTGCAATCAATAGAACATTATCGTGTGAACTTCCGAGCAGGATACAGACACCAGTTGTCACTCTGGGTACAATAAGTCAAGTCACTGCTGTCTATTTTTTCCAGGCAAAACTTCAGGTATTCCTACATAGGTAACCTTTATATACAAATTTGTGGACACTAAGTACTGCATAGTATTCATAAGTCCTTTAAAATAGAGTGAAGAAAAGAAAGTCACTTCAAAAGCTCTCTCAGATTTGGGTTTTTGTAGTCAGTTAAAATACTTTATATTGTTGTATTTATCACATTTCAATAAGGTTGTACAAAAACCGCTCATTTACCTATTAGGACCATCACATTATTCAATTCTAGAGGAACATTCATGTAGTTGAGTAATTGAATGGCAAATGATAGCCATTGATATGAGATGAATTGTCCTCTGAATTGTGCTATAAATTGTGCTATTAAATAAAACGGCTGATTACCTTATAGTCTTCTGTGTTCTCTCATTCAAACCACTGAAATTAGTCAAACAAAAAAAGTCACAACCCTCATGATTCTGTTTATTGCCTTTACACCTAATAATGTTTGGGTCTATAGATTCTAACAAAACAGATTGAAGCAAGGAATTCTTTGAAACCACTGGACTCATCATCATTCAGATGAAGAAAGAGAATATTGCTAGCCCTCCAAAAGCCATTTGAGACACATGCTTATTCATTAGGCTCCTTTTTCCCCAAAAGATATCCATGCCCCTGACTTTCATGATAACTAATTCTCTGCTCTTCTTCAGCATATTACCACAAAGGCATGCCTCCCTAAACATTGGAGTGTGTTTTTTCAGTTATTTTTTAACTCTACATAAATGAAAAAGTATGTAGTTTTTATTATTTCTTTAGACAGCGGTATGATTGTTGCATGTAACAATCTAAATTCATTTCATTACTGTATTGAATTCCATTATATGAATATACCACAGTATATTTATATAATTCCCTGGTAATTATTTTTTGGAGTTGTTTTATTTTTTATCTATCAAGAGTAGTGATTCTGTAAATATTCATGTACATTTCTCTTGGTGTTCATGGGCATGCAGTTCAGTGATACGTACTGATGAGTGGAATTGTTAGCCATAAGATAGTCTTCACTTAGCTTTAAATAGATAATGCCAAATTTTCAAAGGGTTTTTATCATTTTACATTCATACAGCAGTGAATGTGAGTTATAGGCGATCCACATCAGGTGATGATTAGCAGTTGGTATTGGTAGCCATTTCAATTCTAGCTTCTCTGATGAGTATATCATTGTAATATGAGGTCATACTTCCCTGATTACTAATGAAGGAAGCAATTTCTATAAGTCAGATATCTTCTTTTTTGAAGAGCATGTTCAAGTCTCTTGTGTTCATTTTTCTATTAAGTTGTTTGTTTTTCTATTACTTTCTTGGATAGGTTCTTCATATATTCTTAACATGAGTCTCTTTAACAGATATATATTTGAAAATATATATCCCTTCTCTAACTGTCACACACTTAATGGTGTCATTTGATGAAGAGATTCTCTCATATATAATATATTCTAATTTGTCACTTTTTCCCTTTATAGTTGTTTTAGCCTATTTAGTGTTGCTATAACAGAATATCTGAGGTTGGGTAATTTATAAAGCAAAGAAGTTTATTTGACTCACAATTCTGGTGGCTAGAAGAATTGACGTTGGGCAGCTGCACTGTTCAGGGCCTCATGCTGCTCCTGCTTGTGGTGGAAAGCAGGTGTGTGCAAAGAGATCACATGGTCAGACAGGAAGTGAGAGAGAGAGAGAGAGAGAAAGTGAGACTCTTTTTAATAACCCACTCTGCCAGAACAAATCAATTTCCAGGAGAGTGGGAACTCACTACCAAGGGAGGGCATTAATCAATAGATAATCATCATATCAATCATAAATATATGAGGGATCCAACTCCATGACCCAAACACCTCCCACTAGGCCCCACCTCCCAACACTTCCACATTGGGGAGTACATCTCAACAAGAGTTTTGGCAGAGACAAACCACATCCAAACCAAAGCACTCTCCACCCCTGTCCCCCACCAAAAAAAAATTCATGCCCTTCTCACATGCTAAATACAAGTATTCCCTCCCAATAGTCTCAAAAGTTTTAACTTGTTCCAGCACCAAATTAAAAATCTAAAGCTATGAGCCTATAAAATCAAAGACAAGTTATTTATCTTCTAAGACACAATGGTAGAACAGACATACAATAGACATTCCCATGCCAAAAGGGAGAAATGGGCCAAAAGAAGAAAGGAATAACAGGTCTCAGACAAATCCAAAATCTAGAAGGGCAGACAACAAATCTTAAAGCTCTAGAACAATCTCCTCTGACTCCATGTCCCGCATCTTGGGCACACTGGTGCAAGGGATGGGCTCCCAAGGCCTCAGGCAGCCCTCCCTCCATGGGTTTGCTGGGCACAGCCCCAGTGGCTGCTCTCACAAATTGGAGTTGAATGCCTGTGGCTTTTCAAGGATAAGGTGACATGCTGCCAGTGGCTCTACAATTGTGGGGACCTGGTACTAGGCATTGTCCTGGTGGGGACTCTCTGAAGCAGGCCCAACCCCACATTTCCAATCAGCCTTGCCCTAGT